>BPTQ01000004.1:79877192-80218126 GCA_019973895.1 Chrysanthemum seticuspe
TCCAGAAACCTAAAAACCGAAAGCAAAATATACTAGAATGGTCCAAGTACCGAGCAAAAATAAATGTATTAACTAATGCTTCCTTTCCTAAATAGTAGATAAACTTCTACTTCATCTTAATAAACCCAAAAACAAAATAGTATAGAATTTCACCCACAATGTGAAAATTCTATTGAACAAGCACGCAAGTACACTGTTGCTTAACTGCTTATCATCTACTTCAAAAAACAGTTCCCTGACGCCAGAGGAATATGTAGTTCTAAGCCATATGCAAGTTACAGTAGAAATCACGTTCTATATTCTGTGTTCAAACCTAACAAGATGAAGAAGTAGTGTAACCAATATGAACCAAAAGAATTAGTTATTAGTAATGACAATTATGTTTATAGCAGTAATTTGCAATAAATATAAAAACTAGAAACGGATTCAAAACAATTGCTGTTTTCATTTAAATTAAATATTTTCGAATTTCGAACAGTTCAAATAATCTATAATTTTGTTCGAAAGAGTTTGTTATATAAGTAGTAAGTTCGTAAATGTAAATACTAATCATTGTAGAACTATACTGAGATTAGTAATACATACTATCATCAAACATCTTACACAATCCAAGAATTTTGGTTTGTGATGAATTCGTAAACGTATAAAGATATTTATCATTATGTTGTAAACTGTAGTACATAATGTAGTACCTTTAGTAACCTTCTAAGGTAATCTATAAAACACTTCTAAACATGAGAAGTATAGAACGTGTTAGAGTGAATCTATCTCAACTGAAATCCGTTCTAAACTATAGAACTGACAGTCTGACCGCCATGGTTTAACCATGTGCCCGCCTTGGGAAAATTCCCCAGGCGAGAGTCATATCAAGATGTTACTAATCATAAATGTAAATGCTTGAATGATGAATATATTGTTTGAGAAAGCTTGTTTTAATATCTAATAAACTTGACAAGCTTTAAGCTTTTATAAATTAAATTTACTTTTGTCGTTAACAAAACTTAGGCAAAGATCAAAAATATAAATAACGTTTAATGACGATATTTGTATTAACAGTAATGATTATTGATTAAGAAAACCAAGTATAACCAATGTGATGAAGAAGTAGAACAATCCAAACTTGTGTCTTATATCTTGCACTAAAGATGACATTGAACGTATACCGAATCTTGATGTATAAGGAGACCGCAGTCCCTTGACAAAAAACTTCATCTACTATTCGTCAATTCGTTGTCACATGAACGCACGAACAAGTTATCTTAAAAGTGTAACACCCACTTTAAGATATGATAAAACAAAAACCCAAATAATTCTACTTCATCTTCAAATAGATGATAAATCCTTTCCTTCGTAATCAATTATGTAAATAAAAACGAGCCATGAACCTGGTAAGATCATATAAAACGAAAGCCAAAAATCCAAAGACCTTCTGTGTGTGCCATCCAAGATTTAAAACCATGTACCGTCTAATATCGAGCATAACAAGTAGCATTAATAAATATCTCGGACAGGCGAAGCAGTACAAATTCATACATAACAGCCATATTAACTCCAAAAACCTGCTATATGAACTTGTAACCTGCTCAAATATGTCAAAGCACATATATACCAGTGACCCACGTAATTAGATACACCAATCATAAACAAAATAAGTAACTTGCAATTCCACTTATGCTTTACCAACCCATGTTCTCAAATAATGCAAGCATGTCATGAATAAAATACCAATATCACGAACAGAATAAATCCTTTAATCCAATAAGCATCCACTGTCTAATTGCCATAATTTACCACTAGTAATATTATAGAAAAATCTATATTAATAGACCAATAATCAATGTCGCATGCACACAACTTAACCATGTATGAAGAGCAGTACACAAAATATTAATAAAGTATGAGCAGCCTTAAACAACCAGTACTAACCATGCATGATCAGTATTAACTTCTAATCGAACAGTATTAACATGTGTGGACCACCAATACTAATGAAACAAGTACAGAAACATGGTACGAGTACTAACCATATGTTTGCAGCAGCATCTTTTTCACCCTTATAACTGATAGTACAACATGGTTCTTTGTCTTCTTATTTATGACTCCATAACAACTAGAATTTGTTTCAGGGACCAGCAGTACATATCATCCTCTGTCCAAGACTTTACAGCCAACTAAGAGCCGATTAGTTGTATTACACACCACATGAATCAAGACAGAGAACCAAAACATGAAGCGTTCAAGAAACCCACTAGGTACTCTTTCTTGTTTTGTCGTTTGACCCTTGGCAGCCTTAAACCTTTACCTTGTAACCATATTAAAGAGCAGTCGTATCATGTAAAGAGTCGTATTAAGTACACAAACAGTATTAACTCTTAAAGCCAACAGTACTAACGAACCTCAAGGAGTACTAACCTTTAGGTGGGAGTACTAACCAATAGCCAATTGTACTTACTTACTTGTGAACATTTGTCTACACTACAAGCTTATGACCAAGGCTTAACGTAGCAGCTTTGACATGAAGAACGTAGCAGTTGTAATTGGTTTCTGTAACGTAACATAAACACAAACGACTGAAGCCAACAGCATTGAGAGAATTATCAGTTAATTTCTCCTTCTTCCTAAACTTTTAGCAACCCTTGTATTAGTCCCAAATTCATCACTAATCTGTCATCAAACCTGTGTTTTCATTCTTTGTCACCAACTTTAAAATTAGTAAAACATCAATACTTATGTTGTGGTTTTGATCCCATGTCGATCTCAGAATGAAACCAATTCATGCTTTAGGGTTTATGTCGTTGAGAGAAAATGTCTAGGGTTTAAGATAAATGCGCCATTGATTACTTTGAAAACCCTAAAAACCAATTTTCAAGAAAAACCCTAAAACATCAATCAAATCTGGTTTCTTTCTTGAAGTTATTGACTCCAAATAATTATATCCAACTTCCATAATCAATTAATGCAAGTAAACACGAATTTATTGAAGTTGAATATAATAAAAACCCTAAAAATTCGACTTACAAATATGGTTCTGCAACAGTTTTTAACTTTTGACTCAGACCTCAGATGAAAGATCCCTCTAGTGAATAATTAGATGGGTATATAGAGAAGCTACAACCAAAATTACAGTCCAATCCAACGGTTAACGAAAAAGTTATAGCCTCTTGAAAACTGACCTGCAGAAGCATTACGAAAATTGAACTAGTTGCGAATTTTTCTTCTTTTTCAAGAAACCTTGCGAAATCCCAGATATCAAGAGCAACCCGCTCTGATACCACATGTTAGGATCGATGCTCAAGGTTGTTTAGACCTTATCTAGGATCACAATAATATTAAACAATAATACGCTGCGGAATACATCAAAACATATTTGTTATTGCTACAAGGTTTCTTCGTCATCATCTCTACTCTATTACAAATCACCAACACAGCCCCAATCCGACACAATCAACTGTAGGACGTATTATCTATCTATAACAAGGAATCATGGATCCTTGAGGCTCACTAACTAGTCGACTAACCAATACCCAAAGTGTCCCCCAACGCCTGTACACACACACAACTTTAATAATGGTGTTCACATCTTGACACACCCTAAAACAAGAACCTGTATTCTCTTTATAAAGTAGAGAATTAGGTTTTACAGGGAATTAATGACTAAATAAACTAAAGCATATAGAAGATTTTCCTGTAATCTTCTATAATTAGAAGATTGCTCCTTTCTCATATTTAGTCCTTCAAGTTCCATTCTTGTAACATTGTAGTTTATTAGTTTTGCCATCATCAACTCAAAATAACGAACCCAACATTGTTTTTGTTGGTTTAGGAATGGGTGAGTCACCGGTGTCAGTCTTGGTTAATTTTATCATATAATCCTGGAAATACTTTGCATTGAAGATTTCATCCATGATGAGAGCGTTAGGAATTACCTTGCCAGATATTTCCTGAGTAGAACCTTTAGCCACGAATTTCAAATTACCAAGAATGTGCTCTGAGTCAGCAAGATGAAGAGCAGAATCACTCCTTGGATTGAACGGACGCTTTTGCTGAAGATGCTTGATTATGAGCTTAAAAAACCTGATTCTGGGGATCACTCGTTTGTACACATATTTCTTTCCTTTGATATTTTGCAATGTCTTTTGCTTGTCAATGATGAAATTTTCAATTGATAATGTGAATTCCTCCCAGATACGTTCAGCATAATCAATGTTTGCTTGATTCACTATTCCCTACAAGATTTATAGAATTGGGGCTCTTTCTCTTTCAAATCCAGATGTTGTACCAGTGAGGCAAAGATTGTGAATAGTGACAATTGCCCTTCATTGTTGAAACATTTCATTGGTAACAACTGCAGAGATCTTAATGATGACATGCGGATATCACAATTCAGTGACAAACTCGATTAATTCTACAATGGTTGGTGGAGAAGTGAATGGGTGAGCTGGATCTATTGGTGTGATTTGAAGGGCTTCCCAGAGTGTTTTCACAGTGAGTTCATACCATGTGTCATCAAGTTGGCAGCTGTATACTGCAGTGATCTTGTCCCACTTGACCGTATCACAAAATTGTTAAATGTAGATTGATGGGATTGTGGATCGTAACGTCAGAGCAACAAAGAAATTAGTGTTCTTCAGTATGTCCACAACAATTTTGTAGGTAGGGTTGGTTTGGTTTTTGTCCACGTCAATAAAACAGTTGCTTCTCCCAATCGCCACCCAGTCATCGCGAGGAAGAATTTGATCATCAGTACATGTGCTAGGTGGGGCCGTAGTGGCTTGGTTAGCAGTTGCATTGATATCATCCATAGTTTCTGTATTAATTACATCCAAAGAGAAATATATTTGCAGAATTGTTATGTTAGATGTGAATAACAGATTATATAATGGAAGCATATGATATCGAACAATAAAGCATTGGAAATCCTAAGACATAGTCATAGAAAACAAGCACATGACAAGATATGGGATACTCCCGGGACTATGTCACATTGATCATCATTACAAGATACACAAAACTATGTTTTGTCAATTTGTGATGATCAAGTCAAATGGGATAAGACCCAGGAGGTTAATTTGCAACATGCATAGGACATATAGGACAAAACTCATGACACAACCTTAGGGGACAAAATGCAACTAAACAACTAGATGGAATGAACAAGTTGCAGCTATTGAGATATCAATTATCAAACTGCATAGGGACAAATCGCATAGCACACAAGTCGCATAAGATAACTCGCACAGGATAAACCGCAGTCTTATCAAGACGCATCATGTCAAACCGCAGTGTAACAAATCGCACTGGTTCAAGAGGCATTAGTAAAACGCAATCAGTCAAGTCGTACTAGGTCAAATCTCATAAAGTCAAACTGCACTGGGTCAAACCGCACTTGGTCAAAATGCATAGACATGACAAAACGCATCGAAGAAAATCGCAGTTTAAAATGACAAGTAGCAGTGATAAGATATGGGCATTGTGGGTCCTATTTTTCACAATAAAGTACTCATTTATTGACAAACCGCATAACTTATGAAAGTGAGGCAAAATGTATTACTTCAAATCGCTCTACGCATATATTATTTAATCAAAAAGCAGTCAAGCATACCCTTATCAACTCGAACTCAGGAGTAATTCATAAAATCGCAACCAAGAATAGTTTAACCTAGTCGCACTCAAGAATATCAGATCTGACAAAATGCATTCAAGCACAAAACATCAAATCTTAAATCACAGTTAAGAACATTCAAACTAACACCAAGTCGCATCTAATAATATTTCTAGAAACTCATCTTGGGGCAATCTTATGACAACATATTCAGGAGCTATTCAATTCAAAACGCACCCAGGAACAAATCTAACAAAACGCATTATAGAACAAATCTTGACAAACTCATTCAAGAGTAACTCAACTCGCTATCAAGAACATGCTTATAAACCCAGAAACGCATTCAATCAATTCTTAGACAGATCACAAGTAAGAAAGCAAAGACTTAAACCCATCTACCAAATATTGTCCAAGGCACACTTAATCAAAACACATGACTATATCAACGTAGTTAATCCTAGCTCCATAATGATGTGTGAAAACGCAATCACGCTAAAAATAATCCTCACGTAGAATTGGGGCAAAAGATTCACAAGGGGGATAATAACTATCAATAACATTCAATAGCCACAACAACTTAATCTAAACCCAGAAATCACAATAATAGTTGGAACAAACCTATTGAGCAAGAAAGGGGATTCAAATGAATGTCACACAGGAGCTGCAAATGAGATAAAAAAAAAATTAGAGGGATGATCAAGTACTAGTGATCATTTAAGTGAGATGGACCTTAAATACGATTTATACCTAGTATGTAGAGACAAAGAATCAAACCGCAGCGAAGAATACTTGAGAGCAAAAGAAACAGGTGTGTATTGAGGTTTGATAGTTTTTTAAAAGGTATAATTTGACAAATCGCATAACTATTTCAACCCCCTTTTTAACACAAGTTTCAGAAATTGTCACAAATGGTCCTTCTATTTTGACAAATCGCATTAAAGTTTCTTTTATTTGACAAATCGCAATCTCATCTTTAACATTTATCATCTCTTGCCATATTTGGCCCTTTATAATGAAAAATTGCGCTTTTGACCTCAAATAATATCATGCAAAATCCAATTAGTCTTTTTATTTTCTTAAATTTGTATTTTTGTCATGATCTTTTCAAATTTGAACCCTACAAACCATTACATGAACATATAGAGATGCACAACTACATGGGAAAGCAAGATGACTATAATTACATGAATATCTAGGAAACAATTAGTAGATAGCAATCAATATCCAAAATATAACACATAATCAGTTCATGAGACCATATCGGATTAGATGCAAGATTGATCCCCCATCATGAATGAAAGCCGGGATAGAATTAAATAAGTTGGAGCAGCTTGACAGATAATCATAGATTTTAAACATTAACTCTCCCCCACAATCAATGACTTGACGTTGATTAAGCATGAGTTGAAATTGATTGATTTTGAAAAATCTTTGCACCCATGATTCCCGTTAAAAACATTAATAAAGAATTTGTGTAGGCATGTTTTGAAAAACCCATATGAACTTCTGTTCAAACTTCATCTAAAGACCCGTGTCATTTTTGAATAACATTTCTAGGACTGTAGATGTTATCGATACCAGAAGACATGCCTTTGAAGCTATTTTTTGGTATTTTCTGAATTTTTCAAGTTTTTATGAGTTTTTAAAATTTTATAATTTTTATTATCTTTTTGTTGGTTTTATATTTTTTATTTTTTTTAAAAAGATATTTACAAAGATTAATATATTTACAACGTGGTACAACTGTATAGAGTATACTAGGAATGTAAATACTCTTAAATGAGGTGTCATAAGGTACGAGTCCTGAGCTGAGGTGATCAGGAATCATAGTACATGCTCATCAATGCGGACATTCTGGAGTTCCAAAAACAGGAGGCTTCTATTCCTTTGGAACCTGGACCATGAGTCTTTTCTTGATTGAGTTGAGCAGTGTACCTACAAAAGAGTGAGGAACACCTGCACTAACAATACAAGTAGGTATGCATTTAAGTGGGTTAGCCGCAACAGTATCCAGACTTTTGGGAATTTCACAATCGACCTTAGTATTACCCTTGGTGGTTAGTATGCTGGTAGAAATCCACGTGAATCCAACATTCTTAAATATTCTACCAGTTGATATCCATTTAAGGCAAGATTTAGGGGTGTTTGACTTCTTAGGCACTGTGGGAGATGTAACCTTACTCTTATTCCTAGTTTTTGAAGCTTTGTCATTAAGTCTTTTCTTAGGAGAGGGGTTAGCATGTTGAGACTTTTTTAGTGCAATAGAGGATCTTCTTACATTCCTAATCTTAGAATATTGAGCCTTAGCCTGAGCATTATCCTTTATTTTATTGGGATTAGGTTGTGAAGTGACTGATTTTGACAAAACTTTGTTTTCATCAACTTGGGAGGCAAGCCTTGTTTTTAAAGGTTTTTTTGTTTCAAATATAAACGCAATAGGCTGCCTAACAATAGGCGGTCTCTAATGGGATGAGAATCTGGCTTTCCAAAGGTTGATGGTTTTGTAAACTTAGTGTTCAAACTTTTCCCTACACTTTTTCTAAGCTCATTCTTTAAGGCAACTATCGCGAAACTCTTATCCTAAAGTTGAGCTTTGAGTTCATCAATTTTGGCTATCAAAGAGTTTGATTGTTCCAATGACCTAGTTCTAGTTTCTTTGACAGATTCACTTAGTTCAATGTGATGCTTTTTCAAAGACTCATTTTCCTTAAGTAATTTGGCCACGCAAATTGCTAATTCATCATTTCTTGTTTTAATAACATCAATATCATGATTATTCGTAACCAAATTAATTTTCTCTTGCATATTATAAATATGTATCTTCAAATTGTAGATTGTCTAGTTTTTGTCCTGAAGCTAAGCTTTTAAATTGTTTATTTCAAAAAATTCATGAAATTCATAATTTTTGCATGGTTTCACAGTTTGAAAACTTTCTTCTTTTCTTTGTATTGCAATTTCAAGTGAAATGCAATGTTTTTCAAGTTTTGAGAATTTGTTTGAAAGTTCATCAAAAATTATCTTATTAACCATGTCATAAGTTTTGAAACACTTAATTTCAGACTCAGCCTCAGTTACAGAACATTTATCAAGGTCATGTTCTGTGATATGATCAGTTTGCACAAGAATATTGCCAGATGCATCATTTTGACCAGTTACTAATATCTCAGTACCTGATTCATGTTCATTCACCTTTCTGATTTATGCATCCACTTCTTGTGTGAGAGAAGTTACTGAGCAGCTGGTTACATCAATCTCTGTTGTCTCTGATATTCTGCATTCAGCAACATACATTACCTGACTCATCACAGCTGTCTCTTAATTGCACCTGACACTCATTCACTTTGTCATCATTTTGTGTAATTTCCTCAATATACTTCTCAACATTATCCAAGAGATGGATCAATGTTTCTCTGAACATATTAGCTTCAATCCCAGTATGATTCTTAAAAGACATTTCAGTCATATGTCTATCATAATCCGAAGTATATTCACCATTGATGAATGATCGAAATTGTTTGTAGATCACCTAAAGGGCAGCTTTAGAACTGGCTTGTTGAACCTTTTCTCAGTCAAGTTGTTGTTCCAATTGTTCCAAATTCAAGAACAATGTGCCCGTGAGCGATGATAATTCTTGACGAAAAATTTTAATAACTTCTCGTTCGATTCCCATTGTGTATCTGTCGTCAATTTAAAGTAACGTGAGGTGTGAATGAAGTTGTCGTAAAGGTTCAATGCAACTTTTCTTTGCAAGAACATGTTGTAACTTTGACTGGTGCACTTCTCTCTCTTCAGAATCTGAACACGAAGATCTCACATCCTCATTGATTGATTCAATCATCTTCAACCGTTCAGTATAGCTAATATTCTCTTGGTTGCCTACAGCATCATACAGTTAGAGTACTTCTGAAATCACTGAATCAGGAGTGTAAGACATGATGTTGTTGTGAATTTGAACGTGTTATGATAAAAGTTGGATCGATTCATTGATTAGTGATTCTATGTTAAAAGGGAGATTAAAATGATTGGATTAGGTGAATTATGTTTAATTGTGATTTAATTACGTTTGAATCAAATTTCAACTCTCAATCCTTGACAAATCGCAATTTCACCAAACTGCAATGTTGACAAAACGCAGCGACAAACCGTAGTAACAAAACGCAGGATTACGAAACCGCAGCAATCAAATCGCAGGATTACCAAACCGCAGCAATCAAATCGCAGTCTTCTCAAATCGTAGGAAACCCAAACCGCATTTTCACAAACCGTAGTGTTTGACAAACCGCGTGTCGCTATCACCAGTATAGTACTTTTGTCCTTTTTCCTAACAACTCGCAGTCCAATAATATTAAAATAATCAAACCACACTCAGAACAGATCAAATCACAGCATCCAGAGGACAAACCACAACCAAGAAACTCATTCGAGAGTCAAACTGCTTTGAAGAATAAGGACACTTTTTCACCTAAAATCACCTAAAAAATTCACCCTTTTGAACGTTTTTGCATGGTTTCTTTTGCAAAGCTTGATCCAAAACCAACTTTTTGATCTAAAACCACCAAGACAAACGCACATACAACCTAGCTAATCAGACTATGGGCTCTGATACCAATTGTAAGATATTAATTATCATAACACCATAATAGAATTAGCTAAAGGACGTGTAGTAGTAGAGAGAGAAAGAGAGAGAATGGGATGTTTTAGAGATAGAAACAAATGAAAGGTTAGATTAACTTGTGAACATCCAACCCTCTCCCTTGTGGGGAGAAGGATATTTATACAATATTCTACGCCCTCCTTCAGGCTGTGGATCAGGCATGCAGTGGGTAAAGACCCGTCCTTCTTCCACGGTTTTACTTATACTACTGTAAACGAACTAAAAAATGTTATGTCTACGAGCTAACTTATATTAAACTATTTTTGGGGTGACCGACACTTTAACATTGATTTTTTAAATCCCAACACATAGGGTAAATTTTTTATAAAAGTAGTTATATTATAGGTTTTAAAAATACCCAGTTCTCTATAACCAGGATCTGAAACCAATCTGTAACACCCCTAAATTATGGATCGCAAGGGAAGATAATATCATTGGGGTGCTACTTGATGCAGGTTTTACTAACCAGGTTTTAATATTTATAAGTGTCTCGTTTACCTATGGTCCACCCTATGCACTAACGGGAAGTGTACCCGGTCGTGTATAGTGTTGTAATCGTTAAAACCGAGGTCTTCCCAAGAGCTATGTGAGCGGATTCTAATTAAGTCTAGGTGTCACTGGTTTTAATTGTTTTAAGGTTTGAAATGATTATTAACTAATAAAACTAGAAATGAAAGAAAGTAAATAAGGGCAGAGGTTGTGATCAATAGAGGTAAAGTATGCTAACCTAGTTAGTCATCCTATCATGTTATGTTCACGTCTAACTACTTCCAATTGATTAAAGTGGGGGTTTAAGTCGCTAGGACATCATTCGGTCAGTTCGTCCTAACCTATCAGCAAAGGCTTCCACCGGAGATCAAGCTACTACCCTTGAAAGTCCAGTTGTTTTTAGTCCCCTAAGCAAAGTCATTAAGTTCCGCTACATGCGAGATTTGTAACAATGAGTGCCTGAATGCTAGCATCTTAGACACTCATCCCTAACTTCTTAAGTTCATCCAAATGGCAGGTGATCATTTGGTCAGTTCGCACAAGCGAAGAAGGGTCGTCAGTTGGTTAATTCTTAACCTTCCCACTCAGTCTACCTACTTAGGGTCAGTTGGTCAATTATCCTAAGCAACTAGACACTACCGCCATTCAAAACTACTAACACTATGGTAGCTACCAACGAACTATGCATGCATACACTAGAGACAATTATACGGAAGCAATGTAAACGTAAACAAAATAATTAAGGAATCATAACTAGGCTAGCACCAAAAGTGCTTAGCCGATCATAATAAAAGAAACAACCAATTCAATGTTTAACATATTGGAATATATGAATTGAAAGTAAAAGAAAAGATAATCGCTAATGCTTATCGTTAGAGAGTGATTTCTCCCTTGGAGATGGCTCCGTATGCTCTTCAAGATCTGCCTTTGGACCCCTACTCACGTTCTCTGCTTTTTGGTATGGAGTGAGTGATGTGAAATGCATAAATTAGGGCTTGTATTTATAGGCGAGATCTAGTTACGACGTAACTTAAGTTCAGAGTTACGCTATAACCTTAATATTTCCATAATAATGCTCTCGTAATAGCTAGTTACGGCGTAACACATGGGATGAGTTACGCCGTATCTTCAATACAGGTCATAAATGATATGATTACGCCGTAATCATTGGAAGGAGTTACGGCGTAGCTTATAGCGGCGTGGAACATCTTTTGACCTAATGGGTTACGGTGTAATTCTAAGTTGGAGTTACGCCGTAATCTGTTGCTGAGCTAGCCTTCTGAGTCACGCACTAGCTACGGTGTAATGTGAGAGTGGAGTTACGCCATAGCTTCTTCACAGTGGGCATACTATCATAAATCTCTTATAAAATCTCCAAATCCGCGTCTCTTTAGCTCCAATGCTCGTAATTTACTTGAAAGTGAAATATAAAGGAAAACAAGCGTAAATCCATATAAATGATATAAAATACGATCATTATCGGGGGAAATTGAGACTTAATATTTAGGACTATTTGATGTTATCAAATATCCCCCCACTTGAAATCTACTTGCTCTTAAGTAGACCTTATTAGATAAATTTCTAAAAAGATATCTCCCATTACCTAGAAAATATAAGTTTAAAAATCCTTTATGCTAGAATAAAACAAAGCCGAACACCTCACGAAATGGGAAAAAACACTCAAACTCTCTCAACTCATCTAAGTGTCAATTTCGAGGTTGATGATGTATAGTATGTATTACAGGCTTATGAGGCCCAATACACGCTATACGCACACTGGGTTCAGGCCCAATGATTACAAGTCCTAGGCCCACAGTAAGCCCAATGGCTAATTTGGCTATGTGTTGGGAATAATCCGTTACCACGGATAGTTGTGGTTTACACTGCTTGGATTAACACTAGCAGTGGAAACGTATTCCCACTGCTAGAATATTATTACCACTGCTATTAGTTTATGATAAGGTTAATGCATCTAGATAAGTATAGAATAGATCTTGTGTATATTCTATAATGTTAGCTTTATACTTATCTTGTAAAGGACTCCTTGTTGTATAAAAGGAGGTCCTAGGTCATTGTCTTAGGTACTTGTTAATTTTACGTATTACTCACAAGAGCTTCAAGGTGTAACCCTACTGATAAGCTAAGATCACTCGTATTATTCTTTAATAATATTGGAGCTTAAGTTTTGTGTTTAATCTGTGTTTACATACAATACATCATACAATCCATCTTCTAAGTATTACTAAGTAAATTCCGCGTGCTTAATAATATTATACAAAATATCATTGACACAAGGAGTGTGTCCAGATCCATCAAGTGGTATCAGAGCGAAGGTTCTGATATTTTGTTTTAGAAGATCCAAGGAATAAGCTTAACCTACTCACTCAATTTTCAATGGAGATGGAAAACAACCAATCAAACTCTTCTACACCAAGACTACCAAAGCTCAAACTTATTGAGTTTGAGATTTGGAGGATACTGATTGAGCAATACTTCCTCATACAGGACTATGCTCTATGGGAGATCATTCAAACTGGTGATTTTTTCATGCATGTGACTAGTACTGTGAAGGTTGGTGAAACAGATGTTGTGAAAGTGTCTGTACCTGGATCTAGTATTGAAAAAGCTTGCAGGAAAAATGATCTTAAGGCTAGAAGTTTGTTGCCAATGACTCTTCCTAGAGATCAAATCATTGCATTCAGCAAGCATAAGACTGCTAAAGAACTGTTTGAAGACATTTGCTCAGTGTTTGGTGGTAATGATGCTACAAAGAAGACACAAAAGACATTGTTGAAGCAAAGTTATGAAAACTTCTCTGCTTCAAGCAATGACTCACTTGATAGAATTTTTATCAAATTTCAGAAGATTGTTACACAACTGACTGTGTTTGGCATTGAGGTAGAAAAGGAAGACCTCAATTTGAAGTTTCTAAGAAGTTTGCCTTCAGAGTTTCAAACCAATGTTACTGTCTGGGAAAACAAATCAGATATAGAAACAATAATGCTCAATGACCTTTACAACAACTTCAAACTTATTGAGAAAAGGTAGAAGAAGGCAGGGAAACTTGGTACAAGCTCTAGTAGCTTGGCATTGTTGTCAACCTCTGTTGACAGTGATGATTCTGAAGATGACAGTGATGATGAAGTTGCCATTGCTGGTTCTAAAGTTTCCACTGGTAATGTAAATGTTACCACTGCAGGTTCAAAGAAGAAGGTTGCTAGTATTGGAGACTCTACCTTTTATGCTTTCATATCGACACAAGTTGGTAACTCTGTCTTAACTCATGAAGACATAAAGCAAATTGATGAAGATGACTTGGAGGAGATGGATATTAAATGGCAGATAGCTCTTCTTAGCATGAGGGCTAGGAAATTCTATAAGAAGACTGGCAAGCCTATTCACATCAATGGTGATGAAACTGCAGGCTTCGATAAGAAGAAAGTGGAGTGCTTTAACTGCCACAAGTTTGGAGATTTTGCTAGAGAATGTAGAAGACCAAAGACCAAGGACAACAAATCTACTTGGTACAAGAAAAAGAAGGGACCAACTGTGGAAGAACCAAAGGAAATGTTGGCTATTGGTGGTGTGAGCTATGATTGGAGTTTCATGGCTGATGAACAAGAAGAAGAACATTCTGATGTTGGTCTTGTTTCTACTGAAGTTGCTCTCATGGCTTTCTCTGACTCTGGGGTACAAAACTTTGATAGTTGTTCTAAATCATGTAGGGCTGCTAAAGAAGTTGAAAGGCTTAATGATTTATATTCTAATGAAAGAAAAGAATTGTATACTGCTAATTATACTGTGTCATACCTAGGAGAGCTTTAGCAGTATAAGAAAAGCAAATAGAGCACTATCAGGAAAATGAGTCAAAATATAATGATGATATGATTCTTCTTAGAAGAGAGGTAGAACATACAACTGCTGTGAATGTAGCATACCAAAAAGAGCTTGAAAAACTTCAAAAGAAAAATGAAAATGTCAATTTAACTTTAGACACATGTTATTATCATTGTAAGTCAATTGATAAAATTTGGAATGCACAAGTATATAACAAAGCTAAGTCTGGTATGGGTTATAAAACAGTGCCTCCACCACTAAAAGGTGTTCCATCACCTCCAGGTATAGATTTAGCTCATACAGGCTTAGAAGGTTTTAAGGAACTTGAAAGAGAATATGGTCCTTTAAGGGATACTAAGGTGAAAAGTGAGGAAGAAGTTAAGCATGACAATGATGTTTTTGAGAGTGCTAGTGATTCATCTGTTGTAGATGAGAGTGTTAAAAAGAATGTAGAGGCTTCTATCCTAAAAGTTGTTAATACTGTTACAGAGGAACCTAGGAAACTAGTTATTAAACCTAGACCAACTGTAAGGTATGCTGAGATGTATAGGAACAAGCCTACAGCTCCTAGGGGTAACCAGAGGAGTTGGAATCATGTTAAATCTCAACAACTAGGTAGTGATTTTGTAATGTACAATAAGGCATGTTATATCTGTGGTAGTTTTGATCATCTACATGCTTATTGTGATTATCATGTTCGGAGAAGGGAAGTCCGTGGGAATAAAAGGGTGGAGTCTAACAGGTTTCAAAATAATGTACACCCTAATTCACATTGCAAAATGGTCCCAAGAGCAGTTCAACTAAGAAGTGGCCTCAAAACTTTTGCCACTACAAAAACTGTTAACACTGCTCACCCTAAGTCACCTGTTAAAAGTGCAAACTACAAAACAACTTTTGCAAAATTTGCACAAACAGGGAAAAGAACCATTCAAGCTAAAAAGGTTAATTATAACCAACAGTGGGTGCCTAAAAAGAAACCAGCAGCTACCACTGCTCATTCAAAAGTTACCACTGCAAGGGTTTTGAACAAGAAAAGGGGGGACATGGGCAATGCTGTAAAGGCCTCAACACGTTGGGAATGGAAACCTAAAGGAAATACCTCTACAACCAATCCCAATGGTGTATCAATGACCTTTGATAGATTTAACTATATTGATACACGAGGCAGATCCAAGTCCATTGTGGCTTGGGTCCCAAAAGAAACTAACTCTTTACTCTTATGTGCAGGAACATCCAAGGACAAAAAGATCAGATCAAGGATATACAGATAGTGGATGTTTAAGGCACATGACTGGCAACAAGTCCTATCTTTCTGATTTTGAGCTTTATGATGGACAGTATGTCAGTTTTGATAATGAAGTTAGTGGAACAATATGTATGATGCAGGAACAATAATGATAAAGGAAAACATGGATTATTATTACTACACAAATCTGCACACTAAGTGCAGCAGTTACATCCATGAAATACAGATTACAAGCATCACTACATCAACTAAAAACAACTACCAAACATAAGCTTCATGACCATCCCCAACCTACCCATCATCTACCATTTATGGTTTCTTTGGGAAGCCCCAGCTTGGCATCACCTTAGGAGCCCCACGCATGTTAATCCACTTGTACACTCTAGGGCTTGCTAATCCCATCACCACTATCCCAGTAGGTGGTGAGGATGATGAAGGACTGGCTAATGGTGGTTCTGATTGCAATGGTAGAAAAGGTGATGGTTGGAGCTCTTCAGGAGGAGCTATTGCTGCAAGAGGGGGAACACTTAGGACTTTTCTAGATGTCTCATCATCTGTATCCACATATGGCGATACATAGGAGCTGATCTCTGAGCTATCTTCCTTGATTAATGCATCCTGAGGCTCTGATTGTAGTGATGAAGGACCAGCAGGAAAAGGATTTGAAAGAACTATTGAATGCTTTCTCTTCTTGGATACAACCTTCTCATACTCTTCATTTTCAACTCTCCCAGAGTTTTTCAAAACAAAGTCATCCCATGAACTATCAAATAAACTGCTAGAAGAAAGATTGATTGGACTAGATTGACTCATGATGCTGGTTGGAGAAATGATCTTTGAGAGTGAAATTTTTGGAGTATGTGATTTGAGTGGTTTGTGTTAAAAGGTTGTTTCATATATGTTAAGTTGGATTCAAGGAGTTAATGAGGGGAAGGTGTAATTGGTTGAGAAGTAAATTGGAGTCCTGTGGCCTTGGAAAGTGTATCAATGCTTATGAGTTGACTTTTGTAGGATCTTGGTTTATCACAAGTTAGGCGTAAAGAGATAAGGTTTAGAGAGAGAAAGTGGGAGAGGATGGGAACTTTAGAGAGACAAAGAAAAATGTATTATGAAAGCTCCATCCCTTTGCCTTGGAGGGCAAAGGGTATTTATAGGGTACAAACACGAGACGCCTCTTTAAGGCTGTGGATCAGGCATACAGTGGGTAAAGACTCGTCCGTCCTCCACGGTGTTACAAAGTAAACTAAATACTATTATCGACTTACTATGACTACGAGCTTTCTAACGAGCATACATTGTTGAGGTGACCGGCACTTTAAGTACTGGATTTACTAAATCCTAACAATCTCCCCCTAAGGGAGGTCACCTCAACTTACAATGATTAAAAACTGATATAATATCTCGTTGTTCTTGGTTTCTTTTATTAAGCACTTTTGTTCTTTAGCTCGTAGTCTTTGATTCATCATGTTCTGCATGTTTTGTTAATTCAAGAGAAGGTCTTTAACCGATCCACGTGATGTTTGAGTTTTTTGAACCAGCTTTGAGATCATCAGCAACCATAAATCTCTGACTCTTCCATTGTAGTGTTGATAGTATGTGAAGTTGTGACTTTTGGACCGACATGCTCACATTCTGGATTTTGATATCTTCTTATCAGAGTAGCAGAAGCTTTTGGATGATTCATGATATTTGCAGCAGCGTAGCAGAAGCATGGAGTGAAAATATCAGAGTCATTGATGCACTAATCATGATTTCTTTGGAAATGAATGTGTTGTGTGAGCCTGCGGCTTATGGATTGACTGCTTCATTTTGATCAGCTGCAAACGTCGGGCGTACCTGCATACAACAATTAGCAATAAAGTGCATGAAAGTGTCTTTGATCACTTTCGTTGAATTGAGGTACACGGCCCACGGTTCCCCGTTGATCAGTACAAGTACTGCCTGTGATCAGGTATAATTCCGAAGAATTTCCCTGACAGGGTTTCGCAGCTGCTCTAGCTGTTCTAAAACCGGATCGTCTCAAAGAAGACAACACGGAGTGAGTGAACCAGAGAATAGAGATTCACTGATTGATGAAAATAGATTTGAAAAACAATCGTGTATCGCTCAATAGAAATTTTTTTTGCAACACAGCGACGGTTTTAATGAAAATCAATTATCAATCATAAACACCTTTTGAATTGAAATATTTGTACACGGTTGAAGTGCTAAAAAAAAGAGTTTTAAGCACAAAGATCGATTTTTCAAATGTATCCGTCAATCCATAACCTGAACCAGGATTGATTCAAAAGATTGAATCGCCCCATTGTTTCTGTTCAGTTGTCGCATGGTTGATCTATAGAATAGATCTCACATGCCACCTACCAGGAGCTTGTTTGATGTTGGCTCCAGAAGGCTTTCCATCTTCATTGTGAATGTAACACCCCAACCCGACAAGGGTAAAGATATCACAAATACAGTTTCATATCAGAACTTTAAGTACTATACAAAAACGAAAGTCTTTACGAAATTCCAAAAGAAAACATAAATAACTAAATAACCAAAATAATTCTAAGATCTCTATGATCAAATCTTGCTCTCAGTTTCTACTCTCAACCCAGATCAGCCATCCCACAAGCTCATCTTGAATGCCTAATACCTGCCGCAGGAAAAGAAAATGCGGCTGAGCTTACAAAGCCCAGTGAACAGATATAACAAAACAAAAACTAAACAAAAACATAAATACGAATTGAACAAAGAAACGAATAACAAAATCGTAGCGGAACGAGAATAATGAATCATTGAGGATTCTGCAGAAACACAATTGCACAGAAATCCGGAACAACAATTAGCAATCAAGGACAAACACATAGCATATTGATGACTCCAACGCAAACACATCAAAATAACCAGACACATAACATATCAAGAAGAAATATATTACATATAAACCAAACGAAAAGTATAAGGCTAACGGAAACACTTTCTAGAAAATAAACATGGCATTCAACAAATTAATTAACCTTCACTTAACACACTTAATTCAATATTGCAGCAGCGGAAATAGCAGTCCAAATCATGGCAGTCTCACAAACAAATAGAAACATAGTAGACAAACTATAATTAAATAGACCAAACAAAACATAGCATAACCATTAGCAATTATCAAAACAGATATCATAAGCTAAACCAGTTCTCAGATCAAATCCTAACATCAGCAGAGTTTAAGCATGGCAGGTCACATAGGCAGATAAAACACTAACGTATAAGCAAAGTTCACAAAATTAACTGAACAAATTATACATACTAAACTTATAGAATACTCACTTTCACACTAGCACATTCATCTCACAGATCAACGAATTCACATGACGATAAACTAACATGACATCAGATGACAGCATGCGAATCATATTTAAACATATTAATCATAACCTAGCATAGTAGACGGTAGTCACATAAACATGCAAAAGCATAACCACATATAATAACATATAATAAGCCGAGCACATAATTATTAACACTTGAACATACCGAATCATAATCAGAATACTTAACATGGAAATAACAAATAAAGATTTAGTTAACTACCACGAGCCCAGAACATATCATATCAAAAACATCATCACTATATAGAAACAATCTCAAAATAAGTCGGAGTAGCTAGCTCCCAGAGTTTTATGAAGACGCGTATTGCACATGACATCATTCACCTAGACAAATCATATCGGATAACAGATCAGATCTAGGATGCATCCATACGCCCCACAAACATATATTGGCCATATAATATAACTTGAGTTCATAACAGATAACAAATAAGGGACGTGGCAGAACTTCACTCTACTGCCCTAGAGTCATGTCAGAGGTGCATCACTGACACGGACATGGAACCCCCATGACTAGTTAATATTTGGCTCGGGTGTCAAACTAACTTAGGTCAAACAAAATTTCAATTATGACACAGGTCCAAATCAAACACAAGGTTCAACAGATAACATATCAGATAACTCATATCATAAGGTTCACATTCAAATATAATAAGGTTCAACAAATAACATATCAAAGTCTTCCTAACATATAGTTCAAATCAGATCTTGCATGGTTCAATAAAACCTAAGTTCAGATAAGCAACAGGTCAAACAATCAGGAAAGGGTTCATAGCAATGGCATCGGAAACCCTAATAAGTAAAATAGGAAAGCTAACGAAAAGAACATCATAAGGAAACTTTACAGAAAAGGTCAGAATATCTGTACCTTAACGCAAATGAGAGAAAAACAAACGAACGAGTGAATCACGAAGATATAACGTCGCGTCTCCTTCAACGAATCTACACGAATTATGATTTATTTAATACTTATTGGCATCATTAAAGTTATAACGGATTTATTGCATTAACATTCTTAGAGTTATAAGTATATTCTCATTTTATAAGCTTCTTATGCATTTGTAAGGGTGTTACCTATTGATATCATATTTTATCTTTCAGTTTCTTAAACTCATATTCGGACCAGACTTTAGTGATTTTTATAAAATACTTACTTAGCTCAAATGAAATCAAGCAAAATCACAGAGGTTCCCATATGAGTTAAAAGAGTCTCCAAAAATTGGTGGGTTCTATATCTATGCCAAATGGCCTATGGAAAATCACAAGTCCAGACCTGTCCAGAAAGTAATCAGAAAATACACCTTAAAAGTTTACGCTTATTGGACCTGTTTAGACACCTTGGAAAAATCCCCAGAACTCCCAGAAATTCATTTATGTCCTAAATACTCACTTTCACACTAGCACATTCGTCTCACAGATCAACGAATTCACATGACGATAAACTAACATGACATCAGATGACAGCATGCGAATCATATTTAAACATATTAATCATAACCTAGCATAGTAGACGGTAGTCACATAAACATGCAAAAGCATAACCACATATAATAACATATAATAAGCCGAGCACATAATTATTAACACTTGAACATACCGAATCATAATCAGAATACTTAACATGGAAATAACAAATAAAGATTTAGTTAACTACCACGAGCCCAGAACATATCATATCAAAAACATCATAACTATATAGAAACAATCTCAAAATAAGTCGGAGTAGCTAGCTCCCAGAGTTTTATGAAGACGCGTATTGCACACGACATCATTCACCTAGACAAATCATATCGGATAACAGATCAGATCTAGGATGCATCCATACGCCCCACAAACATATATTGGCCATATAATATAACTTGAGTTCATAACAGATAACAAATAAGGGACGTGGCAGAACTTCACTCTACTGCCCTAGAGTCATGTCAGAGGTGCATCACTGACACGGACATGGAACCCCCATGACTAGTTAATATTTGGCTCGGGTGTCAAACTAACTTAGGTCAAACAAAATTTCAATTATGACACAGGTCCAAATCAAACACAAGGTTCAACAGATAACATATCAGATAACTCATATCATAAGGTTCACATTCAAATATAATAAGGTTCAACAAATAACATATCAAAGTCTTCCTAACATATAGTTCAAATCAGATCTTGCATGGTTCAATAAAACCTAAGTTCAGATAAGCAACAGGTCAAACAATCAGGAAAGGGTTCATAGCAATGGCATCGGAAACCCTAATAAGTAAAATAGGAAAGCTAACGAAAAGAACATCATAAGGAACCTTTACTGAAAAGGTCAGAATATCTGTACCTTAACGCAAATGAGAGAAAAACAAACGAACGAGTGAATCACGAAGATATAACGTCGCGTCTCCTTCAACGAATCTACACGAATTATGATTTATTTAATACTTATTGGCATCATTAAAGTTATAACGGATTTATCGCATTAACATTCTTAGAGTTATAAGTATATTCTCATTTTATAAGCTTCTTATGCATTTGTAAGGGTGTTACCTATTGATTTCATATTTTATCTTTCAGTTTCTTAAACTCATATTCGGACCAGACTTTAGTGATTTTTATAAAATACTTACTTAGCTCAAATGAAATCAAGCAAAATACCAGAGGTTCCCATATGAGTTAAAAGAGTCTCCAAAAATTGGTGGGTTCTGTATCTATGCCAAATGGCCTATGGAAAATCACAAGTCCAGACCTGTCCAGAAAGTAATCAGAAAATACACCTTAAAAGTTTACGCTTATTGGACCTGTTTAGACACCTTGGAAAAATCCCCAGAACTCCCAGAAATTTATTTATGTCCTAAATATTACTCCTGTAAAAGGAGAGCTCCCAATTCCTTATGGTTTGAAAATGAAAACTCAAACAATACAACTAAATTTCAGACCCGTTTTCTCAGCTTTAACACTTGATTTTGTAAAATTCAAAAATACGACTTAGACAACTCCAAATCCGATCAAACCACTTGGAAAACTTAACTAAGACATAAAATAAACTTTTCCCACAAAAACCCAGATTATTGAACTTATAAAATTCGATCTATGACCCGCACAAGTTCGACATATGATGCTGTCCAGTTTTAGGGTTTATTAAAATCATTATAATCACATGTTTAGACCATTAATTACACTTAGGGTTCCATTCCAATTAGGGTTTCGAATTTATTAGGCATGATAACATTTATATTCTCTTGTATAAACATATGTGTGTGTGTGTGTGGACAGAAACAATGGAGAAAAAAAAAGAGATACCTAGCCGATTGAAACCAAGGAAAGAGCACCATTCGATCTTCCTATAACTAAGCAAGAACCCACGATTAGAACACCACCTTCGACCTAGAACCCACAACCAGCAATACCACGACCCAAAATCACCTTCTCCTTTGCACCTCGCCTTAGTGATCGAATGGAGGAGAGGAAGGAAAAAGAATGGCGCCACTTTTATTTTTTTCTAGGGTTTTATGAGCGTTTTATGAAACGTATTGTAAAAAAAAAGAAGGAATGGAAAGCTTATGGGGAATTTCGGTTTTGAAGAGCCAAGGGAAGCAATGGGCTAAGCCCAAGTCCAAATTTAATTTACAAGTTAAATGGGCTCTTATTATTATGTATTTATGTCCTTTAAAATTTCGGTTAGTGCAAAACTAAGAAGTAAAACGTGTGATGAAATTTTAAACGTAAACGTAAATCAATTCATACATTTGACTTGGCAAACAAGTTATAAGTTAGGTTAAATTTTACATTTACGGAGCTTGAC
This sequence comes from Chrysanthemum seticuspe, assembly GCA_019973895.1. NCBI lineage: Eukaryota > Viridiplantae > Streptophyta > Magnoliopsida > Asterales > Asteraceae > Chrysanthemum > Chrysanthemum seticuspe. The sequence goes on from BPTQ01000004.1 coordinate 79,900,170, forward strand.
GGATTTTACGTATTTTATAACTATTAAATAGAAGGGCAGAATAGTCTTTTCACGCGTTTCAGATTTTAGGGTTTTACAGTGAATATGTATGCATATCACTCGGATGTTCTGGCAATACCACAAGGATAATGCTAGGACTCAAGATATTATCTCTCTTTCCACATTGTGTGAAATAGAGAGTCTTCATTGAAAGTGTCCTAAGGAGATTTATTGATGATCTCGTGGCTCTAGAATCAATTTGTGCATATTTGGATCCTGTGTCGGAGACTAGGGAGAGGGTCTCCTTCTTCAATATCAACAATCTCTAAGAGAAAGTCGATAGATTATGTTGGTTCCCCGTGAGAATGAAACAAGCCCTTTTAAGAGGAACTTGAGTGGTTTGGGAAGTTGAAGTGCAGTGCGTCATTGGGTCCTTGACGTCTTGTCTTCAATACCGATGTTACCTTGGTAACCACCAGTAGCATATGAATTGAACCCGGTATCTGTCCTGAGGTTGAATAATTGGAGGGCTATTTGTTTTCACCCTTTTCTCATTCAATTCTTTTTCATTCTTCAACCCCTTTATTACTTACCGAGACATCATAGCTAGAACCTTGTTGGGTTTATTCCAGTACTAGCTCAGTTTCAGTACGCACTCTTCCCATATCTCAAATTTTCTCCTCTTATCATCATACCTAAGAACTTCTACACTAACTAGTGGATTGTCCCTGGATAGATCCCTCCGGTTCTGGCGGATCATGGGAACAAATACCTAACCTTATCATCCTTATATCACCATACATAAAGTAAAGTTGGTTGGTCTATTTGGTATTGTTCATCTGCCATTGGAACCAGTTGAAAACCATTTGAAAATCAATCCAAATATTTAAGATATATTATCAAAGCATTTTGTACCTGAATTGTTTTTGATATTTTTAGAACAAGATCTCCCCCTCAACATGTGCATCAAGTATTTGAAATCGTTTTGCACACGGAGGCAAGAGAAAGAATTAACTTCTTTGATTACCATTTTCTAAAAGATATCAACATCACTTCCCTAATCAAATCAAGTAGATAAAGCATTTTGGGGAAGGATGAGATTTTCATAAGTTTGCTCCCCCTCAATATGTGCCTTGAGGTTTGAAAGAGTTTTGCACATACAAGAGGAAACCTGCACATTGAAATAAATTCATCACGTTTCAGATCTTTGTGGTTTAAGATAGATGCTCCCCCTCAACATGTGCATGGAGAATTTGAAATCGTTTGGCACATGTGGGAAGGAGAGCTTGTACATCCTTATAAAACCATTTGCCGAATTATCAGATTAAATCCAATTTAAATCATAAATTCTCCCCCGATCACAATTATCAAATCATTTTATATTTGTGATCTTTGTAGATTTAAATTTATTTTGAAAGCTTTTGTGACTTGATTATGAAAGCGTTTTATCTGAAAAGGATCGGATTTTATGACTTTAAACTTCATTGAATAAACCTGCATGATTATCTTTTGAAAACAATTGTATGACAAATAACTTTTTGATTTAATTGAAATCATTCTCCCCCTCAATCAATGACATAAGTTGTTGATTGAGAGATAGATAATTTGACAAACTTTTAAGTCCAGATGATTATCAAAAATAGAGTCCGAGTTATTTTTCAAAACAACTAGTTTTCATTGGATAGTAAGGATTAGTTTAAAGAATCGTAGCAAGAAATTTGAAAACCAAGATAAAGCATGGCTCTGTTCTTTCTTTGAAAAGCGGGTTACTGCCTGAAATGATAATAAACCATCATTTTTCTCCATCTCGTTTTTTTTTTTTTTTTTTTTTTTTTTTTTTTTTTTTTTTTTTTTTTTTTTTTAATTCGAACTACTTCTAGAGACCCGTGCCCTTCTTTGAGTGACACCTCAAAGTCCGTAGATGTTATCGAACCGAAAAGAAAAACATGATAAATAAACAATATTTTTGATGATTTTAAAGATTTTCTGATTTTTATGGATTTTGAAAAGTTTTATATTTTTCTATTTTTGTTTTGATGGTTTTATATTTTTGTATTTGGTTTTTGAAAAGATATATACAAATAAAAGATAGAGTCGAACACCTTTACTCGTCGACGTCTTCCTGAAGACGTTTTAGTGTTTCTGGTTGAAGGCTCTTTAAGCCTAGTCGTGGAAGAATAAACTCAAAGCGTTCTCGAGAAAGAGCTTTGGTGAAGATGTCTGCTAGTTGATATTCAGTCCTTACGAAGTATAGTTCAACCACACCATTTTCAACTTGTTCCCTGATGAAATGATGTCGAATGTCGATGTGCTTTGCTCTAGAGTGTTGAACATTGTTGCAGCAGAGAGCAATGGCACTTTTGTTATCACAATACATAGGAACTTTGTTGAATACAAAGCCATAGTCAGATAATTGGGATCTCATCCATAAGATTTGAGCACCACAAGATGACATGGCTATATATTCAGCCTCTGTAGAGGATATGGAAGTGCTCATTTGTTTCTTTGAAGACCAGCTTACGAGCTTGTCACCTAAGAATTGAGCACCACCTGAAGTACTTCGACGAGTGTCTTGACATCCTGCATGGTCAGCATCTGCATAGGCTGTTAGAGACATACCGGAGTCCTTCGGATACCAAAGTCCCATATTAATGGTTCTTTGGAGATACCGAAAGACTCGTTTAACCGCTTCAAGGTGTTTTTTGGTAGGCTTAGCCTGGTATCTAGCACACATGCATACAGCGAACAAAATGTCTGGTCTACTGGTTGTGAGGTACATCAGGGATCCAATCATACTACGATATTTTGTTTGATCTACTATTATCCCTGAGTGGTCCTCATCCAGTTTTGTACACTCCACCATAGGAGTGTCAACAGGGTCACTAGAGGTAAATCCAAATTTCTTTAAGATTTCATTAGCGTATTTAGATTGATTTATAAAAATGCCTCCGGGACTTTGTGAAATTTGTAATCTCAAGAAAAATGTCATTTGTCCCATCATTGACATTTGAAATTTGGAGCCCATCTCCATAGAAAAACGATCACATTCATTAGGGTCAGTCGAGGCAAAAAAAATGTTGGATCAACTGCTCCTTTGCTGAATCCGGTGGATAGAAGAAACTTTGATAGCGTATCATACCATGCCCTTGGAGCTTGCTTCAAACCGTAAAGGGCCTTTTTCAAGTGATAAACATGAGTAGGATGCTCTGGATTCACAAAACCTTCTGGTTGGTTGACGTATACGACTTCTTTAAGATCTCCGTTGAGAAAAGCCATCTTTACATCCATCTGATAGACAATCATATTCTTACTTGCAGCATTAGCCAGGAAGATTCTGATTGCTTCGACGCGTGCAACAGGAGCAAAAGATTCCTCAAAGTCAATACCTTCTTCTTGACAATAACCTTTAGCAACTAAGCGTGCCTTAATTTTCAGAACATCACCGTGCTCATCAAGCTTCACTTTGAAGATCTATTTGAGAGCAATGATCATTGCACAATCTGGAACTGGTACTAATTCCCATACATCTAGACGATCGAACTCATGAATTTCTTCTTGCATTGCATTAAACCAGCTGTCCTCAGACATTGCAGTTTTAACATCTTTTGGTTCGATCTTGGAGAGTACTGAGTTGAAGAAGCACCATAAGGCATCAGTAGCTAATTGTTTTCGAGTTGATACGGAACGAGAAGGATTCCCAATGATGTTATCCAATGGATGGTCATGTGTTCATTTTCTAAGGTGTTCGTGTGGTTGTTATTGAAGGACTGATGTAGCAGAGTTTATATCCCCTGATGAAGATGGTTCATATATTGGTTCAGGGGCAAAGATGTTTTCAAATGGAGCATCTTCGGATTAACTTCATCATTGGTGCCAGAAAAAATTCCATGATGTACATTCGATGATTGATGATTTGCAGATGAGACAGAGTGATCAGCAGCAGGCGCTTCTTGACTTAATGATATTGTAACTGAGGGGTTGACTTCATTGACTGGGATAAGAGCAGCCTCTGACGTTGAACTTGACAGATCATTGGTACTTGACTCATAAATTTCATCAAACATTGGATCAAACAATTTCTTCAAATCATCTTCAGATGGAGGTACATATGGAGTTGCTGGAGAGGAATTCGGTACAAGGGATGAACCAATGGGACTGTTTTGAAGTGCGGGTCCAGAACTGGATCGTCCAGGAGCCATTTGACCGGTCAGCTCATCGAACGTAACGTGAATTGTTTCCATGATATTTCGGATTCTCTTGTTGTAGATTCTGTAACCCTTCTTGTTTGGTGCATAACCAACAAAAACTCCAATATCTGCCTTTGCTCTTAATTTTCCTAAGTCTTGACCGTCATTTGTTGGATAGCACAAGGCACCAAACACACGAAGGTGGGAGAGATCAGGTTTTCATTTATGAACTAGTTCATATGGAGTTTTTCCATGAGAGGTGTGTATAAGGGAACGATTTTGGGTGTAGCAAGCAGTGGCAATGGCTTCAGCCCATAAAAACATTGGAACCTTTGAATAAATTAGCATTGTTCTTGCGGCTTCCACAAGAGTTCGATTTCGTCTTTCAACGACACCGTTCTGTTGAGGAGTTCGTGGAACACTTCTTTGATGACTGATTCCAACACTTTCATAAAACTGAATTAAGTCTTTGTTAACAAACTCTGTACCATTGTCAGTTCGAACAATCCTGACAGTATTGTTGAGTCGAACCTGAAGCTATTTGATGAGTTTGATGATGACATCTGGAGTTTCATCCTTTGTCCTCAAAAACTTAACCCAAGTAAATCGAGAGTAGTCATCAACAATTACTAGAATATATTTCTTCCCATTTATCGTTTGCACTCTCATTGGTCCGCACAGATCCATATGAAGGGTATGAAGAACTTCCATTACTGAGTTTGTGCATTTTGGTTTGTGAGCATATTTCGTGCTTTTTCCCAATTGGCAAGCTGAAAAGAGATGATCTTTTTCATATTTTAATCTGGGTAAGCCTCTGACAAGATCCTTTCTGGAGAGGTTGTATATGGTGCCGAAGTGCAAGTGATTGAGACGACGATGCCATAACCAAGACTTTGTTTTAGAAGCCTTTGACAACAAGCAGATTGGAGAGGACTTCATCATGTCTTCGATAGAGATGGTGTATAGGTTTGAACCACGAGTTCCTCTTAACAATTCCACACCATCAAGTTCTCTAACGAAACAAGTATGTTTTCTAAAAGCCACTTCAAGATCGGAATCACAGAATTGACCAATAGAGAACAAGTTATGACCAAGACCTTCCACATAGTATACCTGGGAAATTACACTATCTCCAACCACATAATCTCCATAACCCATAATAGCTCCAAAATGGTCGTTTCCGAATCTAACTGCCCTGATGAATTTACTCACGAAGTTCATGAGCCGCGACCGGTCTCCAGTCATATGCTTGGAACAACCTGAGTCCAGGTACCACAGAACGATTTGAACGATCTGCAGTTGAACACATACAAGAATGGATAACTGGATAATTGGGATCCCCATGCAAGAGTGGGTTCTATTTTGTTAGTAACAGTGATTGGGACACCCATATCAGAAATATAAGCAATAGAATCATTAGGAATAGATGCAGTGCTGGTGTCTGTATTTGTCCTATTCAAAGTATGTTTACTTCTTAAGGAAATAGTTCTACCAGTAGGCATCCATTTTCTAGAGGGCATTGTCTTATCAGATTGAGGGCAGAACTGATTAATCTTATGGCCAACAGGTATCCATTGATAACCTATCTTACTAAATGTTCTTCCTGTGGGTTTCCACTGTTTTCTAACTTTCTTACGTCTTTGCCTTTTAGTATGATTTTTTGCATTAACAATTTTAACAGGGCATTTGACAGCATTAGAAAAAACATTCACACCACATTCATGATTAGCAACAGAATCCAAGCAGACATCATTACATGGTTTGCATATAGTAGCAGAATTCGAATTAATTACAGTACACTTATAGCTAATACTAGAATCAATACGATTTGTTTTATTCAACTCAAACATAGTGTTCCTAGGGTGATCTTCTACTCTTTTCCAATACACATTCTTAGCTTGCAAGGTCTTATCATTCCTTGTATTGCCTTGAGACTTTGACCTGCTGTCTTTAAGGAATGAGAAATATGTTTGAATAGCAAGTTTGTTATTCCTAAGATGAGGAGGAACATATTTCACAGTCAAAGCATATTTATTACAGACATGCACCTTTGAAGCACCATCCTCCCCATTTGTCATTGGCATTTTCCCTTTTACCTGACTTTTCAGATTCTCAATTTCCTTTTGCAACGAGGTTATTTTTTCATTATTTTTGTTACGAGTGACTTTTATTGACTCAAATAACTCATTGAAATGACGTTTAACCTTTTCATTTTCTTCTAGAAAACTCTCATTTTCCTTTTGTAAAGCATTAACCAAGTTTTGAAGATGAAAATTTTGAGAGTTCCAAGAACCTAAAGGAGGAAGCATTCGGGAGCCAGTCACATTGTTCATTTCACCCTTTAATTGAGAAATTTGGGCTTTCAACTTTCTGATCGTGTTACAGTGAGCTCGAATATGTTCATCACGTTTGCTAATTTCAAAAACTGCATCAAATTCAGGAACATCCAAGGATGTCTTGATATTTGAGGTTTTAACATTTTCTTTCAGATGTTGATATTTTAATTGCAAAGCAAGATGCTCAACTTGCAATTTAGAAAACTGTTTTACCAGATTATCATGATCATCATTTTCAACCTTATTATGCAGTTTAGAGTTAGTTTTTTCAAGCTCAATGACACGATCATGGGAGACTTTCAGAGCAACAGATAATTCATGAAATTGAGAAGCATTAATGGAACAATTTGTAGCAGTGTAAAACACATCTTGAGCAATACATTCAGAAATAAGATTCTCATTCAAGGTATGCAAGTTCTTCCTCTCAATCTCATTATATTTTAGTTCTCGCTCATAGTCACTAACCTCAACAATCATCGCATCAAATTCCTTTTCCATTTCTTTAATATCAGAATTAATTCCAATTTTAAGACTCTCAAATTGACCTTTTAATTATATTCTTTCGTTTGCTCAAAGCCCCTTTCCCCCTCAGTTATCCCTGTAGGTGTGATTCTCTTCTTACACGTTTTCTCAAAATCAACAAACACCTAATAAACAACATATAGGCTGATTAAGGTCCTGCTATTAGTGGCAATAGATCTAGGAACTAGGTTCATTGGTGTATTAGGAGGATACACAGTTGCTTTTGGCAATTTCCTAAGGGGAGGGTTAGTTACAACAAGATTCTCTGCTTTTTGCTTATCTAAATCCATTTTCCAGAACATTTGTTCGGGAGTTAGAAGTGTCTGAGGCTTAAACTTATTTAAGGAGATCCAGTTTTCCTTAGTGTAATCATGAGGTTTGATCGTTATGTTATTCTTTTTACACTCAGGATTTTCTAGCTTCTTGTTCATTTTCTCCTTAGTGACTTCATCTGATTTCTTATCTTCCTCAGTGCACTCAACGCAACTAGGTTTCTGCCTAGGTTTAAGGATTTCATTACCATCATAAAGTACCTTATGAGCAGCTCTAGCCTTTTTAATAACCTCTGGACTTGGTTCCTCAACAAGGGGAACGCTATCCTTATCGCTTAAAACTCTATGCTTAGTGATCATGTGAGCAGTCTGAATGGTATTCCCTTGTACGTACAACTTATTCTCAAGTTTGTTTTTCAAAGTTTTTAGATTGGAAAAATCATTCAAAAGTTTTGATTCCTTAGCATTAAATTCTTGCTTAAGCATTTTCACATTTTCTTGAAGTTCTTGTTTTTTCTTAGCAGATTTAGAAAGCTTTTCTTGTAAGGAGTTTAACTCTTGTTTTAATAATTCTTCTCTAAAATTACCTTTTCTAATATTTGTACGCATTTGGTCATCCATTTCCAGCTCACGGTTGGTTAGCTCGAACTTAGCACGTTGTTCATAAATGGCCACTCGTTCTTTATAGGCATTAAGTTCAGAAATAACAGAATCATTAGGGGCACATGCAATGTATTCATCAAAGACATAGTCATCATTGACTGCAGAAGATGCATCACTTGATACAATCTCACTTTCACTTTGTTTCACATATTGATCATATGGGACAATGTTGATATTACCCATATTTTCAATATCTGACTCAATAGTTTCAGTTGATTGTACTTTGTCATGCATCTTTTGCACATCAGCATCATCGTACAGTTTTAGTACCTCAGAAATGATTTTGTCTTTGGATGGACCAGCTTGTGATGATGAAGAGACTATAGGAGAGACCATTGGAGAAATGCTAGCCATTAACATGGTTTGTGCAGTAGGCTCTTCATCAACATTAGAGTCGTATGCATCACAATCAGCTACTTGAAAGGCATTCTGATGATTATGGCCTATCTCCTGAATTGGTTGCTCATCCACATCTGCATCATATGTCTTAGCATTTCCTTCAGCCAAGAACAACAACTCCTCTTCATCCAAGGCTGCACCATTATCCTGAGCTTGCACAAGCAACATCTTATCCCTGAAATACTTGGCATTCTGAGGGCGTTTTGGCTATGTGCAGTTCCTTGCAATGTGTCCCTCACCTCCACAGTTGTAACATTTGATTGGCTTTGCTTGAACCTGGTTTCCATTCCTTCCCCTATTCTGATTTGCAGCATAGCCTCTACCAGCTCCACCTCTTCCTTGTTCGTACTGCCTTTCTTGAACTGGTTGTATTGTAACCTTTCCATCTCTGACCAAAGCATGGTTGTGTAGATTGGATGCAGTCCTGATTTCATTGTTAGTGTGAAGTCTGTTGGTATGTGGAGAGAAGGTTAAGTTTTGTTTAACCATAAGAGCTAATTTATTGATAAAGTGTTCCATGACTGCATTGGCATCAGGTTGCTTATATCCCGAATCAGGAATGGGCTTGTGATTATCATTTCCAGTGGGTGTGACTTGTGATGCTTTGGTGAAGAATGCAGTTGTATCATTTGATGAGCTTGTTTCTCCTGGTTGAGATTTGAACTGTTCAAGAATCCTTTTTTCAAACATAGCATGTTTCTCATTCTGAAGAAGGAAGGCATACAATTGCTCATAGTTGGTGTTCTTTAGTCCTTTGGTAAGCTTCACAGAAGTGACAAACTTGTGCCATTCGGGATTCATGTTGTTTACGAATTTGAGTTCAACTGAATGTTTGGCATAATCATCTTGATATTCCTCATATCATTCACCAGCTTGTGGAATCTCACGTAATATTCATAGAAACTTTCTTCAGGTTTCATCTTAAAGTGCTCGAATTCATCATACAGCTGTGATTCTCTGTCTTCGATGGTCAATTCAGAACCCGAGAGTAGCATCTTTACATTATCCCAAACTGCCTTGGCTTTTGTGTTGTGATTGATAAGCTTGTAGCTATCTTTTGGAAGACCCTGAAGTATGATGTTTGAAGCCCTGACATCAGCATCAAATCTCTTTTTCTCCTTATCACTCAGCTCATCATATGTCTTTGGTCTGTCTAATCCAAAAATCATTGTACCATCTGCTGCAGTATCAATTATGTCTCTTGTGGTCTCAACCCGATAAGGTCCTTCATCAATTGACTTAAGGATGTTTACTCCAGTCTCCTTTCTATCAAGCATGGGAGGACGAGTATCAGATCCTGCAGCTTGCACATCATCAGCAACGAAAGACATGTTTAAATTCTACGGGATTTTACAAGTCTTTGATTTAACTGGGAAATAGATTCTTTCACGGATTTTACAAAATCAAAAGAGAAACCGTAAAACTTATACACTTATGCGTAGATGAAAGGCTTACGCGTAGGCAGCAGCTTAGGCGAAGCAACCAAATTACGCGTAGACACAAGCTTACGCGTTGACCGAGTTTACGTGTAGTCTAAAGCTTACGCGTAGAGTTTAAGGATAAAAGGCATAAGTTTATGCGTAAACCAAAGCTTAGACGTAATAACCTTATGCGTAAGTTTCCTTTAGGCGTAAGACAAGCTTATGCGTAAGAAAAGGCTTATGCGTAAGAATTTTTACGCGTAAGTTTTATGCTTATGCGTAAAATTAGGGTTTTACCCACAAAAATCTCTTACACTTCATAGTGCACGAGATATCCAAAGTCGAAGTGTTTTTCAGGCTTATCCATGCAAGAAGAACACTGAGTAACCACCAGAAATAAAGATCTCGTGAAAAACACTTTGCGCGTAGGATTCAGCTTACGCGTAGAACTAGGGTTTTCATATGCGTAGGAAGTACGAATTTTGCCAAACACGTTTTTATGATCAAAACCGTTTAGTAAACCAGATTATAATGATGATACAACCTTAAAAACATCAAAACAACAAATCTTGAGGATCAAAACCACAAATCTCTCTTACGTGTAAGTCCGTACACACGTATCCAAACACTCTTAAAAACCAAGAAAAACTTGTAAAGTTTGAACCTTTTTGCAAGAAACTGAAATTTAAGCACTCAATAAACCTTAACCCACAAGAATCTTGGATTAAAAAGTGTAAATTTTAAAGCTTTAAGGATTCAAAAATACCGTATACGAGACTACCACTTTACGCGTATAAACCAAACCTTAACCCAAGAATAACTATCAAACCAAGAACATGAGAGATGGATGATCAAACCATGGCTCTTGATACCATTTGTAGGATCTTGGTTTATCACAAGTTAGGCGTAAAGAGATAAGGTTTAGAGAGAGAAAGTGGGAGAGGATGGGAACTTTAGAGAGACAAAGAAAAATGTATTATGAAAGCTCCAACCCTTTGCCTTGGAGGGCAAAGGGTATTTATAGGGTACAAACATGAGACGCCTCTTTAAGGCTGTAGATCAGGCATACAGTGGGTAAAGACCCGTCCGTCCTCCACGGTGTTACAAAGTAAACTAAATACTATCATAGACTTACTATGACTACGAGCTTTCTAACGAGCATACATTGTTGAGGTGACCGACACTTTAAGTACTGGATTTACTAAATCCTAACAACTTTATTAAGTATAGCCATTGCTATGTTCATTCCTTATAAATATACTAACCATTGCCAAAACTCAACAGTGATTTCAGTGTATGTTTGTGAATTGCATATTTGAAGGATTCTTTGTTTACATTGAATGGTTACTCTTTGATGTTTGATTTTCTGGTTGTCCACTGAAGTTTATGCAGAAATTATTTTACAGTGGGAACTATATTGCAACTAGTGGTAATTTTCTTTTACAGTGGAAAAAGGAAAACAGATGAACTTCATTTCATTAATAAAATGTGATTCGTTACAACCAAAGTGAAAGTACTTCTAATCATCAAAACACAAAAGACAGCAACCTAACACATCCTACACCTAACTTCAGCTACTCCATTGGTTTCTTGCCTTTGCCCACATAGTTATGCTTGCTTTTCTGAGTCCTCTTTCTTTTGTTCTCAAAAGTGGATTGCATTCTTGGACATGGAAGACCAAGAACTTGTGGAGGAGGCTTTGGTAGCATTGCAGACTTTGTTGGGATGGATATCTGCTTCATATTGGAGATAGCTATTTCCAGTGCTATTGAAAGAGCTTTTGGCAGATCTTTGGCCATGGAATAAGTTTCATCATTCTCCTCATCACCATCTGATGAGATGGAGTAGAACTCAAGAGATTTTGCAGGCTTAGCTGCAGGTATACGCTTAGCAGTTTCTTTGGTATACCTTTTGGATGAAGAGCCAGCCCCAGGTGGAAAGTATCCAAACCATCCTGATGTCTCTGAGGATGTCTCTGACTCAATTTCATACTCTTCTTCTGAATCAGAACAGATGTTGATGGTATTGGAAGGATTGCTCATAATTATGTTTTTGGGGATATTGTGTTTGAGTGTGAATTGATGAAGTTTACCTAAAGCCAAGCCTCCTTATATAGACAAAGTCAGTTGAAAGGGTTAATTAATGAGTATATTTACTTTTTCCTATTTTGGTAGGTTAAGGAGTATATATAGATATTATTGGGTTGACTTTGGAAGATATTTTACTTGGATAATGGTTTGGTTAAAGGTACTGTTGGTTAATAACAAGTTGGTTATTTGTATTTGCTTGTTTTGATGGGAGTTGATCTTAAAAGGTGTATATCTGAGATACACAACAAATGGTTATTGATTCAGCATGTCTAACAAACATAAGAATCAACTAGTCCAGAGCAAACGACAACTGGTAAAGACTTGACAAATCCGTTTATGGTTGATAGTTTACCAAAAACTATATGGTTATCAACTCACCATATTCTTTATGATTAAGAGTTGGCCAGTCCATAGCAAAAGGCTCATGGTAAAGACATATCAAATCCGTTGATAGCTGGTAGTTTGCTTAAAACTATGATAAGAGTAGTCTAGTTTTATATGATTTTATTTACCACTGCTCTTTGAATTTTTTGCGAAAAATTACCACTGCTAGTTCACAGTTTCCACTGACAGTGTTATTTTACCACTGTTGTTCTAGCCGTTACAACTGATTGTGTCAGTAACTTATTTTTTACTAGCCGTTGAATTTAAACAATGTTTGTCATATATATAGGGTTAAAATATTAAGGAAATTATATTCTTTCCATATTATGATAAATACTTTCTAAAGATAATTTTACTTGCGCAATACTTCTAAGCCCTAACCCTATATAACTTTTTCTTTCAATTGGCTAGTTATTCTTTCAATTCTTACTGACATAATTTTGTTTTTCATCAAAAGTTTCTATGGCATCTTTAAACTTTGCAGATGAGCACAACCTAGTGGCCTACCTACAAATGTCTAACGAGAAGAGTGGCCCTGTTTATCATCAAATTGTGGACTTTCTTTATACCACACATATAAGGTATGCTTTGCTTTTAAAAACCGCAATTTATATCTCTCAAATCAAACAGTTTTGGACTTCTGCTACGTCCATAACACTTGAGATTGGAGATACACATGAAACAGTGGATGCTCTACGAGCCACTGTGGATGGGGTAACTATTGATGTTACTGAGGCATTATTGAGGAGAGTACTCCAATTGGATGATCTCAATGGTCTCATCACATTACCTATGCCCGAAATTCATGATACTTTATCATCCATGGGGTATGATACCACTGACAAAAAGGCTACTTTCAAAAAGAGTGGTTTTTGTCCCCAATGGAGATTTTTGATTCATACTCTGTTGCATTGTCTCAGTCCAAAGAAAACATCTTATGAGCAATTTAGTTCAACCATGGCTTATCCTTTGGTTTGTCTAGTCACTGATAAGATTTTTAACTGGTCAAATTATATTTTTACAAGTATGAAAGGTAATGTACAGAGTAAAACAAAATTATTAATGTATCCAAGGTTTGTGCAAGCAGTGCTATATGAGTTTCAACTGCAACCCCATACTAATATTTATCAAATCAGTTGCCTAAAGCCTAAAGTTTTTCAAAATTTGAACAAAGATGGCAATATGATTTTTACACCTCTCCTACCCCAAATGCTTGCTAAAATTACATCTGAACAAAACACACCCATAATTAATGTTCCAAACATTTATTATACCCCACCAGTTTCAAGAACTTATGAGAGAAGGTCTAAACAGCCAACTCCTATCATGACAACACAGCAAGTTTCTGAACCTTATGGTCTAGGAACAAGCAGTGGTGGTTCAAGAATTCCACCTAGTCCAACTAGGGAAGAATCTGAACCTTTGCCCCATGATTCACCTCTCCCAACAGGTAACACAGTTGGAAGTGATGAGGGCAGTGGGAACCAATTGGAATTGATGGTTTTGTGTACAAAATTAGTCAAGCAGGTTGAATCACTACAGAAGGATTTGGCACATGTCAAGAAGCAGTATGCCAAGGATGTTAAACATTTACAGGAGGAGATTCAGACCTTGAAGGAAGAGATGAATGGGTTGAAAAAGAAAAAGAAAACTGAAAAGTTGGTGATTTCATCTTCATCCTCACCTATTGATGGTGATTCAGCTGCTCATGATTTGGGAAATTCTCCCAAACAGGGGAGGAAAACAGGTGTTGACACTGAGGGGAGGACAATTGGTTTTGAAGATGAAGGAGATACAAGTAAAGGAGCAAAGGAAACTGATACTCATGGAGAGCAACTTGAAGATCAAGACATTTTCTGTACTGCAACTGATTTTACCACTGATTCTATTTCCACTACAGAGCCAACTTTTGTCACTGCAAGTGAAGAATTTGATAAACTGAAGAAAGACAAAGGTAAAGCAGTTATGGAAAATGTAAAGCAAACTGGAAGAAATATTTCAAAGAAAAGACAAGCTCAGATTGCTCTTGATAGAGAAATTGCTAAGATAATTACTGAAGAAGAAGTGTGACAACCCGTACTTTCAGGTCATTTCTTGACACAATTTATGCCTCATTATTTCAACATTTATCGTAAACTTGGTTTACGTGTTCCAAATTCGCGTAACCTTGAAGGTTTAGCGGCGAATTCATGATTATATCATCACGAACATTTCTTATGGACTAAGTTTAGTCAACATTTCATTTGCATCATTTGCATCATGATAGTTCATTCATGACATTTCATTTCACATTAAACGCGTAATTTTTATATTAAATAAACGTTATCGCGTGAGTTATTATTTTAAATATTTAATCCGTTACTTTCAAAAATGATCCCGACATATTTTTATACTTACATTTAGTTGTAAAAACTATATTTTTAGTTTACCTAGTGTTTTTAATTTATTTGGTATATAAATCGTCAAATTTATATTGTTACGACGTTTTTCTTAAAAACTATACGATAATTATTTTATCACTCAAATTTCACAAGGAATGTATTTTTATAATTTTTATTATCTCATTACATTCTATTTTGATCTACTAACAATTACTTTTACCTAAAAATTTCCATTTACCTTTACTTGTACATTTAACTATACATTCACTTACATTTTTTCTTACAAATTGTTACAAGTATTTTATACAAGTACATAAGTAAAAAAAAAAAAAAAAAATATTGGGAAACATGATCCCCCAAATCCGGTCCAAGGGGGGCAGGAATAGTCAAGTGGTAGATTTTTCCTACAAAACCAAATCTATACATTACCTTCATTATTCAATCACATAATTCACATAGTTAGTAGAAAATCTTTTCTTTCTCTCTTTTGGTTCTCCATAACCGGTTCTCAACAAGGGCTACAAGGGATCACAAAGTTTTTCAAGTCCAAGTGTTATATCAATCTAGATATCACTCTTTATTAGGTTTTGAAATAAAAACCAATAGTGTTTAGGCTAAAACCTTGTTACTTGCACCTCATCATATTCACTTGTAAGCATGTTTATTTCATTTTTCATGTTTCCTTTTCATTACATATGTATCTTTTCATTTTTGGAGCAACATGCAAGACATATGTGATTTATACCATTTTTACTTGATTTTTGGAGTTTTATATATATATTGTCATCCTATAATTATCCCCTTGGTATTCTTTGGTCTTGATGATGATTAGGAACCCATGACACCCTAAGAAGGTGTATGGTAGGATTAGATTAGCTTTGGAGTTGATTTGAAGGGATTAGAATAGGTTTTGTCCGAGAAAAACTATTTTCGATAAGTATATATTATGTTCTGTTCTTGTTTTATTTTTCTGGAAAATCCGACAGTAGGCACGACTTTTTGGCCTTGATATTTAGAAAATATACTTTAAAACGAATCCGTGGCCGCTTGAACGGATAAAAACGGAGTTATAACGAAGAAGTTATGAATTTTTAAAGTTTGACGACGAAATATATTATTTTCTGAAATTTCAGCATACTATTTTTACTCTATTCGGGTCAAAAACGAGCCTTAAGCTTCACAAATTATTTCGACTTATCAAAAATATATTAGTATACTTTGATACGAAGCTAAGGACGTATTATACGTAGAAAACGGATTTGAAACGACAAAGATATGCACGTTTTCATAAAATTTCCGTAACTATTATTTTCTGAAAAACTATATTATTTTTACGATACAAGTGTTACATTAGCTGTAACGACCATGTTTGAGGCTGTTTTTAACCATGATGTGAAACTTTTTGAAACGAATTGTCTTCTAGTAAAATCAAGATCACCGAGCATATTTTTCAAAACGACAAGCCGTTTGTATAGCAGAGTTGTAATAAATTATTTATGGGTGTCTAAACTTGGCCGAAACTCACTTTTTGCACTACAATTAGCCAAAATCACTATCTTTAACCCTTATTATCTTTATGATCGAGACCTTTATGTCGAAAACTCCTGAACTGAAACTTCTAGATTTCGATACAAACTTTCCAAAACCGTCGAGTTCGTTCTCTAACGATCGACGTACACCATTTTACGACTAGTTTTTTCGGAGCCATTTTTGTTAATTTCATGAAAATTCCGACGACATTGTTTTACGTCGAAAAGTGAAAATTTCACCATAAATCATTGCAAAACCATTGTAGGATGACATTTTGACGTAAAAACTTGTAAAGTGATTTTTGATTGGTCAAGACGTCAAACGATTATTTTTCGACGATAAGTAATATTTTCAAAACTCGTAACTGGTATAAATAACATACGAAATGCATGCATAACATTACATTGCAACTTATTACATATCATATCATTCGTAATAGGTCCAGATTAACGTATCACGCTATACCTCAGTGTACTCACTCTTGTCATCATACCAGTTTATCAAGTGAGTTTTCATAGCCCCACTTTCAATTGTTTTGTACTGTTTTGGGGGAGATACATGCTTAACTATTTTTCATAAGTACTTTAGATTTTTAAGGCTAAATGCCACCATGATTACCATTGTTTCTAAATCAAAGGTTATACTATATCAATTGTTCTTGTTTGCGTGCTACGGTTCTACGTCGTATAACGTTCTAAATCAGTTGACTACTGATACATTGAGTTAGGTGCTATTGATTATGTGCTATGGTTCTACGTCGTATAACGTTCTAAATCAGTTGACTACTGATACATTAGGTCTAGTTTTATTGATTAAGTGCTATCGTTCTACGTCGAGTTAGGTACTATTGTGAATTCATTTGAAATCATATGTTTGAACATAAACTATACACATTTTGGCAGTGGGTTGTGAATACACAGGTTGCAAGTTATGTATGGGCGGAACTTGGAACTGGGTGGATTTACAATGCCTTTGCTGCATAAACGATTTTGGAAGGCTTTCCATTTCAAAACAAACTCTATGAACTCACTCAACCTTTGTGTTGACACTTTTAGCATGTTTTTATCTCAGGTAGCTAAGGCATTCACTTCATGGCATGCATTTGGACACATCATGGAGTCGCGATGACGACGCGTCTCACTTGGGTTTTACGTACTTTAAAACATCGTTTGAATTGTAACAAACTTATTTCCGCACAAGTTGATTTTCATTTGGGACCTACTTTGTAAACTCTGATTGTTTTATTAAATCAAACGATGTTCTTTTCAAACGACACTTTAGGTCGTTCAATATAACTGTGATTGTGATGCTATGACAGTCAATCCCCAGGAATTCCATTCCGCTGCAAAACAGGTAATTTGGGGGTGTGACAAGAAGTTGCTGAGAAGAAGAAGCTTGAAGAATTGGAAATTGCAAGCTTTTTGGAGAGTAAAAGATTGAATAGAATGGAAGATTTTGTTGATCCACTTTCCACTGTTCAACCTACAATTCTTAAAGAGAAGACTCCAGAGTTTAGTTATGTTCCTACTGAAGAAGACATTGAATTCTTGATTTCTAATAATCTAGAAATCAAGAAAAAGGCAATTGACCTGGTAGCTGATGCATCCTTAACTAAAGAACAAAGAACTGCTCAGTTGAAGGATTTCATTCTAATGAAGAACAATCAAGCACTTGATGATGTGATTAATTCAGTCAAAAAGGTTCAGAAGAAACAAAGACAACCAACCAAAGCACAAATTCTTTCATATATGAAGACTTATTGTTGTCATGTTGGAGGTTGGAAGAAGCATCAGTTTAAAGGAATGCCTGATGATCAAGTTGAAAAGGCTTACTACAGAGCTCTAAAACAGGATAAAGCTTTTATTCCAATGGGTTCTGAAGAAGAAGCAAGAAGGATTCGTAGATTGAAGAGAAAGGCCAAAGTAAGTGATTCTCAAACTGTTAAGAAGACTAAGGTTGATAAAGATCAAACAATGTCTACTGAGAAGGAAATTCCTACTGAGAAATTCACTGAAGATCAATTGACTGGAATGATTGTGACTGAAGAAAGAGATTTTTATCCAGAACCACTGTAAGTTAGACATCCTATTATTGATTGGGAAGTTTACACTGCTAGCAATTTTGCTTCATCATGGAAGATCACAAGGCTGGGAGGTGAAACTTCATCATTCATTCAATTTGAAGATCTTATAAAAGCTTTTGATAGAGATGATCTTGATACATTATGGAGGTTAGTTCAAGAAAGGTTTAATGCTCAAGATCTCAAAGATACAAAGGAAATGCAGTTGTGGATTAATCTTAGAAGGCTTTATGAACCTAGTGTTGATGATGATTTTTGGAAGTTCTCATGTCCATGTTCTGGTACTAAATGGTTTTACTATGACTCATGTGAAGTTCATCATGTCTCTACAGCAAATGGAGTAGATGCATTTATGCTTGCTGAGAAAGAATATCCAATCAGAGCTGGAACTCTCACTGTGATGTTATGTACAACAATAATATTTCATGAAGACAATGAGAAAGTCAGAGAATTGTTACATAGACTTCAAGATTAATGTTCAAGAGTCATACAGAAGTTAAGAAAGAAGTGAAGTGTTTGGTTGAATTCCCCAAATCCTTGATGATAATACATATTGAAGAAACTTATTGATTTTCAAAGAAATCATAAGTTTAAGGGAGGATTGTTGGGAATAATCCGTTACCACGGATAGTTGTGGTTTACACTGCTTGGATTAACACTAGCAGTGGAAACGTATTCCCACTGCTAGAACATTATTACCACTGCTATTAGTTTATGATAAGGTTAATACGTCTAGATAAGTATAGAATAGATCTTGTGTATATTCTATAATGTTAGCTTTATACTTATCTTGTAAAGGACTCCTTGTTGTATAAAAGGAGGTCCTAGGTCATTGTCTTAGGTACTTGTTAATTTTACGTATTACTCACAAGAGCTTCAAGGTGTAACCCTAGTGATAAGCTAAGATCACTCGTATTATTCTTTAATAATATTGGAGCTTAAGTTTTGTGTTTAATCTGTGTTTACATACAATACATCATACAATCCATCTTCTAAGTATTACTAAGTAAATTCCGCGTGCTTAATAATATTATACAAAATATCATTGACACAAGGAGTGTGTCCAGATCCATCACTATGGCCCAGGCCTAGAGATGCGCATAAGGCTTATGACGGGCTAAACCTCCAACCGTCGGACCCCTTACGTCTGCATCCGCGATTAACACGGAACCCTTGTCCGCCAAGGGTCCGACTCTAGCAACTAACCCTTATATGCGAGAATCTAAGAGGCCCCAGCGGCAAGCCTCGCCAATAAAAGGGGCTTTCATCCCCATACGAGGTACAACTTTCTCTCTCATAATAATACACACTTCTACTTTCCCTCTCAAGAATGTATACTTACTCTCATGCCGAAGTCTAATCGTGGGGTCCGTCCTGACGGTAAGACTAATGGTTTACCTTTCTTGTGCAAGGATCTCATTCAAACTACTTGAATTAGCACAAGATCAACCCACCAAAGGTTTACCGGCCCAATCCAGTAAGCTACATCCTGACCTTTTATAACCCCTCGCACAAATTATACTAACAAGTTGGCGCCATTCATGGGATACAGTGCGCAACTACGTTCCGAAAAAGAAAAAATGCCTACCGAAAGAGTTCGTTCTGACCCTAAACCCGCCACAGCTTTCGTGGTGCGGAACAAGGGAGGAAAGAAGAACATGATAGATCTGGAAGGATCGGATGGGTCTGCGTCCAGTACGGCCATCAAGAAGTACTGTGATAAGTACAATGAGCAGATCTTGCCTATTGTGACAGAGAAAGTTCAGAAACAGGAAGGAAGAATCAAGGCTAGAGAAACGGTGAAAGCCCGATTAGACTTTAGCGAAACATCTCAGCAGTCCGAATCCGGAAAGCAGGTGCGAAGGAAGGATCTGAGAAAGAAGATCGAATCTCGGAAGCGCTGGAACACGGGAGAGAACTCTGAGCCAAGACGCAGCCGATCCAGATCACCACGGAAGAAAACTGCCGATAAGGAAGAAACGTTCAGGGAGTCACGCAAAAGCGCGTTCAAAAGGCTGGGAAGCAGAGAAAAGAGTATCTCCACACGTTCCGGAAGCACCAGGAGAACTAAATGTTGTAGATCCGAGGAAGACAGGGGTACTCAGCACCATTCTTCTTCGCAAAAAATGGAACCCTATTCCGGAGGATACGAAGGCAGTCGAACACACTCTCGAAGGTCCGATCGGTACTCTAGAAGTGAAGGCAACGGAGATGAACACTGGAGTTCTGGATCAAAGAGGCAAAACTCGAATGTCGCGAATGATGATTTAGCTAGGCCATGGGTATGCAAGGAGACCGACCCGTTCACTCCACGCATCCGCTATTTTGACATGCCTAAAAAGACGCGAATGCCTACTAATGTGAAGACATACGATGGAAGCGAAGATCCAGAAGACCACCTTAAAAATTTTCAGGCAGCGACAATGGTAGAACGTTGGGCTATGCCAACATGGTGCCACATGTTCAAATCTACCCTCACCGGATCTGCTAGGGTGTGGTTTGACGATCTTCCGCCGGAATCGGTAGACAGCTATGACGAATTAAAGGAAGTTTTCCTGTCAAACTTCCTTCAACAAAAGAGGTGCATAAAAGATACAGTGGAGCTTCACCATATCAAACAAAAGGAAGGAGAAACCACAGAAGAATTCATGAAAAGATTCAAGGTGGAGAGTAGGGATGTCAAAGGAGCCCCGAAAGTCATGAAGGTTTCCAACTTCATGCATGGAATCACTAACCCTCAATTAATCAAGAGACTGCATGATAATAAACCCAAATCGGTGGACGAAATGATGAGGGTAACTGCATCTTTCCTCCGGGGGGAAGTAGCCGCCGGCAACCATGAAAAGAAGAGGATGCTACCCCAAGTGCCATGGAAACCGCATGAGTTCGAACAAAGCAAGGATTCAAGAGAGGATAGAGAAAATTGCTCCGGATGGATCGGAAGCATGATAGGTTCACCCTCCTTTCCAAAACGCCCAAAGAAGTATTGGCATTAGAAAAGGCGAAATTTAAGACTCCTCCTCCAATGCTTACGCCGATTGACAAAAGAAACGGCAACAAGTATTGCGAATTCCTTAAATAAGTAGGACACAGCACAGACGAATGCATGCACCTAAAAAGACAGATAGAAGAATTGCTGAGAACTAGAAAGCTGTCAAACGTAATAAAGGAACTTAAGCAAAATAGTGGTAAGCATCAGTTTAAAGCACTTAAGAAAGGAGAAACGTCAGGAAAAGATAAGCCCCTGGCAATCTTGAAGGTGCAATCTCAGAAACGGGTGATCAGACATAAAGTTACTCAAAGCTTCTCTCCAAACAAGAACATCTCATTCCCACCACTCACAGGAGAAGAAGAGAATGACGGACCAATGGTCATCGAAGTAGAGATAGGAGGACACTTTATACACAGAATGTATGTCGACGGAGGCTCCACGTCATAAGTCCTGTATGAACATTGCTTCGAAAGTCTCCGGCCAGAAATTATAAAGCAAATGATACCTGCTACAACCCCCCTCATGGGATTCAACGAAGAGATAATTTGGCCGATTGGGCAGATATCATTGCTAACTAAAATTGGAGACGGTGAGCATTCAGCGTCAGCATTGATGAATTTTGTGGTGGTTAGGACCCAGTCGCCATATATTGGGATTATAGGAAGGCCGGGAATGTGAAAGTTACAGGTCGTGCCTTCAACAGCACACGGGATGATGAAAGTCCCGGTGAAAGGCGGAGTGCTCACGATCCACAGTAGCAGAATGGTCTCGGTAGAATGTACTATGGTTTCCGGACCAACGCCACAAACCCGTAACAGAAAAGCAAAGTGAAAAACGAATACACGTGGCAATACATCCAGAATATCCGAAAAGTTATGTTATCCCTATCAGCTGAAGGGCGAAAAAAGTTATGTTATCTGCTAAAGCAAAACCTGGATATATTCGCGTGGTGTCCAGCCGACATGACGGGCGTTCCAAGACACATAACAGAACATAGCCTAAACATACGGGAAGGGTATACTCTAATAAGACAAAAGAAACAAGGCCAAGCACCAAAAAGGAGTAAGGCGATACAAGAGGAAGTGGGAAAACTCATGGATGCAGGAATCATGAGGGAAGTACATTATCACAGTTGGCCGGCCAACCCGGTAATGGTAGAAAAACATGAAGGGAGCTGGAGAATGTATGTTGACTTCAAGGACCTTAATAAAGCCTGTCCGAAAGATGGTTACCCCTTTCCGGAGATAGATTGGAAGGTAGAATCGCTCTGCGAATATCCCTTCAAATGCTTCTTAGATGCGTACAAAGGTTATCACCAAATCTAGATGGCAAAAGAAGACGAAGAAAAAACAGCCTTCATTACAAATCAAGGAATATTCTGCTACACAAAAATGCCATTTGGGCTAAAAAATGCAGGAGCAACATACCAGCGGCTGGTTGACAGAGCTTTCCACAAACAAATTGGCAGAAACTTAGAAGTATATGTCGATGATCTAGTGATCAAAAGCCGCTCGGAGGCAGAAATAATAAGAGACATAGCGAAAACTTTCAAAACGTTAAGGGAAATAAACATGAAACTAAATCCTAAAAAATGCACTTTCAGAATGGAAGAGGGAATGTTCCTAGGATACACAGTAAACACTAGAGGAATTAAAGTATGCCCAGAAATAGCAGAGGCCATACTAAGCCTCCCATCCCCGAAATGCCTTAAGGATGTGCAAAGGTTGAATGGAAAACTAGCAAGCTTGAACAGATTCTTGGCTAAATCCGCCGAAAAGTCACTACCATTATTTAAAACACTAAAAAAGTGTACGAAAAAGAGCGAATTTCAATGGACACAAGAAGCGGAGGAAGCTTTTAAGAAAATGAAGAAGATGATAGCAAACCTCCCCACCCTAACCGCACCTCAGGGGAAAGAAGAGTTAATAATATACTTAGCGGCAGCCAGAGAAGCAGTCAGTGCGGTTCTCATGACAGAAAGGGAAGGCAAACAAATGCCAATATACTTTGAGCCGAGTCCTGCGAGGACCAGAAATAAACTACACACCAATGGAGAAACTAGTCTTATCCTTGGTACACGCACAAAGTGGCTGAAGAGGTATTTCCAAGCGCCTACGGTAGTAGTCATCAAGGACCAACCAATCAAGAAAATACTATCAAGGCCAGAAGTTGCAGGTAGATTACAAAAGTGGAGCATTGAATTGGGAGAGTATGACATACAATACAGACTGACAACGTCCATTAAAGGACAGGTTCTAGCAGACTTCATAGTAGAGCGTCCAAAATACGATGAAGAGGACGAACCAATGGAAGTGGAACAGAGTTTACTTATGCCTTAAGGTTTGGATAGCAGGGTTACGGATAGCAGAAAAAATGGGAGTCAAGAACGTGCAAGCAAATGTAGACTCAAAACTGGTGGCAAATCAAGTCAATGGAACATACATTGCGAAGGAATCAAGAATGATTCAATATCTAGAAAAATTAAAAGAACCCTTAAAGAACTTCCGAATGTTCTCAATCAAGCAAGTGCCCAGAAGTGAAAACAAAAAGGCAGACGCACTAAGCAAAATGGCTTCTACTAGCTTTGTACATCTAAAAAAGCAAGTACTAGTGGAAGAGTTAGGTCAAAGTCAATAGAAGAAGTACCGCTCATAGCAACCACAGAAGAAGAGGCGTATACATGGATGACACCAATCTATGAATACCTAACCAAAGAAAAACTCCCAGCGGAGAAGGAGAGAGCACGAGAAGTTAAAATAAAATCACAAAGGTTTGCAGTAGTTAATGGGATACTATACAATAAATCTTTTCTTGGACCATGGTTACGGTGTGTTGGGCCCTTTCAAGCTAACTACATGTTACGAGAAATCCATGATGAATCTTGCGGAATGCACGCAGGGACAAGGTCCGTAGTGGCCAGAGCCCTGCGTACTGGATATTACTGGCCTGCTATGCATCGAGATGCTCGAAAACTAATCCAAGCATGCAAAAGTGGTCAGGTGCATAGGCCAGTTCCAAAACATCCACAAGAAAAGTTAACACCCATCCCTTCCCCATGGCCATTTCACAAGTGGGGAATCGACATTGCAGGACCCCTACCGGAAGGGCCTGGGAGAGTCAGATTCCTCATAGTAGCAATAGACTACTTCACAAAATGGATAGAAGCAAAGCCAGTAGCCACCATAACAGGAAATAAGATCAAGAAATTCGTATGGGAAAACATTGTATGCAGGTTCGGACTCCCAGGAGAAATAATATCTGACAACGGAAAGCAATTCCGTGACAACCCATTTAAAGAATGGTGTGAAAAAATGAATATAAAGCAACACTTTGCTTCAGTAAAACACCCACAAGCAAACGGACAAGTAGAAAGAGCAAATAGAAGCTTAGGGGAAGGCATAAAAGCTAGGTTGGAAGAAAAAAGAAATAACTGGCTAGATGCATCATCGCACGTCCTATGGCTCGTTAATTGGTATCAATCGCCTAACAATGGTTTAGGAGTGTTTGTGTTTGTTTTGAAGGTTGATACGCGTAGCTTTGTTATAAACGTTGTCACGCTTAAAGCTTTAATTTTTGCACTTAAAAATTCAAGATTCTTGTGGTTTAAGGTTTATTTGGTGCTAAAGTTTAAGTTTTTTGCAAAAAGTTCGAAGCTTTACGCGTTTTGGTTAAGTTTTGAGCTCGTTTTTGAAACTTTGGTCATTTCTACTCGTAACTTTTCTAGGCACTTTGGGTGAAAAAGGTCAACATTTTTGGGTTATTCGAGTGTTTTTAAGGATTTCTGTGCAAGAGAAATTGGTTGAATCATTGAAAATTTTTACGAGTAGGTCAAAACCCTAGTTCTACTCGTAAGAAAGTCAACTACGCATAAGTTTTCTACTCGTAACTTTTTGGTGAAGAATCTTCGTGCTATAACGGTGACTCAGTGCTTCCCTCACTTGGATAAGTGTGTGGAACACTTCGACTTTTGGATATCTTTTACACTGTGATAGTGTAAAGGATTTTTGGATTCTACGCGTAAGCCATTCCTACGCGTAAGTCATTCCTACGCGTAAGCTATTCCTACGCGTAAGCACTCTTGCTACGCGTAAGTTGGGTTCTACGCTTAAGAATTTCCTACGCTTAAGGTTTCTACGCATAAGGTTTCTACGCATAAGCTTTCTACGCCTAAGGAATCCTACGCCTAAGATCCTACGCATAAGATCCTACGCCTAAGTTTCTACTCGTAACTTGTGTTTCTACGCCTAAGCTCTCTTTCTACGCATAAAGGTTTTTGGCGGGAAAAGTTGAGTAAAATTTAATTTTTCGAGGAGACTAAACGTTCAATTTTTACGCGAGATTCAAATTTTGGTTTAACTGTGAAAATTTTGGTCAAAAATTCAAATTTTTGGGCCTAAATTCAAATTTTTCGGGTCAAATTTTGCGTCAAAATTGTCATAACTCAAAATTTTCATACGACCTTAGAATTGATTTTTATAGTGAATTTCAAATTTTGGGCGAAAATTTTTAAGAACCGAGTTTACGAGTACGACTTTCGGAAACACCTCAACTGAGCTTAATCTTCATCAACCACAACTCCTTTATCGTTGAATCGATCCTACATCAACTTTATCAGATCATACCTTCATCAATGGCTACTCAACAAGACATTCATGCAGCCGGTGCCGAAAACCGACCTCCTATGTTGGCAAAAGGTGGTTATCTTCAATGGACAAGTCGAATGCTCCGTTACATCAAGACCAAACCTAATGGCAAACTCATGATTAAATCCATTCAGGATGGACCCTTCCAGCCTCGACAAGTTAATGTACCTGGAAATCCTGATGCAACACCTCCCACCGCACCATCTTCTCGTCTTCAATACGAATCTGAGTACACTGCAGAGGATCAGAAACAAGTCGAAGCAGATGACATGGCAATTCATATTGTCCAACTGGGTTTACCAATAGACATCTTTGCTGCGGTAGACAGTTGTGAAACTGCTTTCGATATGTGGGAGCGTGTTAGAAGGCTTTGTCATGGAACAGAAATTGGTCAACAAGACATGGAGAACAAGTTGCTAACTGAATGGGAAAAGTTTACTTCAACTCCAGGAGAATCCATTGAATCATACTATGGAAGGTTTTGCACTTTGATGAATGAGCTAATCAGAAACAAGCTAGCACCCAGAACTATCGTTCAAAACATCAAGTTCCTGAATAATCTTCCAGAAGAATGGGGACGATATGTCACTATTGTCATCCAAACAAAAGACCTTCATCAGGTGAACTTTGATCAACTGAATGATTTTCTGAAACAAAACCAAGCTGAAGCTAATGAAGTCAGGCAAGAAAAATTAGCAAAGATTCATGATCCATTGGCACTCATTGCTAAGACTCTATCTTCAGTGAATACACAACAACAAGCTTCATCATCTTCCAACAACAACAACTTGCAGCCACAACAACAATCCTATCCAGATCCACAATACCAGGAACAAGAAATCACTGATCTCGAATCTGATCAAGAAGACCCTATGTCCCAAATAATTTCTCTCTTGGGTCAAGTAATCAAAGGTCGCTATTCCACACCTACTAACAACAACCAAAGGATATCATCAAACACTCGCAACAGGCAAATTGCACAGCCGGGTGTGAATATGGGTAATCAAGGTCAAATGGTTGGAGTTATTGGGAATCAGCAGGGATATGCTACTGGATTTCGCATGGGTAATCAGGCGGTTCCGAATCAGGGTAATCAGATGAGACAGAATAGAGCAGTGGGTAATCAGAATCGGAATGTTGCAGCTCCAGTCGTTGGGAATCATGGAAATGTGAATCAGGGTAATCAGATTAAGTGTTATAACTGTCAAGGAATGGGTCACATGGCAAGGAATTGTCCTTCTAAGCCGAACAAGAACGATCTTGAGTATCTTCAGAAAACTGTCCTGTTGGTACAAAAGGAACGCGCTGGATTTCAATTGAGTGCTGAGGAACATGACTTTATGGCTATTATGGATGATTTGGAAGACCTCGAGGAAATTAATGCGAACTGCATCTTCATGGCTAATCTTCAGGAAGCTAAGTATGACACTGAGTCAGACTCACCTCCTGTATATGACGCCAATACCGTATCTGAGGTACCAATCATTGATCCATGTTATAACAATGTCATATTTGATGTGTTTACTCATGACGAACAGCATTCTGTGACGCCAGCACCTACTTATGATACATACCTGGACAATCCGAGTTGTAGCAATACTAACTCTGAGACTCCAGATGTGGATCCCAGTGGAGACTGTGTGGCACAAAATACTGAGACTGATGAGGAAACACGTGCTTATTTTGAATCATTAATCAACAACTGTGGCATTGAAATTGAGAAAGTTAAAAAGGTCAATCGCGATGTTAAGGCCGCGAATGCCAAATTGACCACTGAGCTTGAGAGTTACAAGGAGAACGCAAAAGCCTTTGAATTTCAGAAAAACAAAGAATCAGAATTAGAAATTGGTTATCGAAATTTGGTTTCTAAAGAACAAGAATTGCAAATCAAGTATAACACACTTGATGTGAATTTGAACTTGAAAATTAAATCTTTAAACAAAGAAATTTCTGAATTAAATGACCAACTTTCTAAACAAAAAGCAATGTATTCTGATCTTGAAAAAGAGAAGAAGAAGTTGATCACTGATTTTGCAAAACGAGAAGATTCTCTTCTTGATGAGATTCTGGACAAAAATGAAATGATCAAAAAATTGGACAATTTACTTCTTACAACGGGTCATTCCGCTAAGACAATCAAGATGCTTTCTAATCAAGTAAATCCGATTTTTCATACTTCGCAAAAAATGGCTCTTGGTAACTCACCTCCTTGTTTCCTCAAGAAAGCTCAGAAATCTAAGAATGTGTTAAACAATGGAAATGTTTTGCATAAACCCATAACTGTTCGTGATTCTCTTGAAACGTTGGAACTATCTGAGGAGAGTAGATCAAAAATGAAACAAAAGAATCCGGAAATCAAACCTATTGATTATAACAAATGGAACCAAATTAACGGAATTACTTTTGTTAATCAAAATGAAAAGTCAAAGTTCTCCATCACAACAAGTGAGTCAACACCTGCTTCAAAATCTGTTTCAAAACCAGTTGCTGTCTCAAATTCTCTTTCGAACATTGAACAAATGTCTTCAAACAATCCTTTTAACACAAGTGATGCGAGAAGTATTTTAGACAATGTGAAAACTAGAATTGTGGATCTTCAAGACACTGTTAAAACTAAAACCACTATTACACCTAACAACTGGTTCTCTAGTTTTGACATCGAACAAAGAAAGTTTTTTGAAACTCAAATTGCCCCTCAGCTGAATGCCATCAGTGCAAGGGTAATTCATTTTGAACAAGCATTTTTGAAAGAAACAACTGACTTTGTCAAGGACCATAAATCTCTGGTAAAGCAAGCTAATGACTGTGTTGAACAAATCAAAGTTTTGGAAACTTTAAATGACTCTCTCTTCGAAGATGTTCTGACTACTGATATTATGTCCATCATTTTGCAAACATATTCTGTTGAAGATCATGAAAGACTCCAGTCTGAGACCTCCGAAATTGTTTCAAAATATGAAAAATCTCTTGAGAAACTTGAAAAAGAAAACATCTCATATTTTAAACAACTTGATCGTAAAACTGAGGAATGCAAGTATGACAAATTGTCGTATGAGCGTGCCTACAATGACATGAAAGCAAAAAATGATCTTTTGAGGGCTCAGCTGGAAAGTCAAAAAGGAAAGGCAGTGGAAACTCAGATTACAAAACCATTGACTGCGGAGAAAGCAAATGTTCCCAAACCGGTTTCAAAACCAAAAATGTCTGTTTCTTTGCCTCCTCCAAAAGTCAATGAGAAAAATGTTTCATCAAAACCAGTCACTCCACCTGCCCTACCTAAACAAAATGTTGATAAGGGAAAAGCGGTTATCGAGAAACCAACAGTTTTAGCACCTGGACTTTTTAAGATGAGTACCACTAATGCGTCTGCCTCCACATCTAAAACATATGGAACAAACGACATAAGTTTAGAAAAGCACTCTAAAGAGACTAGGATAGCTGAAACCACCTCCCTTGATAAAAATGTGAATCCTAATGAGTGTGCCTTACCTTCTACAGGACTAGGAAGCACATCTAGGAGCAGCAGACTAAAGCCTAAGAGCAATACAAGGAACAATAGAGTCTCGCTTGCCTCTAAGAGTAGTCGCTTGAATAAAGAAAAGAAAGTAGAAGAACACCCTAGGAATTTACCGCTTTGTAATAAGAAAGACATTTCATCTGAATGTAATGAACCTATGAAATCTGCTACGTTTAATGAATCTGTTGAATCTGTTTGTTTAACTGGAAAGAAATCTTTAACTAATGTTAATGATGATTGTGTTTCTAAGAATGAGATTGTTAAGCCTGTTAAGAAGAATGTTCCCAAAAGAACTTATGCTAAACGAATAGGAAGACTAGTCGCGAGACTTAGGCTTTACACTACTGATAGGGAGCATAATGTTTACTTTAGGGATGACATTTGGAAACCCACGGGTAGAACTTTCACACTCGAGAATGGAAGAATGAGTGATGCACCTGTCTTACCAATAGATGACTTCTATGAGTGTGATCAGGATTTTACATCTAACCCAAAGGAACCAACATCGAAACGGTTTCCAAAATCTTCTTCTTCTGTGATTGGCAGGTTATCGAAATATGTCTTTGGATCGTCGACTCGGGTTGCTCCAAGCACATGACCGGGAATCTAAAGCTGTTGATCAATTTCGTCTGGAAATTCATGGGAACCGTACGTTTCGGAAATGATCATGTAGCAGCTATCATGGGTTATGGAGATCTACCTTTCGGAAATTATTTGATCACTCGGGTTTACTATGTCCAAGGGTTAGGACACAATTTGTTCTCAGTCGGGCAGTTCTGTGATGCAGATTTAGAGGTTGCTTTTAGAAAAAATGCTTGCTTCGTTAGAAACTTGGATGGCACTGATCTCTTAACTGGGAATCGTGATACAAACTTGTATGCTATCGACATCAATCAAATGGCCTCTTCATCACCAATATGTCTTATGACACGAGCATCTGGAACACAGTCCTGGTTGTGGCACAGAAGGTTATCTCATCTCAATTTTGACACCATCAACAAAATTGCCAAAGACAACATCGTCAATGGACTTCCAAAGTTCAAATACACCAAGGATCACTTATGTCCCTCATGCGAACAAGGAAAAAGCAAAAGAGCATCATATAAACCCAAATCCGTACCTAGTTCGGAAGCAAAGTTGCATATGTTGCACATGGACTTATGTGGCCCAATGAGAGTTGAAAGCATTAATGGGAAAAAGTATATTCTTGTTATCGTCGATGACTATTCGAGATATACATGGGTTAAGTTTCTGAGATCAAAAGATGAAGCACCAGGCATCATCATCACCTTTCTGAAACGCATTCAAGTACTTCTTCAAACTCCAGTAAGGGTTGTAAGAACAGACAACGGCACAGAATTCACTAATCAGGAGTTAAGAGCTTATTTTGAAGATGTTGGAATTACTCATCAGACATCAGCTGTTAGAACTCCACAGCAGAATGGGGTAGTTGAAAGAAGAAATAGAACTCTTGTGGAAGCTGCTCGCACAATGCTAATTTATTCTTGTGCACCATTATTTCTATGGGCTGATGCGGTTGCCACTGCTTGTTTCACTCAGAACCGATCCCTTATCCATCCAAGATTCAATAAAACCCCATATGAAATAGTGAACAACAGAAAACCGGATATCTCTTACTTTCACGTGTTTGGCGCTTTGTGCTATCCTACGAATGACAGAGAAGATCTTGGAAAACTGAAAGCAAAAGGTGATATTGGAATCTTCATTGGATATTCAGATAACTCGAGGGCATTCAGGGTGTATAACAGAAGGCTAAGGAGGATCATGGAGACGATGAATGTGAAGTTTGACGAACTGTCACAAATGGCTTCTGAGAGACTCGCTCTAGAACCCGCACTAAACCGACAGACTTCTGGACACATCAGTTCAGGACTCGTACCTCAAAGAGCTCAATCAACTTCGTTTGACAATCCTAAAGAACAAGAATGGGAAAATTTCTTCGAGTTAATGTTCGATGAATACTATGGTGGAACTTCGACAAATGCATCAAACCATCATTCCGCTGCACCCGCTCAAAATCATCCTCCACCACCAACAGAAGATGCATCTACAACGGTCGAAACCAATGCACCAACTCCATCAACATCATCTACATCTACTCAAGTTCTTGCACCCGTTCTACCAGCAGTTGATGAGCAAAACCAAAACCAGAACGATGCAACGTTAGATGAAGACTTATTTGAAAACCCGTTTGCTACGGAATCAGCTGAATCATCTTCAATCTTACGAGAACCATCTAACTCGCATACGTTTAACCAACGGTATCCTTCTACTCTGAAGTGGACAAAAGACCACCCAATTGAACAAGTTATTGGTGAACCTTCAAGGCCAATTCAGACGAGACGTCAACTTGCCACCGATTGTGACTTGTGCATTTACCTTTGCTCAATTAGCAATCTAGAACCAAAGAACATTCGCGAGGCAATGGCAGATCCCGCATGGATAGAAGCAATGCAGGAGGAACTTCTTCAATACCGTCTACATGACTCGTGGGAAAAGGTTCCAAGACCAATTGACGTTCGCATCATCGATCTCAAATGGTTATGGAAGAACAAACGGGATGAAGAGATGACTGTTATTCGCAACAAAGCTCGTCTTGTAGCCAAAGGATACAGACAGGAAGAGGGAATAGACTTTGAAGAGTCATTCGCGCCGGTAGCTAGACTAGAAGCAGTCAGGATATTCTTGGCCTATGCAGCTCACAAAAACATCACGGTTTATCAGATGGACATTAAGACCGCGTTCTTGAATGGAACTCTGAAAGAAGAAGTGTACGTGAGTCAGCCAGAAGGCTTCATAGACATGGAACATCCAGACTACGTCTTCAAACTCAAAAAGGCTATATATGGTTTAAAACAAGCTCCGAGAGCGTGGTATGACGAACTGTCCTCTTTCCTTATCCAAAACAATTTCACCAAAGGAACAGTTGATCCTACCTTGTTTACACAAAAATGCAAAAACGACATTTTGATTGTTCAGATTTATGTGGACGACATCATCTTTGGGTCCACTAATCCGAAACTTTCAAAACATTTTGAAAATCTCATGAAAAGCAAATTTGAAATGTCCATGATGGGGGAACTAAAATTCTTTCTTGGTTTACAAAAACATCAGTCCCCTCGTGGAATTTTTATAAATCAAGCGAAATACACCACTGAGATTTTGAAAAATCATGGTATGGACAATTGTGATTCGGTCGGAACACCAATGGTAACATCACCAAAAATTGGAGCCGATTTGTTTGGGAAACCTATTGATCCGAAGAAATATCGGAGCATGATTGGTTCTCTCATGTATCTTACTGCTAGTCGACCAGATATTCATTTTGCTGTTTGCTTATTAGCACGGTTTCAGGCTAAGCCTACCGAACTGCACCTCAAAGAGGTTAAACGGATCTTTCGGTACCTGAAGACATCCATTCACATGGGACTTTGGTATCCGAAGGAATCCGGATTTGATCTAATTACCTTTTCAGATGCGGACCACGCAGGTGATCAAGTTACAGCAAAAAGTACATCTGGAGGAGCACAATTTTTGGGTGAAAAGTTAGTCAGCTGGTCTTCAAAGAAACAAGATTGCACTGCACTATCAACCGCCGAAGCTGAGTATGTGTCTCTATCTGCGTGTTGTGCTCAAGTTCTATGGATGAGAACACAACTCACAGATTATGGCTTTACTTTCGATAAAATACCTATGTATTGTGACTCGAAAAGTGCCATAGCCATATCATGCAATCTTGTTCATCACTCAAAGACTAAGCATATCCGTGTCCGCTATCATTTCATCAAAGAGTACGTCGAAAATGGTACTGTTGAATTATTCTTCGTGAAGACTGATTACCAACTCGCCGATCTATTAACAAAAGCCCTTCCAAAAGAAAGGTTTGAGTATTTAGTTCGACGAATTGGAATGCGAAGCCTAACCCCTGAGGAGTTAGAACGTCTTCTCGATTCTTCTTGAAAATGACTTTCCAAAAAGCTTCGCTGTAAATATTTTTG
Source organism: Chrysanthemum seticuspe (assembly GCA_019973895.1). Lineage (NCBI taxonomy): Eukaryota > Viridiplantae > Streptophyta > Magnoliopsida > Asterales > Asteraceae > Chrysanthemum > Chrysanthemum seticuspe. The sequence continues at coordinate 79,933,585 of BPTQ01000004.1, forward strand.
AAAAACAAAATACAAAATTTGAAAAACCAACAAAAGCAAAATATAAAAATATAAAACTTTCAAAAAATACAAAAACAATAGAAAATCAAAAATCCAAAAATATTCTTCTCACGACATGTCTCTCGTATAATCGATATTCTGTACGTATCTAGAAATGTCATTCAACAATGATACGGGCATGTACAGATGCTTGAGCGAGAGTTCTTTATATGTTTTCTAAAACATGTCGTTTCTCAAAATTTCTTAATAAAATGGCTTTCGTATACATCAGTACGAAACCCGGACCTAAATGATGACTTTTGATTATTTTTCAAATCAAAACTCGTGCTTTGATCGAAAAATGAGGTGTACGCTTCAGTGCACTACATTTAAAAATGGTGAGAAATCATCATCATCTTGAGCACCTTTTCAAGATTGTTCAAAAAGATTTTCAAAATCTTTCAAATAGTTTGTGCTCAAGATAACTCCCTCTAACACCCTTTAATTGAATATGCTTTATTAAAGGGGGAGTATAAAACCAAAATGTTCCAAATTCATGCTTAAAATCAAATCCGTTTGTCTCCCCAAAAAGATTCTAAAATGTTTTTTAATCCGTTGATATCAAAAATATCACGAATATGCTATTTTTGAGGGGGAGGAGACGTGATTAAAATGTGATCAAAATCGTTGTTTGAATCTCAAATGAGCTCGACTCAGACGGAACCAATGAATTGACGAGCAATTATGTACCATCTCGAGAAACTTTCTATGGACTTGACCAGGACGGGTAATAATTTCAAGCTAGTTCTCTAGTGATGTAAACGTGTCTCGAATCGGTCTAGTTCATTTAAAGTCGATCAATTCAAAAAGTGCGAACTCTACTCTCACTGTGCAGATTTCTGTCAAAACGTATGAGCACATGTGAAGGGGGAGTGTTTCTGAAAATATAAAACTCTTCGAGTGTTTCAAACATGTTTTCTATCATAAACACTCTGAGAGATTTTCAAAGAAAAATGGTTTTATGGCAACAATAGGACTGTCATGGAGTTATAAGGTGACTAAGGATAGGAAATCCGTCCTATGATCCGCCAGAGCCGGAGGGATCTACCCAAGGACATCACAAATAGTTAGTATTAGAAGTCCTTAGGAATGATTGAAAAAAAGGAGTAATATGAGAAAGGAGAAAGAAGGGGTTGAAGAATTAAAAAGAAATGTAATGAAAGGGTGAAAAGAAATAGCCCTCCATATTCAACCTTAGGGCAGAAACCGGGTTCAATACATATGCTACTAGTTGTCACTAGTTGACACTGGTATTGAAGACCAAGACGTCATGGACCCAGTGACGCACTGCACTAAACCTTCTAGCCACTCAATTCCTCTCAAAAGGATTTGTTTCATTCTCACTGGGAACCCTACGTAATCTATCGACTTTCTCTTAGAGATTGTTGATATTGAAGAAGGAGACCCTCTCCCTAGTCTCCGCTCAGGAAAACCAAAATGCACTATTGAGTCTAGAGCCACGAGATTCATCAAAAGATCTCATAGGAACACTTGACATGACATCGCTTGTTGTTCATCATTAAGGGCACAAGTGATATATTATAGAGTCCTACGCAGATCTTAGCAATCTGCCAGAACATTTATGAGAAGTTTCACATCTGTGATCTTCAGTGATTGAATGGAAACTCCTGCCAGGGTCAACATCTAACAGCCCTGACAGCAGGTCACTTCGGTAATTCTCCGTGGATTACGCTTAGTGTGTCTCAAACGGTCTACAGTCATGGGGTGATGCTTCGGTGTACCTCAGCGACTCATCTGAACTGTAGGTGTATTTCGGTACATCGCGTTATCTCACTTGTGGGACTCCAGTTCAGGAACGGCCTCTGTGAGAATTAGAGACGTGTTTTCACACTATGCTGTTAACACCCTCGAAATTCAAACTTGTAAGTGCCGGAATCCGCTTATTACTAACCTGTTTTATGTTTTCTTCTTATGGAAGCTCCGGAGCGGATGGATCGTGCAGACTCGCCACATGCTCATACCAACAACACATGAAAGTTCTCATCAAAATCAAAGGCAACTCAAAGTTAAAGATGATTCTTCGTCAATGTCAAAGAATCTACAAAGTGTAAAGACTTGAGAACTACGTCATTGGTAATTAAAAGTCAAATAGAAGTGTGAGCATGGTGGAGAAAGGCGTGGAGACACCTAACCAACGAAGTTGACAACGGCAGACAACCACATTAAATGATCACAAAGCATGAAGGAACAAAGAATCAAGACTATTCAATATCTACACACAAAGTCCTAGCTCAAGAAAAGTAGAGACCTAATCAAGTGGAGCATCGTTTGAATGACCACCCCTTAGGGGGAGATTGTTAGCCTTAATAGTTTATTAAAAGTGATGGTCATTCACGTTTAGGAACTTTGTATCGTGTGTTAGATATCGTGATAGAATAGTCAACGGGCTCGTGGACTGGGCTAATCTAATTAGTTAAATGTTACGCGTATGCTAAGCCTTGTATAAGCTTAAGCATCCCAAGTCCATTACATACCCACGAAAAGCCCATAGGAAAGCCTTTTAGGTTTTCATGTCTTGTACTATAAATACCCCTCAAATGGTCATTTGAGGGGTGTGCTTGAAAGTGTGTGTGTGTGTGTTTTCCTTATTGAATATACAACATCTTGTGTTTATCTTGTCTCACATCATACACGAATTTAACATCAAGTCACCATCTTTCTCATCTTATTTCTAAGCTTTGTTTGTGTTTGTTTCACGTGGGTATACTTGTATACGTGTTGGGTTTGCTTGGTAAAGTGATAAGGTTGATAAAACTAAGGTCCTACAATGGGCACATCGCACAATGATCAAATCTAGCAACGGAGACACTCCATTCTCGTTAACATACGGAACGGAAGCAGTCATACCAGCTGAGATAGGGATGCCCACATGGAGGACAGAAGAAGCAAACATAGAAGAAAATGATGAAGCGCTAGAAATGAACCTAAACCTCCTTGAAGAAAGAAGAGAAAAAGCAGCAATACGCGAAGCAAAAAGAAAGGTGTAAATGGAGAAATATTACAACTCAAGAGTCCGAAGTACAAGTTTCAAGCCAGGAGACTTTGTATATCGGAACAACGACGCAAGCCACGCTGAAGAATGAGGAAAGCTAGGACCTAAATGGGAAGGTCCCTATGTAGTCACGGAAGCACTAGGAAAAGGCGCATACAAGCTAAAGGACTGTGCGGGGAATCTAATCCCACAAACATGGAATGTTTGCAATCTTAAGAGAGGTTACATACATCAAGTGTAAGCAACCCATTCCTCGCGGATTCCGTGAAGGAGGGTTCATGTCAAACCTATAATTTTAATATTGTAATGTCTTGTCTTCTTTTATTGAATGAAAAAGGTAAAGCTTAGCTACCTTCACCAGTTTTACATTAGAAAGTTATTCTTTTTAATCATTTAATATTTTTAAAGAACTTATGAACGTAAGACGCGCATACACACGGGCATGACCCATACAACGTTATTCCGAATAACAAAAGGCTGAGTAACCTCCAAATTACCTCAAGATACGTAAGAGATATTGCAAATCTAGTATCGGGCGAATAACCCACAAGTATTCAGAAAAAAAAACTATTATAATAGACACATCCGTGTGAAGATTAAATAGCAAAGAGTTTCGAAACAAAAAAAATATGCATATGATAGACTATCTACACATAAAAAAACAAAAGCACCGCTCTTCGGCAGGCCAAATAACAATAAAGCACTACTACATGGAAGGGTCCACAAATGGACCCGTCCCAGCTTGTGAACCGGGATCCGTACCAAGACCACCAATAACACCATGCTTAGAAATGGACAAACGAATTGATTCCACTATAGGTTATGTACATGATGGATCAGTAAAAGACAACCAAGTATCAGCGAGTGCCAACCAATCATGAAGTGAACCTTCCCTTGATTTTTTGGCCTTATCAAAACAATCCTGGATTAAGGCAGAAAAGGAAGCCTCACTTGAAGAGCCTCCAGAAGAACAAGCAAGAACGACCAGCTGTTCCAAGTAACACTGCTTCTCAACAGGGGATAGATCATCAGAGGGTATCTTGAGAGCCTCTAAAGAAGAAAGCAAAGGAAACTGGAGACCACAGAGCACTTGAAGAGCATTTTCATAGTTAGCCTTAGCAGAAGGATTAAAAGCAGCAACACGAGAAAGTGGCGTATGGGTTGTACCATGAACATGCCCGACAACAAGCCCATCTTGCATACCTTTATCAACAGCACAGCTAATGGCATTGGCCAATGAGTCCAGGTAGCCTTGCTAGCGCCAACACTCAGAAACGACAAGCTTGAAGCCTTCGAGCAGTAGCCAACGACGAGTAGACATAGCAGTAAGCAAGCTCGGATAAAGTTTTTCCTCCAAATACATGGCAACCTTAAGAAAGAGCTCCTTCAAGCAAGCTAACTCTGAAGCATAAGGATGGAGCTCCGAGCATTCCCTATCCAAAACTTCTACCTAACAAAGAAAATTCCAGAGGTCAATAAAAAGAGAAAAAAGGAGAGAGGAGAAGAAAAAATAAACACAAAAACAAACAAGAATACCTGTTTAGTGAGATCAGCGTTGCGGGATTCCAGAGTAGAGGTAGCACATCGTAAACATTCAAGCTCAACATCCTGACTGATAGAAGAAGCTTCCAACTCTTTGATTCTGGCACGCAACACTTCATTTTCTTTGACAGTTGCCCCTAAAGAAGAAACCTTACCACGAAGAGACAACATCTAAGAGGCATTCGATTCAGCCTGAGCCAATTGGGACTCGAGCCCATGAATCAAGTTAGCCTGAACGTCACACCTAGCGGAAAATTTCTCTTTCTCTCGCAGATAATGTTCTGCACGAGTCCGTAACTCAGAACCAAAACACACATGACGGGCTGACAAAAGGTCAAAACCTGAAAATAAATCATCAGGGCTCATTCCATGAAGTAAAGAAGCAATGAAAATAAAACTCACCAGTTTTATCTTCGCGTAGATACTCAGGGTAGGCATCATCACCCAAAGTATAATAACGACTCAAACCAACCCAATAAAGAAAGGGCTCAGGGAGGGCCCGAAAGGGATAAGGATTAGCAGCAAGAGCAGCAAAATGATCAGCATTGTACTCGTCGGGACGGGGAGAAGGATCTTTAGAAATATTCTTCCTAGAATGCCATGGGAACAATATAGGACAAGCAAAGGCATCAACCTAGAAAAATCGATCGTTCCAATTTTTGATAGAATCAAGAGATTTAGTTCAAAGGGTAGGAACACCATCGCGCTTGCCAAAGGAAAACCACCCTTTCAACTTTGAGTTAACATAAAAACAAAGAAACAAAGTAAAAGTAGGAGTAATGTTAAGAGCACGACATAAGATCTCAAAGTGAGAAACTCTACACGCGCCAAGAACCGATAGTTGAGAAATGTTGATGCGATAATATCTCAGTAATTCAACAAGGAAAACAGGCAGGGGCAGACGAAAATTGGCAAGATCAAAAAAGCGGGTATATAAGCCAATCTTCCCAGAAGGACACTCGTGCATCGTACACTTATGGTCAGGAAGCTCCGGATGTACTTCTGGTGGAATATTGTAAGTCGCAAGGAAGGAACCAAACGACCCTGGATGAGTATTACATTTTATATCAACAATCAAAGCCATAGCGGGTGGATCAAGGGCATAAGGATATTTTTTTTTTATTCTTTTCTTTTTTCCAATTAAAAACAACAAACGATGATGATGCAAAAGATGGAGCGATATTTATAATAAAGTAAAACCTAGAACAAGATGATGACACGTGCAAAGGAAAGATGGAATGAACGGCCAAGATAAAAAATAAAAAAGGACGCATGGAATAGTAGGTCATGTCAGTACAGAAAATTAAGAGTCATCAAACGTCCACGTCGCACGAAATGCTTCCCAAGTAAAAGAAAAGGACAAAGCGCAGGATACCACCACGTCCTGGTCAGATCCACATCCTAGTAAGTACTTACCGCACGCAACAATATCCGCATGCGGTCAAATACACTAGGCTAGGGGGATTGGGGAACGTGGCAATTCCTATCAAAAAAGAAAAAGGTGTGGAACAGCAAAATGTTTAGTCAACTTAAGTCTATCAATGTCCACCGCATAGACCAAGGTTTGCACGCAATGGACATACTAGAGTGGGGGGACTTGATGACATATAGTATGTATTATAGACTTACGAGGCCCAATACACGCTATACGCACACTGGGTTCAGGCCGAATGATTACAAATCCTAGGCCCACAGTAAGCCCAATGGCTACTTTGGCTATGGCCCATGCCTAGAGATGTGTGTAAGGCTTATGACGGGCTGAACCTCCAACCATCAGACCCATTACGTCCGCATCCGCGATTAACACAGAACCCTTGTCCGCCAAGGGTGCGGCTCCAGCAACTAACCTTTATATGCGAGAATCTAGGAGGCCCCAGTGGCAAACCTCACCTATAAAAGGGGCTCTAATCCCCATACGAGGTACAACTTTCTCTCTCATAATAATACACACTTCTACTTTCCCTCTCAAGAATGTATACTTACTCTAACTCCAGAGTCTAATCGTGGGGTCCGTCCCCACGGTAAGACTAACGGTTTACCTTTCTTGTGCAAGGATCTCATTCAAACAACTTGAATTAGTTCAAGATCAACCCACCAAAAGGTTTACCGGCCCAGTCCAGTAATCTACGTCCTGACCTTCTATAACCCCTCTCCCAAATTGTACTAACAGGGGTGATCACTCAAAGCACAGTCATAGAATGTATTCTATCATAAGCTTGGCGGTTACACAAATCTCCACCACTAGAGTTAAAGACTAAACAGTTCTTGAAGGTGATATGGGTAGACACGACATGGGTTAAGGGTGAATTGTCATTACTAACATGTCATGAAAAAGTTGACAAAATCAATGATACATGACCAAATCCAAAGCTAAGACACCAAAGATTACTCGCTTCATCACCTAGACACGCTTCATGACTAAAGGGTAGGAAAAGATATGGTATATAATTGGTGTAGAGTAAAAAAAAAAACAAGCAAATAGTTTAAACCTATAACCAAGTCATCACCGCTTACCGTTCATCCAAAGTTCAAGTTTCAAAGCTAAGAAACCAGATCAGGATATACCAAGTAGATGTGCCATTAGCGGATGTCATGATGGACACATTACATGTTCTTCAATTGTTGGCGTAATGATTACCAACTTCATTCTTCAAATGTGACCGAGGTGGTCTGCTCGATACTAAGTCTTTGATGAGCTCTAAACATAGTGCTTATAGTTTTTGCACTTTAAAATAAACAAATAACTTCAATTATTATTATTTTTTTATTTTATTAATTTATTTTATTTTTTATTTTTTCGAATAATCATTTTTCCATTTTTTGTAATCATAACTAAATATAACATCCCCCCACTCGAGATGAACATAACATGAGAATCTGGGGGGTCTTCAATGATCTTCAAATATATGTCTTTGACTAAAGCGTGATTTCTGAACCTCTCTACTTGAACCTTGAACTTAGGCAAACAATGACTTTCCGATCACAAATTAAGACTACACGGTAGGCAAAGGTGAATGGGTGTATCAAAACATATATATTGGGTGAACAAAATGAAAGGAATGGCTCAGACGGGTGTATCTAGGGTATCTTGCACTAAAGGTGAGTGCAACAAAAGGGTTTAACATGGGGGTCGAGAAGTCGAGGTGACTAATTGATAGACACACAAGGATAGGCTATTTGGGTGATAATCCTATAATATTTCCTTCTTAAACTGAATATACCAAATACATTAAGTGAACTCAACTGTAAAACCCTAAAATCTCAATCGCGTGAAATGACGATTTTGCCCTCCAACTTAAAATTTTACCAACTCGGGAAACACGTCAACATCATTTAACAAGTTATATCATTAATAAAATATACACATTATGAAAATAATTAACTTATGTTATAGATTAAAAGAACTTAAATGATTAAAGTCTAAGTAACATTTAAACATTACAACTTGTACAAAATTAACCTAGGCTTGAAACAAGACTAGATACATGATTGAATGATAAGATGGAAAGTTTGAGAATTGGTCTTGGATTCCCTTAATGGCCGGCCCTCTATTCCCTCCCCATAATCACCATATCAATTAACATTAAACCTCATTTATCTCTTCATTTCATTTCAAAAACACACATTGAAAAAAAAACCTAGCTCTCTCTCTTAAACCATAGTGGCGGCAACCATTTCTTTTCATCATTTTAATCCGAAAATCCATCAAGCCAAGGTGTTCCTAGGAGGCTCGTGATCGTGGGTAATCGATTGGTGGACGTGGTAATCGTGTTTGGCTCGAAAAGGAAGCTTGGTCGTGGGTATTTAATTGTGTACGTGGGGTATGAATTAGCCAAGAAGGTTTGGTGTGATCGTGGTGGTTTGATTCGTGTTTCCTTGTCACGTACACGCTACTAGGGTAACGTATCGTCATCTTGAATCTCTTCCTCTTTGTTCCTTAATCCAATTCGTGGCATATAAATGTTTTAGGGCTTGTAATATGTAAAATGGATCACATAAAATCATAAGTATATTTGTTACATGAAATGATAAAACAAGAGTACATAAAACCTTGAATCTTGATCTATATAATTCGAATGGGATATGACATGTAATATGCTTATGAAACTGATTTTTTAGGTCTTCCATATGTCGACATATATTGAATTTATAAAAGGGTTTAATGATCTTATGAATTACATGTTTTCGTATATGATAAATGGAATTGATAACAAATGATTTTCGAGTATGTTTGATTATGAAATGAGGCGTACAAAATGGAATTTATGAAGGGTGTCTCGAATTGAATATGTTATCACATAAGGAGTCTTGTAATCTTATATTAATCGAGCTAAAATGGTTTAGAACGGATTCGTTAACTATAACCTAAAACTAGGGTTTATAATGTTTTGTCGATTTAATAAAATGAAGGGGTTGTTTTGTAAATTATGAAACTTGATGGAATAACTTGTTAATATACTAACTAAATGAATTAAATGAGTAAAATGAGTAAACTTACTATATTTACACTTTTAACCCTATACTTTGCAATATTGACATTTTAAACCCTAAACTTTTGTAACTTGTCATAAATGATCCTTAAATCATAATAATACTCAATTTCATTTATTAACTTGAGATAAGTAACTAAACCTGCTAAATATGCAAACCAGCTATTTTTAGAAAGTTACTAATTATGGAAATCTTCTATTTCTGGAAAGTACTAAAAATAGAAACCTTCCTAAAATAGAAAGTTTCCTAAATGGCATGACTTTAGTGTGGTTGAGTGATGTTCCACACCGTCCCCATTTTGTATTGATTATGCGCGCTTCAGATATATTGTATGGCCACTATTGTTTTGCAGGGGGCGTATGGATGCATCCTAGATTTGTATTGTATTGTATTGATATTGATATATTGTTTTGGTGATGTGGTGCGTGTGTGCAATACACCCCCTCACATTTTGGGAGCTGATCACTCCATTGGCTACTTGAGGACTCCCCTCATATTGGTTTGGTATTCCGAGATCACCCCTCCGAATACAATGGTTACTATTGGTTACTTGGCTGCTATTGCCACTATTGATATGGTTTGTTTTGTTGGCTCGGGATAGATTCTGACAACCCTTACACTTTTGATATACCTATATTGTACCTTCTGGATTCCCCACTGTACCATATTCTGAATTGACTGTCCTTTAACCAATACCCTTATATGACTCCCTCTACTACCAAGATATATATGTTCCATTGCTTTGATCTGTTACACTCTCATTCCGTTACTTCAGACTATCGTTCCATTCACGTACCGGGTTATTATATGTTTATTGAATTTGATGATACTATTCATGTTTTATGTGACCATTGATTATCCTGCTATGATGTAATTAACATACGGTTATCTGAGTTACCTGTTTCTAACTGATGATGTGTGATCTCACTATTGTGTGACCCTCTGTATTGACTGGTGATCATGCTAGTATGTAATCGATAGTTTTGTCTGTTTATTATGGGTACTACGTTCAGTTGATCTCGTGGACTATGACTATACGTTGTATTCTTATCTACTTGTTGTTGACCTGCCATGTTTGCATTTCGGTTTATGCTACGGTTTGAATTGGTAAATGGTTCAGCTTGTGACGTCTGGCTTGTTAACTTGTTTAATTGCCTTGCAATGCCTAGTTCGTTTAATTATATTGCTCTTACTGTATTTTCTACTTGTTACGTGTGACTGCCATGTTTTGACTGCTATTAGTACTTCCATTGTTTTGATACTGGCTATGTTTTCATGTAAGGGTTTATGTCCTGTGTGATTGCCATGCTCACTTACTAATTAATTGCTTCCGCTTGCCTTAGTTTTCTCATTGACTTGTATGGCTTATGGTTTCCTGAATTGATTGTATGCTGTATATGTTGTGTAGATATTGTGTCTGCTATGCTTGCTTACGTTTTAGTACTTGTATGCCTGGGTTATATGTGCTGATATGCTTGTCTTGATGCTTTGCTGGGCTTCATTCTCCTTGTTTTATGTGCTTTGGATATCTGTATAATTGTGTTCTACAGGATCCTCATTGACTCATTGTCCCCATTTCGCTGCTACTTTGTTATCCGTTTCCTTTGTTTCATTTCGCATTTCAGATTTTATTTAGCTTTCGTTTTGTTATATCTGTTCACTGGGCTTTTTAAGCTCAGCCGCATTTCTTTTCCTGCGGCAGGTTTTAGGTTTGAAGATGGGCTTCGATGGTCTGAGAGTTAGAGTATCTAAGTGGACCAACCCTAGCACCTTATTACTTTGGGAATTATTTTGAAGAGCTTTTGGTTTTGAGATTTTCCTGTCATTTTAGATATTGTACTTCCTTGTCAGTCAACTATTCATATTGATTTGATACTTCATTTTAAGGTTTTCATTTGCAAAGATTTTAATTGTTTGTTCTGATATGACACTAGAATGTGGCACTTCTACCCTTGTCGGGTTGGGGTGTTACAATTATGGTATCAGAGCCCAGGTTTCGTCTTGTTGACCTTAGGTTTGACCTGTGAGGATTGGGTAGACATTAGGCTTCCGTCTGTTCCGATATATTCCGATTCCTTTTGATTGCCGTTCAGTTTTGACTCCGATAATCTTTTGTCTTCACTGTTTTGCTCTTCTTCTCTTCGCAATTGATTTTATTATTTTGTCTTCGCACATCCGTTTGTCGATCGTTAGATGGAGACTACCCGTGGAGCCGAAGACGATGGTGCCGAACCTGCGTTGCTGCAACAGTCTCTGAGCTGGAGAGGTTCGTGAAGCAGAAGTCGTACCCGACTGCCGTACTGCTGGAGACATCAGGATGCTGTTGGAGGGAGTTGGACGGATCAACCAATGACGCAAAAGACGGAGACAAGATTCAACCGGTGGCTGAGAAGGTTCATCTACTTCATATGATTTGGGCGCGACTTGTGTTACTCCGATTCGTTTGTCATGCGTTTTGAGATGGTTTGATATTCTGTTAAGTGATTCTGATCAGTATTGCTTTTCTTGATTTGTTCGGAACTCGGTTTGAATAGTGAAGTTTTATCGTTTGGCATTTGGTTAATATCTCAGTTTTCTTTTGATCGTCAGTAATGAGTCATGAGGAACCGTTTCGAGCAAGTTGGTGACCTTCTTCTTTGGTGATATGGTAAGTTGTTTGATGTTGTATATGTGGTATGTATGTGATCTGGCCTGCTTTGGTATGTTAATTGTTATCTGTATATGATATGTTTTGTGTGATTTGACTATGTGGTTTGTCATGACCCGGGACAGAATATGGTGACAATAAGGGCTTGTTATGTGATGCAAGTATTACGACATTTTGGGAAATTCCTGGGGGCTGGTACGTGAATGGTCTAAGACTTATAACCGTTATTTGTCACTCCTCACATCTGATTGGAACTCTGTACCTCTTTGTGAGATTCTCACCGATATCTGTTACGTGTAAGATTTGTACGCTTTGAAACTGATACGATTATGATCTGTATGGAACTATGGATTGCTACGTCTGCCCTAAACTTGTGCGTCTCTGTGTACCCTTGGCGACTCCAATTTTCGAGAACGAAAATTTTCTTTTAGAGGGGAAGAGTTGTAAAACCCTAAATCTCAATCGCGTGAAATGACGAGTTTGCCCTCCAACTTAAAATTTTACCAACTCGGGAAACACGTCAACATCATAGTGAAGTTTTTCTTGATTTGTTCGGAACTCGGTTGAATAGTTGTCAGTAATGAGTCATGAGGAACCGTTTCGAGCAAGTTGGTGACCTTCTTCTTTGGTGATATGGTAAGTTGTTTGATGTTGTATATGTGGTATGTATGTGATCTGGCCTGCTTTGGTATGTTAATTGTTATCTGTATATGATATGTTTTGTGTGATTTGACTATGTGGTTTGTCATGACCCGGGACAGAATATGGTGACAATAAGGGCTTGTTATGTGATGCAAGTATTACGACATTTTGGGAAATTCCTGGGGGCTGGTACGTGAATGGTCTAAGACTTATAACCGTTATTTGTCACTCCTCACATCTGATTGGAACTCTGTACCTCTTTGTGAGATTCTCACCGATATCTGTTACGTGTAAGATTTGTACGCTTTGAAACTGATACGATTATGATCTGTATGGAACTATGGATTGCTACGTCTGCCCTAAACTTGTGCGTCTCTGTGTACCCTTGGCGACTCCAATTTTCGAGAACGAAAATTTTCTTTTAGAGGGGAAGAGTTGTAAAACCCTAAATCTCAATCGCGTGAAATGACGAGTTTGCCCTCCAACTTAAAATTTTACCAACTCGGGAAACACGTCAACATCATAGTGAAGTTTTTCTTGATTTGTTCGGAACTCGGTTTGAATAGTGAAGTTTTATCGTTTGGCATTTGGTTAATATCTCAGTTTTCTTTTGATCGTCAGTAATGAGTCATGAGGAACCGTTTCGAGCAAGTTGGTGACCTTCTTCTTTGGTGATATGGTAAGTTGTTTGATGTTGTATATGTGGTATGTATGTGATCTGGCCTGCTTTGGTATGTTAATTGTTATCTGTATATGATATGTTTTGTGTGATTTGACTATGTGGTTTGTCATGACCCGGGACAGAATATGGTGACAATAAGGGCTTGATATGGGGGTTCCATGTCCGTGTCATTGATGCACCAATGGCATGACTTTAGTGTGGTTGAGTGATGTTCCACACCGTCCCCATTTTGTATTGATTATGCGCGCTTCAGATATATTGTGTGGCCACTATTGTTTTGCAGGGGGCGTATGGATGCATCCTAGATTTGTATTGTATTGTATTGATATTGATATATTGTTTTGGTGATGTGGTGCGTGTGTGCAATACACCCCCTCACATTTTGGGAGCTGATCACTCCATTGGCTACTTGAGGACTCCCCTCATATTGGTTTGGTATTCCGAGGTCACCCCTCCGAATACAATGGTTACAATTGGTTACTTGGCTGCTATTGCCACTATTGATATGGTTTGTTTTGTTGGCTCGGGATAGATTCTGACAACCCTTACACTTTTGATATACCTATATTGTACCTTCTGGATTCCCCACTGTACCATATTCTGAATTGACTGTCCTTTACCCAATACCCTTATATGACTCCCTCTACTACCAAGATATATATGTTCCATTGCTTTGATCTGTTACACTCTCATTCCGTTACTTCAGACTATCGTTCCATTCACGTACCGGGTTATTATATGTTTATTGAATTTGATGATACTATTCATGTTTTATGTGACCATTGATTATCCTGCTTTGATGTAATTAACATGCGGTTATCTGAGTTACCTGTTTCTAACTGATGATGTGTGATCTCACTATTATGTGACCCTCTGTATTGGCTGGTGATCATGCTAGTGTGTAATCGATAGTTTTGTCTGTTTATTATGGGTACTACGTTCAGTTGATCTCGTGGACTATGACTATACGTTGTATTCTTATCTACTTGTTGTTGACCTGCCATGTTTGCATTTCGGTTTATGCTACGGTTTGAATTGGTAAATGGTTCAGCTTGTGACGTCTGGCTTGTTAACTTGTTTAATTGCCTTGCTATGCCTAGTTCGTTTAATTATATTGCTCTTACTGTATTTTCTACTTGTTACGTGTGACTGCCATGTTTTGACTGCTATTAGTACTTCCATTGTTTTGATACTGGCTAGGTTTTCAACTAAGGGTTTATGTCCTGTGTGATTGCCATGCTCACTTACTAATTAATTGCTTCCGCTTGCCTTAGTTTTCTCATTGACTTGTATGGCTTATGGTTTCCTAAATTGATTGTATGCTGTATATGTTGTGTAGATATTGTGTCTGCTATGCTTGCTTACGTTTTAGTACTTGTATGCCTGGGTTGTATGTGCTGATATGCTTGTCTTGATGCTTTGCTGGGCTTCATTCTCCTTGTTTTATGTGCTTTGGATATCTGTATAATTGTGTTCTACAGGATCCTCATTGACTCATTGTCCCCATTTCTCTGCTACTTTGTTATCCGTTTCCTTTGTTTCATTTCGCATTTCATATTTTATTTAGCTTTCGTTTTGTTATATCTGTTCACTGGGCTTTTTAAGCTCAGCCGCATTTCTTTTCCTGCGACAGGTTTTAGGTTTGAAGATGGGCTTCGATGGGCTGAGAGTTAGAGTATCTAAGTGGACCAACCCTAGCACCTTATTACTTTGGGAATTATTTTGAAGTGCTTTTGGTTTTGAGATTTTCCTGTCATTTTGGATATTGTACTTCCTTGTCAGTCAACTATTCATATTGATTTGATACTTCATTTTAAGGTTTTCATTTGCAAAGATTTTAATTGTATGTTCTGATATGACACCAGAATGTGGCACTTCTACCCTTGTCGGGTTGGGGTGTTACATCAACATACCTCGCCTATGGTCTCAAAATGATGCAAAGGCCAAGTTCTAAAGTTTACAAGCTACCGGCACACTCATAATTTGGTTGATTTGGGTAAATAATCGGAAACGGATAAGGCTAATCCCACCATATAATATCAAGGGTTATAATGTGCTCGGCTAAGGTCTAATCTAGTTAGGTTAAGAAAAACATGTCAAAATTTTAAAAATGGCATAATTTTTCAAAATAAACTAGAAAAACAAGTGCAAAATAAAGTTAAAGAGATATTCTACTCCCCGTCCCCCCACTTGAAATGTACAAAGTCCCTTTTGTACTAAACGTTAAATAAAGGTGAAGAGAAAGTAGAATTAGAGCGAGAACTTCCTGATAACATCAAATAGTCCTGAACATTAAGTGTCAATTTCCCCCGATAATGCTCGTTATTTATATCATTTATATGGATTTACGCTTGTTTTCCATTGTTTTCCACTTTCAGGTAAATTACGAGCATTGGAGCTAAAGAGACGCGGAAATGGAAATATTACTAAAGATTTATCACAGTATGCCTATTTTGAATAAGTTACGGCATAACTCCTCTCTCACATTACGCCGTAACTATTGCGTGACCCAGAATACCAACTTATCAAGAGGTTACGGCGTAACTCTTCCCAAAGGTTACGACGTAACTATATTAGGTCAAATGAGGATCCACCCCGCTGATACTTACGCCGTAACTATTGTATCACTTACGACGTAACCATGTTTATTGAAGAGTACGGCGTAACCACGTATTAGGTTACGCCGTAACTAGCAGATCTAGTGCATTTACGAAGAAATAGAAGGTTAAGGCGTAACTCCTCTATTGGTTACGCTGTAACCCAGACCTGGCCTATAAATACCCCACGAATTCTAGCATTTCAAAGCATCCCATTCCATACACAACTCTCTGAGAACGTGGGAAAAAGCTCAAGGCAGGTCTAGGGGAGCATACGGAGCTGTTTCCAAGGGAGAAGTCACTTCATTACGATAAGCTTTAGCATTTTATATTTCTTTTACTTTCAATTCATGTATTTCGTACCTTTGAATATTGAATTGATTTGCATGATTAATATGAGCGGCTAAGCACCCTTTGGTGCTAGCCTAGTTATGATTCCTTAATTGTTTTTTTGCGTTTACATTTACTTCCGTACAATTATTTCTAAGTGTAAGCATGCATAGTTCTTTGGTAGTTACCCTTGATTCGGTAGTTTTGAATGGCGGTAGAGGCCAATTGCCTAGGAGATATGACCAACTGACCCTAGGTGAGCGGACTGAGACGGAAAGGGTAAGATATGACCAACTAATGACCCTTTCTACTTGTGCAATTTGACCAACTGATCACCTATCGTTTGGATGAACTTAAGAATTGGGGGGTGTAGTGTCTAAGTTCCTAACGGCCGGGCACTCACTATTTAGAATCTAGCATGTAGCGATACTTAATGACTTGGCTTAGGGGACCAGGAACAACAGGACTTATGACGGTGCGCCTGATTTCTCCTGTGGTGGCATCTTTCTGATAGGTTAGGGAGAATTGACCAAATGCTGTCCTCTCGAATTTAACCCCACCTGAAGTATTTGGAAGTAGGTAGACGTAGACATAACTAGCTAGGAGGATTGACTAGGTTAGCACCACTATTCCTCTATTGATTTCCCTTTACCATTTATCTGCTTTTATTTTATTCTGCATTAGTAGTTTAATTAATTAATTCCCTATTGAAACCATTCTTATTCTGTGACATTAGACTTAGTAATAATCCAACACACATAGCTCTTGGGATGACCTCGGCTTTACCATTTACTACACTACACACGACCGGGTACACTGCCCGTTAGTGCATTAGGGTAGACCATAGGTATAGCGAGACACTATAAATATTAAGACCTGGTCAGTAAAACCTGCATCAAGTTTTTGGCGCCACTGCCGGGGAGTTATATTAGGGTTGATATTAAGTCTTTCATTTCATTTTTAAACTTTTCTCACGATCATATTTCTAGATTTCAGGTACCATGGAAGTTGTTAACATCGATAACCTCACTCTTGAGGAATATTTGGCATTGACAAGAGAAGAACAAGGGCCAGGGATTGTTAGGCCAGCCATTGCAGAAGATGCTCAATTCGAAATCAAACCTCAATTCATGAGGGAATTGCGTGCAAACCCTTTCTCTGGAAGCATCACCGATGATGCCCATGAACATGTAGACAATGTCGAATACATTGTCAGCCTATTCAAAATTCCCAGAGTCTCACACGATGCTATAATGCTACGAGTATTCCCTATTTCTCTTACCGGAGCTGCAAAAAGATGGGTCGATCGATTACCTGCAGGGACTGTCAACACTTGGCCTATCTTAAAAAAATATTTCATTCAGAGATATTGTCCTCCATCAAAGACGGCTAAGCAAATGGAAGAAATTCATAACTTCAAGCAAGAGGGTGATGAAACGTTATACCAAGCTTGGGAAAGATACAATGAATTGTTATACAAGTGCCCTACTCATAATCTCAACAGCCAACAAAAAGTGAACGTCTTCTCCAAGGGACTGAACATCTCTTCAAGACAAATGATTGATTCTCAAGGGCCGATTCCTAGTATGACACCTACCAAGGCTTTGGAAACTATTCAAAAAATGGCAGACCACTCTCACAAATGGCACAATGGAGGAAGCAACTGAAGTAAGAATAATGATATTGAGGGCCTTGCAGCGATAAACAACAAATTAGAAAGCCTTGGAAGAGAAATGAAGAAGCTCAAGGAAAATGTGCATTCCATTCAAGTGGAGCGAGATAGGGCTCGTCCTTCTAAAGAATGTTCCTCCAATGAAGAAGTTAAAAGGATCAAAGAAGTGAACTATGGGAAAGAATTCCCCTTCAACAGTTACAATAATTACGGACCTAGGTATCATGAAAAATCCCCTGGGTTCTGCACTAGAATCAACAACAATCCTCCTAAACCTAGCCTTGAAGAAATAATGCATCGGCACATCAAAGAATCTGCAAAAAAGGAAGATAGACTCAAGGAATGGATGGTCAAAGTAAAGGAGGACACCAATATGAACCTACGTAACCAAGATGCTGCTATTAAGAACCTCGAAACACAAATTGGGCAATTGGCTAAGAACCTTGAAACAAGTAATGCTAAAGCCACTTCCTGCAAGGCCATATTTGCGCAAGATAAAGCAAAAAAGGAGCAATGCACATCCTCTATCACTAATGATCTCTCCGGGATTAACTACCTAAGAGAGGATGATAAAGCGGAAGACGACGAGTTCCTGCCAAGCCAACTTCCTGAAAAGCTGAAATACCAGGAAAGTTTTCTTCTCCCTTGCACTATTGGTAACATTAAGATTCCTGCATTAGCTGATTTAGGGGCCGGGGTTAACCTTATCTCTACCACTTTATTTGAAAAAATCAAACTTACCAATTTAAAAGAAACAACTATTGTGATTGAAATGGCTGATTCCTCTAAGGCTGTACCAAGGGGAATTGTGAACAATGTGCTTTTAAAAATTGGAAAATTTTCTTCCCCACTGATTTTGTAGTTATTGACATGGGAAAGCGGGAGGCTTACAACTTGATTGTTGGAAGACCTTTTCTGGCCAGTTGTAGGGCTCAAATTATGGTTTTTGAAAAACAAATTTCCTTGGGGACTGAAAATGAACGAATAAATTTTAGTATGAATGAGCATTTAGAACCAAAAACTGAAATTTCTAATAATGTTGTTAATGTTCAATCGCTAAATCCCACTCTACACTCTAAACCTATTACTGGTAATCGTAAAGAAAGTATTGATCATTGTAAGCCGAAACAGGATGAAATTGTCTAAAGCATTGAGGAAACTCTGAGTGCAAACAGACATTTTTGCAACTCGATGTCAACCAAAGAATGTGAATCAGTATGGCCACCGTTTACTCGTCCTCAAAAATGCAAAAGAAAAGCTAATGAATGGATTTACCCTCATAAGGGAGAGAAACAAGATGTTGAATTAGCATTGGAAGATTGGTACAAATTAAAACTTGGAAGCTCGAAATTTATTAAGGAACTGGTCAAGCAGTATGGGTGCAATCATCTCACTGACGCCATAGGCGGAACAAGATCCAGCATCAGCATTACTGCTAGTATTATTACTAAAGATGATGACCAAGGAAAATAATGTGATAAATGGCTTTCACATAAGTTGGGAACAATTGGACTCAATAATTCTACAAGGAAAAAAGGGCTTTATAATTGGATGAATGAATACCAACGAATGATGGAAGTGGGGCAAGTTCAAAGGCCCCCATAGGAGCCCCGCGGCTCTGAGTCTAACTTAACGACTCGTTAATAAAGAAAAGTGCTCTTTCGGGAGACAACCCAAATTATCCCTTTCTTTTGTTTTTACTTCCTTTCTGTTGGGTTTTGTGTTTTCTAACCATTTTTGCAGGAAACGAGGAACTAATTGCTGCTGCAGTTGCTGATCTGAACAGATTTACGGCGTAACACATCTTGGTGATTACGCTGTAACTAACATTTTAGCAGCAGAATTCTTGGCGCATTACCAATTACAGCGTAATGCCATCCCAGTGGTTACGCGGTAACTACAGCTCATACCAGGTTTTTCCAGTTACGGCGTAACTCCCTTATAGGAGTTACGACGTAACTCTCCTCTGCTTTAATTCTTTCATTTTAAAACACAGTAACCTTGTATTTGTTTTTAAATGAACTTTGTAGGTGTGTTCTCTGTAAACCCTCACGAGACTTCACTCGTCCACTTAGGACACCAAGTGGTTTAAAAGGCTTGTTGCATTCGCTAAATGCAACCGTGATTCCTACGAAAGTGAGTTAGGTTTGTTTTTCATTTTATTTTTTCTTTTTAGTATTATGCTTGTCGGTATTGTGATTTCAGGGATTGAAGTTTGTTCATGACGCTTAAACGAAGGCACAGTTCTTTCTCGTGGGCCTTCTTCTTTTTGGAGCAAATTTCAGAGAAGTTCTCGCTCTAATTCTACCTTTCTCTTCACCTTTATTTTAATGCCTAGTACAAAAGGGACTTTATACAATTCAAGTAGGGGGACGGGAGTAGAATTATATCTTGAAATTTATTTTCGCCCTCATTTTTCTAGTTTATTTTGAAAAATTATGCCATTTTTAAAATTTTGACATGTTTTTCTGAACCTAACTAGATTAAACCTTAGCTGAGCACATACAACCCTTGACATTACATGGTGAGATTAGCCTTCTCCTTTTCCAATATTTTACCCCAAATCCACCAAATTGTGAGTGTGCCAGTAACTTGTAAACTTTAGAACTTGGCCTTTGCATCATTTCGAGACCATAGACGAGGTATGTTGAGTTAGCTTGATGTATTTGCACTTTTCAGTTTTAGAAGGCAATATTATAGGATTATCACCCAAACAGCCTACCATTGTGAGTCTATCGATTAGTCACCTCGACTTTTCGACCCCTATGTCAAACCCTTTTGTTGCACTCCCCTTTAGTGCAAGATACCCCTAGATACACCCTTCTGAGCCATTCCTTTCATTTTGTCAACCCAATATATTGTTTCGTTACACCTATACACCTTAGCCTACCCTGTGGTCTTTATTTGTGATTCGGAAGTCATCATTTGCCTAAGTTCAAGGTTCGAGTGGAAAGGTTTGGAAATCACGCTTTCATCGACGACATTTATGAAGATCATTGAAGATCCCCCGAATTCCCATTGTTCATCTCAAGTGGGGGGATATTATGTTATTATGTTAGATTCAAAAAAAAAAAAAAAAAAAAAAAAAAAAAAGTCGATTGAGTTATGATAAAGTGCGATGTTATAAGCACAGTAGTATGAGCTTTATTGATTAGTATCGAGGAGGCCACCTGTGAAGATCATTGTAAGCTCTTAGACTAGGTCTAATATTATATCTAGGAACACATAATAATGAAAGCGGAATGTTCAAACATAGAATCAACATTATTATGAACAAGGTTTTTCATTATCATAAACTAACTAACTAACTATAATAAAGATCAAAGACTTGATCTAACACTAACTAACTAAACCCTAGGCGTTTTCCCTACGCCTAGGTTCCCACACACACACCCCTTTTAGGTTTACATCTTGTACGTACTTTTAAACTAATGACCCTATGTCTCTTTATATACTAGAGACATCTAGGGTTTACAAGAGGAATCATAATACAATTAGAAAACTAAATAATCTTTTAAGCATATCTTCTAGAATCTTCCAAATCCTTCATCTTTTTGTAGTTTCCCTTCTTGTCACTTTTAGTCCTTCATGTTTCATTCTTCTTGTTTTGTATCCTCAAATCTATAATAGACCCAACAATCTTCCCCTATTTGATGATGACAAAACAAACACGATTCTTGTACGAACTTCCCTAGATGAAGTAGCAGAACGAACTTCCCCTAGTTAATAATGACAAAACCATTCTTGAACGAACTTCCCTAGACGAAGTAGAGAAGTTGAGATAATTAAATCTCACCATGAATGAAACAATCTTGTCTTCCCCTTAATCCATGCCATGCCATTCAAACATCTCTTCCCCTTTTTGTTATTATCCAAATAGGTAACGTATGCAAATAATGATCTTTGACCACCACGAACCAATATCATACTTCCAATCTAAGACTTCCAATGCTTCAAATCGCCCACCATTACGCACCATAGGAAAAATGGATTTAAAACAATAGAAAACTCTAACTAGCAGCAGTAATAATGATCAACAGTAGTAAAAATCAAAAACTTCCCCTTGAGTGATGCATGTAGATGGTTAAACATTTAACAATAAGCTTCCCCTGAAACCCATATGTTAACCATCTTCTTGATTCTTCAAATCTGTAGGCTTTATGTAATGATTACTTGTGAAGAAAACCGAGTATAACAAATTTGATGAAGAAGTAGAATTTCCCAAACTTGTGTCTTAAATATTTTACAATCCACGGAACTCCATACTTATACAAATTAACAAATATAAGTAGACCGCAATCCCTTGACAAGAATCCTCAACTAGTATGAGACACTGAGCAGTACAATGTAACTCCTTCAAGTGATAGCCAATGTGTGCATAGAACATCATAAGAAAAATCACACATTGCTAGATTCATCAAGCTATATGATAAGAACACAAACCAAGTAATTCCACTTCACCTTCAAATAAGTTATAAATAATCCTCTTCGTAATCAATTCTTCAATAAATCTCCAAAACGAGCTTTTTAAATCCTTTTAAATCACCAAAATCCTTGTGTGTGTGAACAATAACCTGTGTGTGTGTCGTCAAAAATCATAACAATTATTATGCTCGACTTCCCCTTAATTCCAAATCTCCTCGAGTAGCAGTACTTTCAATAAAATCTGCAGTACTTTGTGAACATAAGCAGTACTTTAAGAAGTACCTTGCAGCAGTACTTAGACCTACGAGCAGTACTTTGATTATATAAGCATCAGCAGTACTTTAAAAACATCGAACAGTACTTTGAAAATATACGAGCAGTACTTTAAAAAAAACACAGCAGTACTTTCAGTAGTACTTTCACATAAAAGCTCAGATGGAAGATCCCTTCGGTGGAAAGTTAGATTGATAAATACAGAACATCCACCCAGAATTTCGTTACGATCCAACGGTTAACGAAAAAGTTATGATCGTTTCAAAACAGTGATGTTGTAACCTTACGAAAAATCAGCAGCACACTTCGACAGCTTATAACTTTTGATTGAGAGCTCCGATTGACAATCCCTTCGGTGAGATTAAAGATAGATATACCAAGAAGCTCCAGTTCGAATTTTAGCCCGATCCATCGGTTCAATAAAAAGTTATGACGTTTTTAAAACAGTGCTGCAGAAGTATTACGAATTTTTGACAGCTTCGAATTTTTCTTCCTTTTTCTTCAAGAAAACCTTGTAGATCCCTAGATATCACGAGCCCCAGGCTCTGATACCACATGTGAAGATCGTTGTAAGCTCTTAGACTAGGTCTAATATTATATCTAGGAACACATAATAATGAAAGCGGAATATTCAAACATAGAATCAACATTATTATGAACAAGGTTTTTCATTATCATAAACTAACTAACTAACTATAATAAAGATCAAAGACTTGATCTAACACTAACTACCTAAACCCTAGGCGTTTTCCCTACGCCTAGGTTCCCACACACACACCCCTTTTAGGTTTACATCTTGTACGTACTTTTAAACTAATGACCCTATGTCTCTTTATATACTAGAGACATCTAGGGTTTACAAGAGGAATCATAATACAATTAGGAAACTAAATATTCTTTTAAGCATATCTTCTAGAATCTTCCAAATCCTCCATCTTTTTGTAGTTTCCCTTCTTGTCACTTTTAGTCCTTCATGTTTCATTCTTCTTGTTTTGTATCCTCAAATCTATAATAGACCCAACACCACCTCGGTCACATTTGAAGATTGGAGTTGGTGATTTTGCCAACAGAAGAAGAAAAGGTAGTATGCCCATCACGACGTCCTCTAATGACGCATCTACCTTGCATTTCATGATCCGGTCTCTAGACTTCTAAGCTTGAACTTTGGGCAGACGGTAAGTGGTGATGACTTGGTTATAGATTTAGACTACCTGCTTGTTTTTCATTTTACACCAATTATATATCCTATGTCTTATCCTACCCTTTTAGTCATGAAGCGTGTCTAGGTGATGCAGTGAGCAATCTTTGGTTTCTTGGCCATGGATTTGGTCATGTATCATTGATTTTGTCCACTTTGCCGTGACTTGTTAGTAATGACGAGTCACCCCCTAACCTTTGTCGTGTCTACCCATATTGCCTTCGAGGATTGTTTAGCCCTTAACTCTAGTGGTGGAGATTTGTGTAACCGCCAAGCTTATGATAGAATACATGCTATGACTGTGCGATTGAGTGATCACCCCGAAATTGACACTTAGTATAGTTGAGAGATTTCAGTGTTTGTTCCCCTTTCGTGAGGTGTTCGGCTTTGTTTTATTCTTGCATAAGGGATTTGTGAACACATATTTTCCAGGTTTTGGGAGATATCTTTTTAGGAATCTATATAATAAGGTCTACTTGAGCGCAAGTAGAGTTCTAGTGGGGGGATATTTGATAACATCAAATAGTCCTGAATATTAAGTGTCAATTTCCCCCGAGAATGCTCGTTATTTATATCATTTATATGGATTTACGCTTTTTTTCCATTGTTTTCCACTTTCATGTAAATTACGAGCATTGGAGCTAAAGAGACGCGGAAATAGAAACATTACTAAAGATTTATCACAATATGCCTATTTTGAAGAAGTTACGGCGTAACTCCTCTCTCACATTACCCTGTAACTATTGCGTGACCCAGAATACCAACTTATCAAGAGGTACGGCGTAACTCTTCCCAAAGGTTACGACGTAACTATATTAGGTCAAATGAGGATCCACGCCGCTGATATTTATGCCGTAACTATTGCATCACTTACGACGTAACCATGTTTATTGAAGACTACGGCGTAACCACTTATTAGGTTACGCCGTAACTAGCAGACCTAGTGCATTTACGAAGAAATAGAAGGTTACGGCGTAACTCCTCTATTGGTTACGCCGTAACCCAGACCTGGCCTATAAATACCCCATGAATTCCAGCATTTCAAAGCATCCCATTCCACACACAACTCTCTGAGAACGTGGGAAAAAGCTCAAGGCATGTCTAGGGGAGCATACGGAGTTGTTTCCAAGGGAGAAGTCACTCCATTACGATAAGTTTTAGCATTTTATATTCATTTTACTTTCAATTCATGTAATTCGTACCTTTGAATATTGAATTAATTTGCATGATTAATATGAGAGGCTAAGCACCCTTTGGTGTTACCCTAGTTATGATTCCTTAATTGTTTTGTTTGCGTTTACATTTACTTCCGTACAATTATTTCTAAGTGTATGCATGCATAGTTCTTTGGTAGTTACCCTTGATTTGGTAGTTTTGAATGGCAGTAGAAGCCAATTGCCTAGGAGATATGACCAACTGACCCTAGGTGAGCAGACTGAGACAGAAAGGGTAAGATATGACCAACTGACGACCCTTTCTACTTGTGCGATTTGACCAACTGATCACCTATCGTTTGGATGAACTTAAGAATTAGGGGGTGTAGTGTCTAAGTTCCTAACGGCCGGGCACTCACTATTTAGAATCTATCATGTAGCGGTACTTAATGACTTGGCTTAGGGGACCAGGAACAATAGGACTTATGACGGTGCGCCTGATTTCTCCTGTGGTGGCATCTTTGCTGATAGGTTAGGGCGAATTGACCAAATGTTGTCCTCTAGAATTTGACCCCACCTGAAGTAATTGGAAGTAGGTAGACGTAGACATAACTAGCTAGGAGGATTGACTAGGTTAGCACCACTATTCCTCTATTGATTTCCCTTTACCATTTATCTTCTTTTATTTTATTCTGCATTAGTAGTTTAATTAATTAATTCCCTATCGAAACCATTCTTATTATGCGACATTAGACTTAGTAATAATCCAACACACATAGCTCTTGGGACGACCTCGGCTTTACCATTTACTACACTACACACGACCGGGTACACTGCCGGTTAGTGCATTAGGGTAGACCATAGGTAAAGCGAGACACTATAAATATTAAGACCTGGTCAGTAAAACCTACATCACTTCCCTAAAATTCGCTCCTAAAAAGAAAGAAGGCTAACGAAAATAATCGTGCCTTCGCTTAGGCATCCACGAGCAAACTTCATTCCCTAAAATCACACTACCAACAAGCATAATTCTAAACAAAAAAAAAGAAAAATAAATCTAACTCACTTTCGTAGGAATCACTGTTGCATTTAGCGTATGCAACAAGCCTTTAAAACCACTTGATGTCCCAAGTGGACGAGTGTATTCTCATGAGGGCTTACAGGGAACATACCCACAAAGTTAATTTAAAATCTAATACAAGGTTATTGTGTTTAAGTAGAAAGAATTAAAACTGAGGATAGTTACGTCGTAACTCTTAGAAAGAGTTACGCCGTAATTATGGCAACACTTGGCAGACGCTACTGGAGGGTAGCTACGGCGTAACCATAGCATGGGATTACGCCGTAATCAGTAATGCTCTGGAGAGAATTGCTACCGGTGGTGTGTTATGGCGTAAATATTGGGATGAGTTACGCCGTAATTGATGGACCGACCTTGTCCCCGTTCAAGTTGCTGATTCAATCTTCTCCGATTCCTAAAAAAATGGTTAAAAACACAAAACCCAACAGAAATGGAAATAAAAGAAATAAAAAGGATAGTTCGGGTTGTCTCCCAAAAGAGCACTTTTCATTATTAACGAGTCTTTAAGTTAGAGTCAAAGCTATGGGGCTTTATGGTGGCCTTCGAACTTGCACAACTTCCTCCATATCCTTCATCAAATTTTGGCTTACCCAAGCAACATTCGTAGCGGTGCGGAGAGATTCCTTTGTCTCTATCTTCCGAATCTTGCAAAACTTTTTGTCCGGCCCTAAGTGATAACTTGTATATTCATATTTTTCAGCTACAATCGGTGGCGACCTCTTATAAGGAATACCAAGAAGTTTGCACCTTCTTTGTTCATATGCTTCATGATCGGGGTCAGTGAACCCATCTTCCCCTTGTAGTTTAAGGTAGTCCATGATTCCCTCGATATCATCATCATCGAACTCAGCTTCCTCGAACCTCTTATCATTGACTAATTCTTCAATATGCTCATGTTCACACTCTTCTCCTTCGTTTCCCCACGTGTCTTTGTTATCTTCCTTCGTTAAGCCACTAGTATTGTAAGGAATCTCTTCACCTTGGCTATCTTCATTCTTGCAATCATTCCAAATTTTATTCCTAGTGGAAGCGTCTATTTTTCCATACTTGATTTTAATCCAATCGTCAAATCTTAATTTGTCTAACCAATGCAGCTCCGTTCTCCTATCGTCATTGGTTGAGGTCCACCAAAATTTGTCATCATCAACTCTAGCTATACTACTCCCCCCATTACAGTTGTCATCATACGGGTTGCAGGAAGCCCAAAAATCGTCACTAATATTTTCTCACACCAATGCTTCCGAACTTTGGTGTTGTCATTATAAGTAATTCCATGATCAAAGATTCACTTTTTCGTTGCTTCATGAATTGCATCATCACCAGAGGTTTCACGGCTAACACTGCAGCTAAGAATAGTCCAAATTCTTCTTTTAGCGTCATTGTCTATTTCTCCATAAACGATTTGTACCCATGCTTCGAATGTAATACTCCCATCATTAGTTGAAGACCACAGGTACTTATTTTTTTACCCTTTCCTTGTCATTGCCACCGTCACAGACGTCCTCATAAGTGTTACATGAAGCCCAAAGATCATACCATCTGTCATTGTTAACAGGAATAGCTTTGCGCCAATGGTATTTCAATTTAGGTAAGTACTTAAAATCAACGTTCTGAATTTTGGGCCAATCTCTTTTAGACTCAAACTTTAGTACTGGATCGTTGTTACGCCGTATCCTTAAGAAGCGGTTACAGGGTAATCTTCCATGGTTGCATCTTTCAATTTCCGTTTCCTGCATATTGCGACTATTAGAAGTCCAGTGCTCGTGTGTGGCGTTGGGGGGAACAACTTCATTTTTTCCTTTTTTGATAAGACAAACAGTTTCGATAGGGTGGCATTTTCCTACATCATCCATGTTGAGGGTAAGTTTCCTATCGTTAATTTTTAATGTTATGAATTTTTCGAAAACATTAATTTTTACACGTGCGGTCGCCAAAAGAGGTCTACCCAAAATCAGAGGAATGTCGAGATCCTCTTCCATGTCTAAAATGACAAAATCGACAGGAAAAGTAAAATTATTAATCT
The DNA here is from genome assembly GCA_019973895.1 of Chrysanthemum seticuspe. Classification (NCBI taxonomy): domain Eukaryota; kingdom Viridiplantae; phylum Streptophyta; class Magnoliopsida; order Asterales; family Asteraceae; genus Chrysanthemum; species Chrysanthemum seticuspe. The sequence continues at coordinate 79,961,394 of BPTQ01000004.1, forward strand.
TAATGAGCACATTCTCAACTACCCTTAGGTATGCTAACAATCATATCTGCCATTTCAATGGTCATGCAAAGGGGTTTGATAGGTCCAAGATTTAGTCTTTTTCACATGAAGAACGGCATGATACTTATGCTAGCTCCTAAGTCGGCTAAGGCATTAATATTATGAAAATTATTAATAGAGCAAGGGAGAATGAAACTTCATGGGTCTTTTTCTTTTAGAGGGGTCTGATTGAGGGCAACAACCGTACACCTGGCATTTAACTTCACTTCATTTTCCACGACTGCTTCACGTTCATCGTCAGTATGTTGCTCCACTTTCCGAACGTTCGTATTGTCATCTTTTCTCACTGCTTGTTCGGAGAAACAGGCAACTTCCTCTTCATTGTACCTGAAAGGAGTGTAGAGAGGTTTTCCGTTATTGGAAAATATGGCTTTACAGATACTATCGTCATTTATTGAGCTGTATTTATGAATTTCATTTGCCCTTATCCCAAATTTCCTTTCGGTGTTTTCTAAAGTCTCGTGACGAGCTAGGAGGGTGGCTTTTGTTTCTACTTGAAAATTCTTGAACAAAGTGTCCCTGTTGGCCTGTCGCTTTGTATCTTCCTCCAAAAATTTATTTATAGATCCTTCAGTGAAGGTTTTCGTTCCTTGTAGGGAGTCTGGTCTTTCTCATAGCAGAATCCATCATAACTTCGCTGGAAGGTTTTCCCTTTTCCGTACTTAACCTTATCAATTTGGGGACTTCAGTTCTCTATAGGGCAGTCTCTGGCTAAGTGGCCTCCTTCACATGTGTCGCATCCTACTCGAATAGCATGGACATTTTCCTGTAGCTTTTTCATGTCTCTGCCAAGGTTTTCAAGCTTGTTTGTAATGGTGGAAATACCGTCATAATTTCTGCCAAGGCTTCTTTGGCTTCCTCTATCATGCCATTTTTGAGAGTGATCAGCCAGATTTTGAATGGCTTCAATGGCAAGAGTAGGTGTCATCCCCGGAATTGGTCCCTGATAGTCCAGCATTTGTCTCGTAGAAATGTTGATCCCATTAGATAAAATATTAACCTTTTTCTGGTTGTTTAGGTCATGAGTAGGGCACTTGTAAAGCATATCATTGTATCTATCCCAAGCTTGATACAATGTCTCATTGTCATCTTGCTTAAAATTATGGATTTCCGTGAGTTTCCTTGATACTTTTGAAGGTGTACAATATCTTTGAATGAAGTATCTTTCAAGGAGAGCCGATGTATTAATTGCCCCGGTGGGCAATTTATTAACCTATCTCTTTGCAGCTCCAGTAAGTGTGATGGGAAAAACTCGGAGCATAACTGCATCCTTCGAGACTCCTGGTGTATTAAACAGGCTAGTAATATATTCCACATTCTCAATATGCTTGTGAGCATCCTCTGTGATATTTCTAGAAAAAGGATTCGATCTTAATTCCCTCATGAATTGCGGTCTTATCTCGAAATCAATATTATCCCCAATAACCGGCCTAACGAGCCCCGGTCCTTGTTCTTCACTAGGCAATGCCAAGTATTCCTCAAGAGTGAGGTCATCAATGTTTATAACTTCCATGTTACCTGAAACTTAAAAATAAATCGTGAGAAAGCAAGAAAATTCAAAACAAAACAAAAATAAAAGACTTAACGAAAATCCTATTATAACTCCCCGGCAACGACGCTAAAAACATGATGCATGTTTTACTGACCAGGTTTTAATATTTATAAGGGACTCGTTTACCTATGGTCCAACCTATGCACTAACGGGGCAGTGTACCCGGTCGTGTGTAGTGTAGTAATCGATAAAACCGAGGTCGTCCCAAGAGCTATATGAGCGGATTCTAATTAAGTCTAGGTGTCACTGGTTCTAATTGTTTTAAGGTTTGAAATGGTTATTAACTAATAAAACTAGAAATGAAAGAAAGTAAATAAGGGCAGAGTTGTGAAAAATAGAGGTAAAGTGTGCTAACCTAGTTACTCATCCTATCATGTTATATTCACGTCTAACTACTTCCAATTGATTCAAGTGGGGGTTTAAGTCGCTAGGACACCATTTGGTCAGTTCGTCCTAACCTATCAGCAAAGGCTTCCACCGGAGATCAAGCTACTACCCTTGAAAGTCCAGTTGTTGTTAGTCCCCAAAGCCAAGTCATTAAGTTCCACTACATACAAGATTCATAACAATGAGTGCCCGGGCGCTAGCATCTTAGACACTCATCCCTAAGTTCATCCAAACGACAGGTGATCATTTGGTCAGTTCGCACAAGCGAAGAAGGGTCGTCAGTTGGTCAATTCTTACCCTTTCCACTCAGTCTACCTACTTAGGGTCAGTTGGTCAATTCTCCTAAGCAACTAGACACTACCGCCATTCAAAACTACCGAAACTAAGGTAGCTACCAACGAACTATGCATGCATATACTAAAAATAATTATACGGAAGCAATGTAAACGTATACAAAACAATTAAGGAATCATAACTAGGCTAGCACCAAAGGTGCTTAGCTGATCATATTAAAAGAAACAACCAATTCAATGTTTAACATATTGGAATACATAAATTAAAACTAAAAGAAAAGATAATCGCTAATGTTAATCACTAGGGAGTGATTTCTCCCTTGGAGATGGCTCGGTATGCTCTTCAAGATCTGCCTTTGGACCTCTACTGTGACACCCTAGGCAAATCCCACATCGGCTGTGGCCTGGAGAGATGCTGGGCTCATAAGATAACATTCGCCTTACAATGACACAACGCGTTTTGTGGTCTACTGTGGGTGGAGTTCTTAGGAACTGGTAGTTAAGCGTGCTCATGTGAGAGTAGTACTGGCTTGGGTGACCTGCCGGAAAGTCTTCAAATGAGGCCACAAAAACAAAGCCGTGAACCTACGGGCAAAACGGACAATATTGTGGTCAGATAAGGCGGGGTATTACAAGTGGTATCAGAGCCACTCCTGAGCCGTTCGGGATGGTGGGGCAAACCTCATCGAGGACGATGAGTCCCTAAGGGGGGTGATTGTGACACCCTAGGCAAATCCCACATCGGCTGTGGCCTGGAGAGATGCTGGGCTCATAAGATAACATTCGCCTTACAATGACACAACGCGTTTTGTGGCCTACTGCGGGTGGAGTTCTTAGGAACTGGTAGTTAAGCGTGCTCATGTGAGAGTAGTACTGGCTTGGGTGACCTGCCGGGAAGTCTTCAAATGAGGCCACAAAAATAAAGCCGTGAACCTACGGGCAAAGCGGACAATATTGTGGTCAGATAAGGCGGGGTGTTACACCTACTCACATTCTCTGATTTTTGGTGTGGAGTGAATGATGCGAAATGCGGAAATTAGGGCTTGTATTTATAGGCGAGATCTAGTTACAGCGTAACTTAAATTGAGAGTTACGCCGTAACCTTAATATTTCCATTATAATGTTCTCGTAATAGCTGGTTATGGCGTAACACATGGGATGACTTACGCCGTATCTTGAATACAAGTCACAAATGATATGATTACGCCGTAATCATTAGAAGGAGTTACGGCATAGCTTATAGCGGCGTGGAACATCTTTTGACCTAATGGGTTACGGAGTAATCCTAAGTGGGAGTTACGCCGGAATCTGTTGCTGAGCTGTAACATATTGGATTTCACATACACATCAAACCATTAACACAAGTGGGCGTACAAGAGTGTTTTAGAGAGAGAAAGTTAGAATTTTAGGGAACTTAGTGAGAGAAAGTGAAAGATATTATTATAAGCTCCAACTCTCTACCTTGGGAGGTAGAGAGTATTTATAGTCATACATAAAACGCCACACAACGGGCTGTGGATCAGGCATACAGTGGGTAAAGACCCGTCCGTCCTCCACGGTGTTACTTAACTAAATACTACTTAACATAAAATAACTATGACTACGAGATTTCTAACGATTACATATACTTGAGGTGACCGTGTAAGATATTGGATTTCACATACACATCATAACATTAACACAATGAGCACATAGATGGTTTTAGAGAGAGAAAGAGTGGGACATTCTAGTAAGAGAAACTTGTGGAATATTAGATTACCAAAGAACATCCAACCCTCTACCTTGCAAGGTAGAGGGTATTTATAGGTTACAAACTAAACGACCTCCTGACGGCCTGTGGATCAGGTATACAGTGGGTAAAGACCCGTCCTTCCTCCACGGTGTTGCACTAGACTATTTTACGCTACTGACTAACTACAAAACAACATAAATAAGTAACTAACGATTAGTCTACGAGCTAACTTATGCTAGATAATAGTTGGGGTGACCGACTCTTCAATACAGGAATTTTCTAATTCCTAACAATCTCCCCCTAAGGGAGGTCACCCCATGTTTTACATTACAAATCCTAGCATTCTATTCTTGACTTTGTTCTTGAGCTCGTAGACAAAACAACTTCAACATCGCAATCTTTGTGCATAAGTAGTGCAACTTCAAAGTCTGCACAGATTTGTACTTTAAGAGGAGGTCATTATTGATCTATGAGATGATAATTAGGAGCCATCTTTTGAGATCATCAGCTATCATCAATCTCTGAGACATCCTTTGTGGTGTTGGTATTATGTGATGTTGTGACTTTAGAACCGACATGCTCACATTCTGGATCATGATATCTTCTCATCAGAGTAGCGGAAGCTTTAGTTGATTCATGATATTGGCAGCAGCGTAGCAGAAGCATGGAGTGAAAATATCAGAGTCATTGATGCACTTATCATGATTTCTTTTGAGATGAATGTGAATTGTGAGCATGCGGCTATGGATTGACCGCTTCATTCTGATCAGCTGCAAACGTCGGGTGTACCTACATACAACAGTTAGCAATAAATCGCGCGAAAGTGTCTTTGATCACTTTCGTTGAATTGAGGTACACGGCCCACGGTTCCCCGTTGATCAGTACGAGTACTGCCTGTGATCAGGTAGGATTCCTAAGAATCTCCTTGACAGGGTTTCGCAGCTGTTCTAGCTGTTCTCAAACCGGAACATCTCAAAGAAGACAACACGGAGTGAGTGAACCAGCGAAATTTAAGTCCACTGATTGATGAAAAGAGATTTGAAAAACAATCGTGTATTGCTCAATAGAAATTGTTTTTGCAATACAACGAAGGTTTTATTGAAAATCAATTATCAATCATAAAAAAACACCTTTTGGATTGAAAAATTAGTACACGGTCGATGTGCTAAAGAAAAGAGTTTTTAAGCACAATGACCGGTTTTTCAAAGGTATCTGTCAATCCATAACCTGAACCAGGATTGATTCAAGAGATTGAATCGCCCCATTGTTTCTGTTCAGTTGTCACATGGTTAATCTATAAGATAGATCTCACATGCCACCTACCAGGAGCTTGTTTGACGTTGGCTCCAGAAGGCTTTCCATCTTCATAGTGAATATGTAAACACATCACTCAGATGTTCTGGCAATACCACAAGGATAATGCGTAGGACTCAAGATATAATCTCTCTTTCCACATTGTGTGAAACAGAGAGTCTTCATTGAAAGTGTCCTAATGAGATTTATTGATGATCTCGTGGCTCTAGACTCAATTTGTGCATATTTGGATCCTGTGCCGGAGACTAGGGAGAGGGTCTCCTTCTTCAATATCAACAATCTCTAAGAGAAAGTCGATAGATAATGTCGGTTCCCCGTGAGAATGAAACAAGTCCTTTTAAGAGGAACTTGAGTGGTTTGGAAAGTTGAATTGCAGTGCGTCACTGGGTCCATGACGTCTTGTCTTCAATACCGATGTTACCATCAGTAGCATATGAATTGAACCCGGTTTCTGCCCTAAGGTTGAATAAATGGAGGGCTATTTGTTTTCACCCTTTCCTCATTCAATTCTTTTTAATTCTTCAACCCCTTCAGTGCTTACCGAGACTTCATAGCTAGAACCTTGTTGGGTTTATTCCAGTACTAGCCCAGTCTTAGTCTGCACTCTTCCCATATCTCATTTTTCTCCTTTTATCATCATACCTAAGGACTTCTACACTAACTAGTGGATTGTCCCTGGGTAGATCCCTCCGGTTCTGGCGGATCATGGGAACACATACCTAACCTTATCATCCTTATATCATCGTACATAAAGTAGAGTTGGTCGGTCTATTTGGTATTGTTCATCTGCCATTGGAACCAATTGAAAACCATTTGAAAGTCAATTCAGGTACTTGTGATATATTATCAAAGCATTTTGTACCTGAATTGTTTTTGATATTTTTAGAACGAGAACTCCCCCTCAACATGTGCATCAAGTATTTGGAAATGTTTTGCACATGGAGGCAAGAGAAAGAATTAACTTCTTTGATTACCATTTTCTAAAAGATATCAACATCACTTCCCACATCAAATCAAGTAGAAATAGCATTTCCGGGAAGGATGAGGTTTCCATAAATTTTCTCCCCCTCAATATGTGCCTCGAGGTTTGAAAAGAGTTTTGCACATACTAGAAGGAACCCTTTATCATCAAAGGATTTGAAGCCATATGATCAAGGTACCTTAAAAACAATTAAAGTTGAATTTTGCAAAGATTTAAGTGTTGTGTACCCTGATGACTTGAATTTGCAAAGAGAGTTCTCCCCCCTTAATATATGCTTCGAGATTCGAAAATTGTTTAGCACATATAAGAGAGAAGTTTGCACAAAAATTGGTCATCTTATCTTTTAACATCTTTCATATTTATATCACATTTTCTCCCCCGATCAAAAATCTTAAATCCTTTGAGATTTTGGGTCTCAAGTGATTTAAATATGTATGAGGTAAAATATTTGTAGGAGAAAAATGTGTCCGATTTTATATGATCAAATATGGACAACATAGATGTTTCCCTTTTTTTACAAGGGGAAACCACAGTACAAATCCTAGCACTATTACATGTATTACAGTTGTTCATATTTATTACACCACATATTACACATAGTTAAAAACACACCATAATCAGTATCCCGAAGAAGTCTTCATTCAGTCCTCTGAAGAAGTTTGTAGTGACCATCACGAAGCCTTCCACCAACAAAACTTTCAAGGCTGCGGAAGATCCTTCGTGTCTTGAGTCTTCGTCTGATTGCAGCAATGAAGTGTTCACATCTCTTCACGTCATCATCAGTCCAAAACATAGTTTTAACCCAAGATTTCATATCAAGTTTGGCTTCTTTCACTCTGGTGTCAAGTTCTTCTTTGACCAATTTGAGCGTACCATCACTAAACTTGTAGAGTTCACATAGACGCATAAGCATACGAGATCCATATCTGTCGGTGAAGATGACGGCTCTAGGGGTGTCAAAGACTTTGTATTCTCGATGAAATTCATGCCCAGTTGCATTCCATTGAGGACTTGTAAGGTTGATCCTGGTTTGGTAGCTTTCAATGCCAAGCTGGAAGTCCTCAACTCGTTTTCGAATGACTAAGCCCCTGATCCAAAGAGTGACAGCTGCAGAGAGGGCCTTTTTCTCACGTACAGGTAAGTGCTCAAGGTGTCCTTGAAGATTTAAGAGATAGAGATCTTCGAAATCATTTGGCAGAAGATGTTTGAAGTCGTTCTCTTCAATAGTATACACTTTGAAGTCAGCTCTTTTAAGGACAATCTTCTTCAAGTACTCATATCCATAGATAGGGAAGATCTCTACACTAACAACACTTAAGATTTGCAGCTTTGATCTGACATCATTGCGTCTTTTATCAGCACCATGTCTTTCGATGTAGAACTTCTTCTTTTTGAACCACCAGTGAGAAATACCATAAGAAGCTGCAATATCATACTTTTGTTCTTCATTTGCCCAGAATTGATCAGGAACCATCTGCTCAAGCCCTGATCAGAGTAGGTTGCTGCTTTCATCTTTGATATTGATAGAGAAGGTCTTCTTTCAGCAGAGTGAGCACAAAGATAGTCCAAGTCGTGATTGAAGAAGAATTCTGCCTGAATGGTCATCTGACCAGGTTCACCACCAAGAGGAAGAGATTTGATCACTGACTTGGTCATTTAGCATCTTATGGCATTCTTCCATCTGATATTGAAGATGATTTGCATCTGAGTGGAAGACTTTGACAATTTCGTAAGCTTGACCTTCAAGATCTCTTGGTGTTATGGATGAGATGCTCTTCCGTTCACAAAACCATCTTATGAAACTTCCCATATCACCAGTGTAGTGTAGAAGAGAGTCTTCAGCTGGAATTTCGTAGTTATTGGTGATAACTGATGCCCAATTGTTGTCAGGAATCATAGAGTCAGACTCTGGGATGGTCCATGTGGGTTCTGGAGAAGGAGGTCTATCTTCCATAATGCAGCTTTGAATTGTGTCTCTTGAAGGTGCATCTCTGGATGTGCTAGTGCGATTCCCAGCCATGTAAGAATCAAACCAGTCTTCTGAGGGCTTAGGAATATGCTTTGTAGATGCATCATCTTCATCTGGTTCTGAGTCCGCCATGACATGCGACTCTTCGTTAACCATATGATCATCAGGAATAGAGGTGGACGTGGATGTGAACCTTGAATCAACCGTCGTCCAGGCAGGAGATTTTTTCTGAGTACTCTGCTCTTTTGTCGGATCTGATTGACTGGAAGATTTTGGTGGTGATGATGGTGGTTGTGATGGAGGTGTGTTGGTTGTTGTAGAAGGATTACCAGATCCAGAAGTTCCAGCGCCCCCCGTTGGTGGTGGGGGTGGAGGTGGATCTTTGCGATCCTTCATCAATGCTTCCATTACAATAGTTCTCCTTTTCCTTTTAGCTTCTTTTTCTCCGACATCAATCTTAAACTGCTCATAATTGTCGAACTTAATGGATTCTTCAAGTGCCTCATAGAGTTTACTGTGAACCTCATGCTTGTCCTCTTCAGCCTCATACATCCTTTCACACAGAGCTGCTCTCATATCGGAGATGGGGAGGTCCTTGAATCGTCTAAGAAGTGGAGCCTCCATAGCCCATTCCACAACATCCTTGACTTCTCCTTCAATAGCGTCAGTAACCGCTTCATTGAAGTTGAGGTGCTCCAATCTATAGACACGATCCACCAGAGAAACAACAGATTTAGGAAGTTGCCTTTCCAGAGCTTCTATCCTTTTAATAGCTTTATCCAGTAGTTGATCAGAGGTGAGAATCTGTGGAGGAGAAACTGGTGGAGCCACTTCATCTGCAATTGTAATGACGAGTTCTGGGTTTGGTGACATTGTTGGTGGTGTTTGTACAGTTGATAGTGAAGATGCAGTCATTGGAGGAATAGTTGACGTATCTTGCTGAATGCTGACATTATACATGGATTGTGCAGAATCTAAGGTTTTGTCATTAATGAATTGATCACCAAAAGAGAAATCTTCATCAAGATTCTTAAGTGAGGATAGAGAGTTAGTAGACAGATTTGGTTCATCCATCTTCAAGGTCTCATCAGATCTTGTCTCAAGGTTCTCCTGCGAGCCCTTTTGTAACAGAGTGTCAACATTCAAGCCAGATTGAGTCTCACCAAGTGTAAAAGATTCCTTAAACGTTTCAGGCACCTTAACCACTCCAGATTGTTCTTTTGCATGAGGTGAATATGTCCTTCTCTTCAGCTCATATTGATTTGTGGTGCTTGATGGAGATGATGAGATAGTTAACAGCATGTGAGCAGCTTGTTCAGTTTCAACACTTGCAACTCCTTTACCCTTGTCAAGTGTAATTGGGGTTGTTTGTCGAGGTAGTTGAGCGGGTTCTCTTAACACGATTCCACCTACTGGAGCTTTCACATTCTGACTTTCAAGGCTTTGCTGAATTCCAAGTTGCAGATCAGCATCATCTTCATCAGTTAGCCTGGTAACACTCCTTGGTATCTCAGTGTTCTCACCAATCTCCTTTTCCACTTTCTTCCTTTTTACTTTCTGCTTCTTGGATGCGGTGTCAGACTGTTGAGACCTTTCAAGTCTCTTTTTAGGAAGAGAGGCATAGGATGCTTGTGAGGCTGACTTGGTCATGGGAGCATTCGGTTGTAAAGGAGAGGGTGTGACATCAGCAGAGAGTTTGGTTGCTCTTTTCATGTATTGCTTGAAGTAGTCCTTCTTCTTGATATCTTCTGTGAGAAGGCAATCAGGAATTGGCAATCCAAATACTTCTTTATCCGTACCTCTAGGAACATATTTCAGGTTTCCTAAAACAAATTCATCTTCTGCTTTGTGTAAAGTTGATTCAGACCTAGGAGTGAATTTATGAGTTTGTTGTAAGTACTGGATAACAAGCTTAGAGAATCTGATGCTGGGAATAACAAGCTTGTTCTGTTTCTTTCGGCCTTGAGCTTTGTTTTGGAAATTGATTCTGTCAGATATGAATGTGTTCATTGATAACGAAAATTCTTCCCAAATACGATCTGATACATTCACATCAACCCTATTAACGATTCCCCATAGGATTTGCAAGATAGGGATTCTCATTTTATCGAACCCTGATGTTTTGCCAGATAAGCACAAGTTAAGAATTGTTGTAATGGCTCTCCAAGGTTGATACATGTGTCCAGTGATGATGTCAGATGCTCTTGAAATACTGTTCTGATAACCCAATCCAATAAGAAAGACAATCAGATCGTCAGCACCAGGTGGAGATTCAGAACGAAAGTCAGGGTTACATGGGGTGATTCAAGAGCCTTGCTCAGAATATCATAATCAATTGTGAACTCCATATCATCCAGTTTGCAGGAGTATCGAGCTGTGATTTTGTTCCATTGAACGGTGTTCCAGAATTATTGAATGTAAATGGTCGGAATTGAGCATTGCTTGGTAAGTGCTCCGAAGAAGTTTGTGTTTTTGAGGATGTCAATAGAAACTTTGAGTATCGGATTTTGTTGAAGCCTTTGTAGGTCCACATAACAGTTGCTTTTTCCAATACCAGCCCATTGACTTCTGGGAAAGATTTCTTCGTCTGAGAGAAGTTTGGATGATGCCGAAGGGGTAATGCTCTTTTCTGGGATTGAACTTGCCATTGATGTTCTGAGTAATCATACAATCAACAGTAATGAATTGGTTCATGTTAGATGATAAATGGTAAATGAGACAACATTGAGAGCACCCTTATGACATAGAAGTAGTAACTCAGAAGGAGTCCCCAAAACACATACAGAGAAAGATAGAGTGGCATAGATTACAAATATATGACAACTTTCAAATATATGATAACATTCATAATTGAGATATTTCAATGAAGTACAGTCATATAGATAAATAATTACATGACGAGCTTATAAGTGATTTAAAGGGCAAAAGAGTGCATTTCAAAGTGATCATGACATGAGCCAAGATACACATGTAAAAGTGATATAACAAATATGTATGAGGCAAAAAGTAACATTTGGCAGTCGTGAGAGAAACCAAGTACCTTTTGCCTAAACAGAGATGTCATAACAGATTACATAGAGTATGTTGATTCAACAAGTCGAATTAGGAGATCCTAAGTGTTGTGAGAGTGAGATCAACTTTAGCACAAAAACCTTTGAACATTTTAGTAATCCTTGACCCTAAGACTAATTCTCAACATGAAAGTGAACACTGTTGCAGACTTGTAAAGACAAGTCATCATCTAGAGCCACAGACAAGTCGCTAAAAGTTTAGCACTCTAAGTCGCTATGCTGATTCGCTAGCATGTAAAGTCAAGTCGCCATGAACAGTACCTAAACCAAGTCGCTACAAAACAGTCAACTAAGTCGCTAGGTAACTAATTCGCTAACTTGTAAATACAAGTCGCCATGAACAGTAACACACCCAATTCGCTACCAATTCGTTAACTAAGTCGCTAGGTTACTAATTCGCTAACTTGTAAATACAAGTCGCTAATTGTTAACTCGCTAACCAAGTCGCTAGAATATAGTGAACTAATTCGCTACAGAAACGTAGTCGCTAAGTTGAACACTGACTCGCTATGAAGAACATTCAGACTAAGTCGCTACCAAGAACAATTTAAATCGCCACCAAGAACACTTCTAACATCAACCCATCAGTCCAATCCACTTAATCATACATCAATGTATTCCAAACACTATATTCCAAATAATATATTCCAACCATTTTGAACCCGTTCAATCATTATACAAGCAACAAACATACATTTACATGAAAAATCGAACCTGAACGAGAGACAAACAATCACAACTCACGAGCTCGAAAGGATCTGGATATAAAGTACATGTTAGAAACAGGACACAAAAGCTTAAGAGAACAAAGATAGGGGGGATCGAGGCAAACCTTTTGCTAGGTCGCTAAAATGAGCACAATGACGAGGAAGAGAAAACGAGAGAGAAAGAAAAAAAACTTTTTGAAAAAAATGGTAACTCGCTATAGGGTAATTCGCTAGGGGTATACCAACTAACTATGACGGTATGACACAATTGGTCCTTGTGGTTTTAACATGAGGTGAGGTAAGTCGCTAGTGCAACATAACTTTCACTATATGGCAACTTTGGTCCCTATGGTATTGATGAACAAGTGGTAAGTTGCAAACACAGATTATAGACTAAGCCTCTAGCAAAGATTATCACACTGATCACCATGAATCTAAGCTAGGCACTTAATACGTAGGTACACAATGATAATCACATGAGAAATATATGACCACAACCTACAGAAACCATAACCAGATAGTTACAGAGGCAAAACACGACCTCAACTTACAAACGAGCAAGCATTATAACCAGCATAGAAGCCAATGGCATAGGTAGTCAAGAAGAACATATACACAATCTCCCCCTCAATAAAGTTCATCAAAGAACATTGATTGACATAAGTTTACCCCGATAAAATGGAAACAAAAATATTTCAATTGTTCGAACTTCATCTATGATCCCGTGCCATTATTGAATGACATTTCTAGGACCGTAGATGTTATCGATAACAGTGAAAATATTCTTTATTAGATAGGAAAAACGTGATAAGATTGTAAATTTAAAGAATTTAAACATGATATAAGAAAAAAAAATTTTGTTAATTTAATTTTTTTTTTTTTTTTTTTTTTTTTTAAGAAACTTGATGTATACAAAGATATGGATGAACGAGTCCTGATTCAATGATGAATAGGAGTCAAAGTGAGTAGTGCATCAACTGTTGCACACTATCGCTCCTGAATGAGCTATGTTCATTTCTGATGGGAACCAAGTCATGAAGTTCCTGATTGAGTTGAGCATTGTACCTGAAAAAGACTGAGAGCACATTGTACTAGAAGCATATGTAGATTTGTACATAGAAGAGTTAGTGACATGATTAGTCTCACATTTGGATGCATCATAGTATAATACAGACTTATCATTAATGGAGATCCTATTAGGCTCTACATTCTTGAAAAGTTTACCTGTAGGAATCCATTTGAGGCATGATCTAGGGATGTAAGTTCGTTTAAGTCCTGTAAACTTAAATAATCTACCAGTGGGAATCCATTTGAAGCCACAGTGAGTTCAAATAAATGAGTGCACACCCTTGTTTTGACTATTTGTCTTTTTGTGATCAGAGAATTTCTTAGGGGATTGATCTATCAGACGATGTTTTGCATGAGACCTAGTTAAGCTTATAGCATTTCTGATTTGTGGGTGATGTCCATTAGTCCTATGCTTGGGATTCATCATATCTGAACTAGGCAATGAAGTGACTGGTTTTGACAAAACAGACTTATTATCAACTTGGGATGTAAGCTTAGATTTCAATGGTTTAGCTCTTTCAGACCTAAAGGCATTAGGTTGTTTAATAACTGTTCGTTTCAAGTGGTTCTGAACAGTTGACTTTCCCACAGTTGAAGGTTTTGCAAACTTAGTGTTCATCCTATTTCCAACATACTTCCTGAGCTCATTTTTTAGGGCAACAATATTGAAGCTCTTATCCTGAATTTGTGCTTTGAGATCATCAATATCTTTCATCAAGAGGTTAGATTGATTGACTAACTTAGAGTTTGTTTCCTCAAGGTTCTTTCTTAAATGCTCATTTTCTCTTAGAAGGTTGGACACACATAGAGCTTGTTCAGAATTTCTAGATTCTAGTGTATCACTCATCTCATGACAGTCATATTTCTGGGCTTCTGAAAGAAGCGATTTCAGATTTCTTATGGTCGAATCTTTGTCCTGAATCTGGGATTTTAACTGATTAATTTCAAAAAATTCTCTAAATTCTGGAAGTTCCAGATTACTACACTGTTTTTTTGCATAAAACATTTCATTCTTATGTCGTATTTGAATTTGCAAAGAGATACAGTGTTTTTCAAGAACTGAAAATTTGTTTGAAAGCTCATCATATACCCTTTTTTCAATCATGTTACTTGCATTAGATTCAGACAAAACAAAGATTGATTCCACATTGTTATTTTCAGGGTAAGAGTCATGTACCTTTTTGTGAGAATTAGTGTGATCAGATAAGTGTACCTTGTTGATTGATACCTTTTCTGACTCTGAGAATTTGAGATCAGTGCTGTTCTCTTCATCCTTTTCCATCACAACTGAGATTCTGCAATTAGTGTCTTCTGCTGGTTCAACTGGAATGAAGCATGACACGTCATCATTGTTCCATGGACACTCTTGACACTCATTCAATTCCTTCAGCTTGTTATTCTCTTTTGCAGCTTCCTCGATGTATGTTTCCATATTACTCATAAGTTGAATAAATGAGTTTCTGAACTCATGAATTTCCATTCCCGTGTGCTTCTTGAAAGACATTCCAGTCATGATATTATCAAAATCTGAGGAGTATTCTTCCCGGGTAAGTGGCTGAAATTGGTTGAAGATGGTTTGGAGAGCAGCATGAGAATCATCAGTTGAGAGCTTTTCTTTGGTAATTTGAAACCTCAGTCGTTCAAGGTTAAGCAAAACAGTTCTTGTTAAAGTGGGAAAATCCTGACGAAGGATGGCACAACTTGTTCGATCCATGGTTGTGGATAAGAGTAATTTGAGAAGATGACTGAGATGTTGAAATGGCTCACTGGTGCATTCCACATTCTTAGCATCATCTGCAGACATTAAGAGTGACTTATTTGAGTTGTTCTGATTGATCGATACTAAATCATTAAGTGTGTGGCCTTCAGATAGGCATTCTGTTTCACTATTCTGTGCTGTGTCATAGAGAGCAAGTACTTTGGTGATTAAAGGATCCGTGATGACTGACATTGTGTTATTATGAATTACACCTCAAGACTCTAGAGAATTAGAATCAACTTGCTACCAACTAAATAGCACTAATCCCAAGTCGCTAGAAGATACTACACCAAGTCGCCAACACTTAATTCGCCACCACTCTAAGTCGCTAGAGTTCCAAGTCGCTAGCCAGATGTAAGTCGCTAAGTAGTAACTCGCTAACACTCAAGTCGCTAGCAAAATTTCGGCAGCAATTCGCTACCCAAGTCGCTAACGATGCAAGTCGCTAAAGAGCAACTCGCTACAGACCAAGTCGCTACCACCAAGTCGCTACCCGTAGTGGAGAGTCCACTACTTGTACTGTAAATCGCTAGATGTAACTCGCTATAAATTAGTGAAGCAAGTCGCTATGAAGAAAATTATCCGTGAACTAAGTCGCTAGCATGAAAAACCATATAAACATCACTTTTCAATCCAAAAACAACCCAACTAAGATGATTCAAGCTTACCAAGTGAAGACCTAAGCACTTGTGATGATTCTAAACATAAAATTACTAACAAAATTCAAACTTTAACACAAGAAATCAACCAAATGATGCAAAAACCACTAAACTTTTTCAAACTCAAAAACCACCTAAAAACCACTAGAAATCCAAAGATGTGCAAGATATGATCTAACCATGGCTCTTGATACCAATTGTAAGATATTGGATTTCACATACACATCATAACATTAACACAATGAGCACATAGATGGTTTTAGAGAGAGAAAGAGTGGGACATTCTAGTAAGAGAAACTTGTGGAATATTAGATTACCAAAGAACATCCAACCCTCTACCTTGCAAGGTAGAGGGTATTTATAGGTTACAAACTAAACGACCTCCTGACGGCCTGTGGATCAGGTATACAGTGGGTAAAGACCCGTCCTTCCTCCACGGTGTTGCACTAGACTATTTTACGCTACTGACTAACTACAAAACAACATAAATAAGTAACTAACGATTAGTCTACGAGCTAACTTATGCTAGATAATAGTTGGGGTGACCGACTCTTCAATACAGGAATTTTCTAATTCCTAACAGACCGACTCTTTAATACCTGGAAATTCTAATTCCTAACAATCTCCCCCTAAGGGAGGTCACCTCAAACATGTACTAAAATTACATTGAATACAAACAGATATTACATTAAAAATTGTTCTTGCATTCTTGATGTAGTACTTTGCTCCGAAGCTCGGAGTCATTGATTCTTCTCATTGCATGTTTGGTTAATCCAAGTGGAGGTCTTTTACTGATCCACGTGATAATAATTTTGAGCCATCTTTTGAGATCATCAGCAATCAAAAATCTCTGAGACATCCATTGTGGGTTGGAATATTGTGATGTTGTGACTTTCGGACCGACATGCTCACATTCTGGATCATGATATCTTCTCATCAGAGTAACGGAAGCTTTCGTTGATTCAAGATATTGGCAGCAGCGTAGCAGAAGCATGGAGTGAAAATATCAGAGTCATTGATGCACTTATCATGATTTCTTTTGAGATGAATGTGTAGTGTGAGCATGCGGCTATGGATTGACCGCTTCATTCTGATCAGCTGCAAACGTCGGGTGTACCTGCATAAAACAGTTAGCAACAAAACGCACGAAAGTGTCTTTGATCACTTTCGTTGAATTGAGGTACACGGCCCACGGTTCCCCGTTGATCAGTACAAGTACTGCCTGTGATCAAGTATAATTCCGAAGAATTTCCTTGACAGGGTTTCGCAGCTGCTCTAGCTATTCTCAAACCGGAACATCTCAAAGAAGACAACACGGAGTGAGTGAACCAGCGAATAGAAATTCACTGATTGATGAAAAGAGATTTGAAAGACAATCGTGTATTGCTCAATAGAAATTGTTTTTGCAATACAACGAAGGTTTTAATGGAAATCAATTGTCAATCATAAAACACCTTTTGATTTGAAATATTCGAACACGGTCAATGTGCTAAAGAAAATAGTTTTTAAGCACAATGACCGGTTTTTCAAAGGTATCCATCAATCCATAACCTGAACCCAGATTGATTCAAAAGATTGAATCGCCCCATTGTTTCTGTTCAGTTGTCACATGGTTGATCTATTGAATAGATCTCACATGCCACCCACCAGGAGCTTGTTTGATGTTGGCTCCAGAGGGCTTTCCATCTTCATTGTGAATATGTTTGCATATCACTCAGATGTTCTGGCAATACCACAAGGATAATGCGAAGGACTCAAGATATAATCTCTCTTTCCACATTATGTGAAATAGAGAGACTTCATTGAAAGTGTCTTAATGAGATTTATTGATGATCTCGTGGCTCTAGACTCAATTTGTGCATATTTGGATCCTGTATCGGAGACTAGGGAGAGGGTCTCCTTCTTCAATATCAACAATCTCTAGGAGAAAGTCGATAGATAATGTAGGTTCCCCGTGAGAATGAAACAAGCCCTTTTAAGAGGAACTTGAGTGGTTTGGGAAGATTGAAGTGCAGTGCGTCACTGGATCCATGACGTCTTGTCTTCAATACCGGTGTTACCTTGGTAACCGCCAGTAGCAAATGAATTGAACCCGGTTTCAGCCCTAAGGTTGAATCAATTGAGGGCTATTTGTTTTCACCCTTTTCTCATTCAATTCTTTTTGATTCTTCAACCCCTTCAGTGCTTACCAAGACTTCATAGCTAGAGCCTTGTTAGGTTTATTCCAGTACTAGCTCAGTCTCAGTCCGCACTCTTCCCATATCTCATTTTTCTCCTTTTATCATCATACCTAAGAACTCTACACTAACTAGTGGATAGTCCCTGGGTAGATCCCTCCGGTTCTGGCGGATCATGGGAACAAATACCTAACCTTATCATCCTTATATCACCGTACATAAAGTAAAGTTGGTCGGTCTGTTTGGTATTGTTCATCTGCCATTTGGAACCAATTGAAAACCATTTGAAAATCAATCCAGATACTTATGATATATTATCAAAGCATTTTATACCTGAATTGTTTTTGATATTTTTTGAACGAGAACTCCCCCTCAACATGTGCATCAAGTATTTGAAATTGTTTGTCACATGTGGGAAGGAGAGCTTGTACATTCTTATAAAACCATTTACCGATTTGTCAGATTAAATTCAATTTCAATCACAAATTCTCCCCCGATCACAAATATCAAATCATTTGAGATTTGTGATCTTTGTATATTTAAATTGATTTTAAAAGCTTTTTAAGGAGAATTGTGACTTGATTATGAAAAACGTTTTAGCTGACAAGAATCGGATATTAAGACTTTAAACTCCATTGATTAAACATGCATGCATATCTTTTGAAAACACTTGAATGACAAATAACTTTTTGATTTAATTGAAATCATTCTCCCCCTCAATCAATGACATAGGTTGTTGATTGAGAGATAGATATTTTGACAAATAAGTCCAGATGATTATCAAAAATAGAGTCCGAGTTATTTTTCAAAGCAGTTAGTTTTCAGCAGATGAATGTTAATAGAATCAGAGCATGGAATTTTGAAAACATGATAAAGTATGGCTCTGTTCTTTCTTTGAAAAGCGGGTTACTGCCTGAAATGACAATAAACCATTTTTTTTCTCTTTCTCCCATTTTTTTTTATATAAAAATTCGAACAACATCTAAGGTCCCGTGTCATTCTTTGAATGACAGCACAAAGACCGTAGATATTGTCGAACCAAAAAAAAAAAAACATAACAAATTGACAATATTTTTTGAAGATTTTTCGAATTTTTCAGATTTTTATGGATTTTGAAGGTTTTATATTTTTCTGTTTGATTTTTTAGGGTTTTATAATTTTGTATTTTATTTTTCGAATAGATATATACAAGAAATAGATGAAGATAGACCTTTACTCGTCGTCTTCCTCCTGGAGACGTTTCAGTGTATCTGGTTGAAGGCTTTTCAAGCCAAGACGTGGAAGAATAAACTCAAAACGTTCTCTTGGAAGAGCTTTGGTGAAGATGTCTGTTAACTGATATTCATTCCTCACAAAATAGAGTTCCACCACACCTTTTTCCACTTGTTCCCTGATGAAATGATGTCGAATGTCGATGTGCTTTGCTATTGAATGTTGTACGTTGTTGCATGAGAGAGCAATAGCACTTTTATTATCACAGTACAGAGGAATTTTGTTAAATTCAAAGCCATAGTCAGATAATTGGGATCTCATCCATAGGATTTGAGCACAACATGATGACATGGCTATGTATTCAGCCTCTGTAGAGGAAATAGAGGTACTCATTTGCTTCTTTGAAGACCAGCTCACAAGCTTATCACCCAAAAACTGAGCACCTCCAGATGTACTTCGACGAGTATCTTGACACCCTGCATGATCAGCATCTGCATAGGCTGTTAGTGACATACCGGTGTCCTTCGGGTACCAAAGTCCCATATTGATGGTTCCTTGGAGATACCAAAAGGCCCGTTTAACCGCTTCAAGGTGCTTTTTAGTAGGCTTAGCCTGGTATCTAGCACACATGCAAACAGCGAACAAGATGTCTGATCTACTAGCTGTGAGGTACATCAGGGATCCAATCATACTACGATATTTCTTTTGGTCTACCATAATCCCTGAGTGGTCCTCATCTAGTTTAGTTCGTTCAATCATGGGAGTGTCAACAGGGTCACTTGAATCAAATCCAAATTTCTTTAAAATCTCATTTGCAAATTTAGATTGATTTATGAAGATGCCTCCGGGACTTTGTGTAATTTGTAATCCCAAGAAAAATGACATTTGTCCCATCATTGACATTTGAAATTTTGAACCCATTTCATTTGAAAAACGGTCACACTCATTGGGGTCAGTCGAGGCAAAGATGATATCATCAACATAAATTTGAACATGAATTAAATGTTTGCCTAACTTCCTGGTGAACAATGTTGGATCAACTGCTCCTTTGCTAAATCCGGTAGATAGAAGAAACTTTGATAGTGTATCATACAATTCCTTTGGAGCTTGCTTTAAACCGTAAAGAGCCTTCTTCAAACGATAAACGTGAGTAGGATGCTCTTGATTCACAAATCCTTCAGGTTGGCTGACGTAGACGACTTCTTTAAGATCTCCGTTCAGAAATGCCGTCTTTACATCCATCTGATAGACTACCATGTTCTTACTAGCAGCATTAGCCAAAAAGATTTTGATTGCCTCGATTCGAGCAACAGGAGCAAAAGATTCTTCAAAGTCAATACCCTTCTCTTGACGGTATCCTTTAGCAACTAATCGAGCCTTGTTCTTCAACACATCACCATGCTCATCAAGTTTCACTTTGAAGATCCATTTTAGAGCAATAATCATAGCACAATCTGGAGCAGGTACTAACTCCCATACATCAAGTCGATCAAACTCATGAATTTCTTCTTGCATGGCATTGAACCAGCTATCTTCATTCATGGCGGTTTTAACATCTTTTGGTTCGATCTTAGAGAGTACGGAGTTGAAGAAGCACCATAAGGCATCGGTTGCAAGTTGTTTTCGTGTGGATACTGGACGAGAGGGATTTCCAATGATGTTGTCTAATAGATGATCGTGAGTCCATTTTCTGAGGTGTTCATGTGGTAGTTGTTGAGGAACTGAAGTAGCAGAGTCGATGTCTCCTGAATAAGATGGTTCTGATGAAGATTCAGGAGCAAATATGTTTTCAAATGGAGCATCTTCAGGAGTAGCAAAGGGATTAACTTCATCATTGATGCCAGAAACAGTTCCATGATGTACATTTAAAGAATGATGATTTGTTGATGAGACTGAATTATCAGCAGCAGGCGCTTCTTGACTTAATGTCATTGAGACTGAAGGATTGACTTCATTCTCAGGAATATGAGCAGCCTCTGTTGTGGGAATTTTCAGTTCAATAGCACTTGGCTCATAGAGTTCATCAAACAATTTCTTCAAATCATCTTCAGTTAGAGGTACATATGGAATAGCTGGAGAGGAATATGGTATAAGGGATGAACCAATGGGACTGTTTTGAAGTGCGGGTCCTGAACTTGGTTGTCCAGGAGCCATTTGACCGGTCAGCTCATCAAACTTATAGTGAATTGTTTCCATGATATCTCGGGTTCTCTTATTGTAGATTCGGTAACCTTTTCTGTTTGGTTCATAGCCTATAAATACTCCAATGTCTGCTTTGGCTCTCAGTTTTCCTAAATCTTGACCATCATTTGTTGGATAACATAAAGCACCAAACACACGAAGGTATGATAGATCAGGTTTTCGATTGTGGACAAGTTCGTATGGAGTCTTTCCATGAGATGTGTGAATTAGAGATCTATTTAGAGTGTAACAAGCAGTGGCAATAGCTTCAGCCCATAGAAACATTGGAACCTTTGAGTAGATCAGCATTGTCCTTTCAGCTTCTACAAGAGTTCGGTTTCGTCTTTCAACTACACCGTTCTGTTGAGGAGTTCGAGGAACACTTCTTTGAGGACTGATTCCAATATTTTCATAAAATTCAATGAGTACTTTATTAACAAACTCAGTTCCATTGTCAGTTCGGACGATTTGAACTGTTTTGTTGAGTCTGATCTGAATTTGTTTAATGAGTTTAATGATGACATCTGGAGTTTCGTCCTTTGTCCTCAAAAACTTAACCCAAGTGAATCGGGAGTAGTCATCAACCACTACTAACACATATCTCTTCCCATTAATAGTTTGCACTCTCATTGGACCGCATAGATCCATATGAAGGGTATGAAGAACTTCCATTACAGAGTTTGTGGGTTTTGGTTTGTGGGCATATTTCGTGCTTTTTCCCAATTGACAAGCTGAGCAAAGATGATCTTTTTCATATTTTAGTCTGGGTAAGCCTCTGACTAGATCCTTTCTGGAAAGGTTGTTTATGGTACCAAAGTTCAAGTGATTGAGACGACGATGCCATAACCAAGACTTTGTTTTAGAAGCCTTTGACAGCAAGCAGATTGGAGAAGACTTTATCATGTCATCGATAGATATGGTGTATAGGTTTGAACCTCGGGTACCTCTTAACAATTCTACACCATCAAGTTCGCTAACGAAACAAGTATGTTTTCTGAAAGCTACTTCTAGATCGGAATCACAGAATTGACCAACAGATAACAAATTATGACCAAGTCCTTCTACATAATATACCCTGGAAATTACACTTTTTCCAACCACATAATCTCCATAACCCATAATAGCTCCGAAATGATCATTCCCGAATCTAACTGTCCCTATGAATTTGCTCACGAAGTTCATGAGCCGCGACCGGTCGCCAATCATATGCTTGGAACAGCCTGAGTCCAGGTACCACAAAACGATTTGAACGATCTGCAGTTGAACACAGACAAGAATGGATAACTAGATATATGGGATCCCCATGCAAGAATGGGTTCCATTTGGTTAGTAACAATGGTTGGAACACCCACATCAGAAATAGAAGCATTCATATCAGAAATTAAGGCAATGGAATCATTATGAATAGATGCAGTACTAGTGTCTGTATTAGCCCTATTCAAGGTGTGCTCACTTCTTAAGGGAATAGTTCTACCAGTAGGTATCCATTTTCTAGTGGTCATTGTCTGATTAGTCTTATGACCAACAGGTATCCAATGATAGCCTATCTTACTAAATGTTCTTCCTGTGGGTTTCTACTGTTTTCTAACTTTCTTTCGCCTTTGCCTTTTTGCCTTCATAGCATGATATTTTTCATTGACAAGATTCACTGGGGATTTGACAGTATTAGACAAAGTATTCATACCACATTCATGATTAGCAACAGAATTCAAGCAGACATCATTACAAGGTTTGCAAAAAGTATCAGAATTCGAATTAATTACAGTACGCCTATGGCTAATACTAGAATCAACACGATTCGTTTTATTCGACTCAAGCTTAAAGTTCCTAGGTTGGTCTTCTACTCTCTTCCAATGCACATTCTTAGCTTGCGAGGTCCTATCATTTCTTGTATTGTCTTGAGACTTTGACCTGCTTGCTTTAATGTCACTGATTACTCCTGTAGAGGGAATGGGAACATTAGTTGGTTTTGCTACTCTTTGCATCTCCTGTTTAGATGTTCTGGGATCTGAATTACATGCATGCACACTAAGGTTCACATTCTTAACACTAGAAGTGCTGGGATTTGTACTCCTAGAAGGCACACTAGAGTTCGCTTTCTTAGTATTAACAGATCTGGAATCTGAACTGCTTAAAGGCACACTAAGGTTCACATTCAAAACATTGGGCATCGAATGATTATCATACTTGGCACTAGGCATTGAACATGGAATCAAAGGATTAACTCTCTCACCTAAGGACTTTAGGCATATTGTGATTAAGCATTCTAGAATTTCTTGAGATCGTTTGGCATATAAGCATGCATGCCCAATTGCATTGTCAAGTGGTTTCTCTAATTTATCCTCTTCAACAATCTCACGTAGACATTCTAGACAATCCTTAAGGGATGAGAAATATGTTTGAATAACAAGTTTATTATTCCTGAGATGAGGGGGAACATATTTCACAGACAAAGCATATTTATTACAAGAGTGAACCTTTGATACACCATTCTCCCCATTAGTCATTGGCGTTTTCCCTTTTACCTGACTCTTTAGATTCTCAATTTCCTTTTGCAATGAAGCTATTTGTTCGTTGTTTTTATTACGAGTGACCTTTATTGATTCAAATAACTCATTGAAATGACGTTTAACCTTTTCATTTTCTTCTAGAAAACTTTCGTTTTCCTTTTGTAATGCATTTACCAAGTTTTGAAGATGAAACGTTTGAGAATTATAAGAATCTAGAGGAGGAGGCATTTGGGAGCCTGTCATATTGTTCGTTTGACCCTTTAATTGAGAGATTTGGGCTTTCAACTTTCTGATCGTGTTGCAATGAGCTTGAATCTGTTCATCACGTTTGTTAATTTGAAAAACTGCATCAAACTCTGGAGCATCTGAGGATGTCTTGATATTTGAAGTTTTGACATTTTCTTTAAGATGTTGATATTTTAGTTGTAAATTAAAATGCTCAACTTCTAGTTTAGAAAAATGTTTAACCAAATTCTCGTGATCATCCAGTTCAATTTTCTCATTTAGTTTAGAATTAGTTTTTTCAAGCTCAATGACACGATCATGGGAGACTTTCAGGGCAACAGATAATTCATGAAATTGGGAAGCATTAATAGAACAATTTGTAGCAGTGAAAAACACATCTTGAGCAACCCATTCAATAATGAGAGTCTCATTTAATGTATGCAAGTTCTTCCTCTCAATCTCATTATATTTTAGTGCTCGCTCATAGTCACTAACCTCAACTATCATTGCATCAAACTCCTTTTCCATTTCTTTAATGTCTAAGTTCATTCCCTTTTTAAGATTCTCAAAGTGATCTTTTAGAAGTTTAAAGAAAGGCATGACCTCTGTTTGTTCAAAACCCCTTTCCCCTTCAGTTATCCCAGTGGGTGTGATCCTTTTCTTACAAGTTTTCTCAAAATCAGCAAATAGTTGAAAAATAACATATTGACTGATTAAGGTCTTGCTTTTAGTAGCAATAGTTCTAGGAACTAGATGCATTGGTGTATTGGGAGGATACACAGTCGCTTTAGGCATTTTCCTAAGGGGAGGTTTCGTTACAACAAGATTCTCTTCCTTTTGCTTATCTAAATCCTTTTTCTAGAACACTTGTTCGGGTGTTAACAACGTTTGAGGCTTAAACATGTTTAAGGAAATCCAATTCTCCTTCTTGTAATCATGGGGTGTGATCTTTATTTTCTTCTCTTTACATTTAGGATCATCTAGTTTCTTGTTCATCTTTTCCCTAGTGACTTCATCTGATTTCTTATCTTCCTCAGTGCACTCAATGCAACTAGGTTTCTGTCTAGGTTTAAGGATTTCATTGCCATCATAAAGAACCTTATGAGCATTTCTAGCCTTTTTAATGACCTCTGGATTTGGTTCCTCAACAAGGGGAATGCTATGCTTATCGCTTAAGACTCTATGCTTAGTGATTAAGTGAGCAGTCTAAATGGTATTTCCTTGTACGTACAACTTATTTTCAAGCTTCTTTTTCAAGGTTTTTAGATTAGAAAAATCATTCAAAAGTTTTGATTCCTTAGCACTGAATTCTTGCTTAAGCATTTTAACATTTTCTTGAAGTTCTTGTTTTTGCTTAGCAGTTTTAGTAAGCTTTTCTTGTAAGGAGTTTAACTCTTGTTTTAATACTTCTTCTCTAAACCTACTTTTTCTAATAGTTGTACGCATTTGGTCATCCATTTCCTGCTCACGGGTGGTCAACTCAAATTTTGCACGTTGTTCATAAATAGCAACACGTTCTTTATAGGCATTTAGTTCAGAAATTACAGAATCATCAGGGGCACATGCAGTGAATTCATCAAAAACATAATCATTATTGACAGCAGAAGATGCATCACTTGGTACAATCTCACTTTCACTTTGTATCACATATTGATCATATGGGACAACATTGATATTACCCATATTTTCAATATCTGATTCAATAAACACAGTTGATTGTACTTCGTTATGTATCTTTTGCTCATCAACTTCATCGTATAATTTTAATACCTCAGAGATGAGTTTGTCTTTGGATGGACGAGCTTGTGGTGATGAAGAGACTTTAGGAGAGACCATTGGAGAAATGCTAGCCATGAAGATGGTTTGTGCAGTGGGTTCTTCATCAACATCAGAGT
Source organism: Chrysanthemum seticuspe (assembly GCA_019973895.1). Classification (NCBI taxonomy): domain Eukaryota; kingdom Viridiplantae; phylum Streptophyta; class Magnoliopsida; order Asterales; family Asteraceae; genus Chrysanthemum; species Chrysanthemum seticuspe. The sequence goes on from BPTQ01000004.1 coordinate 79,987,147, forward strand.
CATATGCATCACAATCAGCTACTTGAAAGGCATTCTGATGATTATGGCCTATCTCCTGAATTGGTTGCTCATCCACATCTGCATCATATGTCTTAGCATTTCCCTCAGCCAAGAACAACAATTCCTCTTCATCCAAAGTTGCACCATTATCCTGAGCTTGCACAAGCAACATCTTATCCCTGAAGTACTCAGCATTCTGAGGGCGTTTTGATGATGTGCAATTCCTTGCAATGTGTCCCTCACCTCCACAATTGTAACATTTTATTGGCTTTGCTTGACCCTGATTTCCATTCCTTCCTCTGTTCAGATTTGCAGCATAACCTATACCAGCTCCACCTCTTGCTTGTTCGTACTGTCGTTCTTGAACTGGCTGCACCATAACTTTCCCATCTCTGACAGTGGCTTGATTATGTGGATTGGAAGCAGTTCTGAGATTGTTGTTGGTGTGTGGAAGAGAGTTCATGTTTTGACTAATCAGAAGACCTAGTTGATTAATGAAGTTTCCCACGTGTGCATCAGTATCAGCTTGTTTGAACATAGGATCAGGAATGAGTTTGTGATTACCATTACCCATGGGTATGACTTGTGAGGCTTTGGTTGTGATTCCGATGTTTGAGTAGAAGGCAGTTGAGTCATTTGAAGAGCTTGTCTCTCCCTGGTTGGTTTTGAACTGATTAAGAATCCGTTTTTCAAACATAGCATGTCTCTCATTCTGAAGGAGGAAGGCATAGAGTTGCTCATAGTTTGTATTCTTCAATCCTTTAGTGAGTTTCACAGAAGTGACAAACTTGTGCCATTCGGGAGTCATGTTGTTCACAAATTTTGAGTTCAGCTGAATGTTAGGCATAGTCATTCTGATGTTCCTCATATCATTAACAAGCTTGTGGAATCTCACATAGTACTCATAAACACTCTCATCTGGTTTCATCTTGAAGTGTTCAAATTCATCATAGAGTTGTGATTCTCTGTCTTCCATAGTTAATTCAGAACCTGAGAGAAGCATCTTGACATTATCCCATACTGCCTTTGCTTCGGTGTTGTGATTGATCAGCTTGTAGATATCTTTTGGAAGATCTTGAAGTACGATGTTAGAAGCCCTGATATCAGCATCGAATCTCTTTTTCTCCTTATCATCGAGCTCATCATATGTCTTTGGTCTGTCAATTCCATAGATCATTGTTCCATCTTCAGCTGTATCAATTAAGTCTCTAGTCGTCTCAACCCGATATGGACCTTCATCAATGGATTTGAGAATGTTGACTCCATTTTCCTTTCCAAGACAGTACAATCTGATTCTTTGAGCCCAAGAGTCGTAGTCAGTTCTGTCAAGCATGGGTGGACGAGTATCTGAACCAGCTGCTTGAACATCCTCGGCAACAGTGGAGATGATAGTAGGAATGTTTGTAGACATGTTTCAAGCTCTACGGGATTTTACTATTCTTTGATTAAACCGGGAAATTGATTCTTTCACGGGATTTTACTAAACCAAAAGAACAACCGTAAGAATGTATCACGAAGAAGTAACAATCCTAAATGAATAAGTACCTAACCACACAACTCGCTTAATTAACAACTCGCTTAATTAATCAACTCGCTTAATTAATCAACTCGCTTAATAGCCAAGTCGCATCAGCATCAACTTGCAACACAGTCAACTCGCTTAATGAATCAAGTCGCTAAATAGCCAACTCGCTTTAGTATCAACTCGCTTGAACACCAAGTCGCTTAAATTAACTCGCTAGCTTTACAACTCGCTCAATCGCTAAGTCGCTTTAGATCTCAAGTCGCTTAAAGAAACAACTCGCTTAGAACTCAAACCGCATAAAAATCAACTCGCTAAACATCCAAGTCGCATGTACCAATTCGCATCCAATAACATAGCAACTCGCTTTGAAGAAATGTGAATTCGAGACTCAACTCGCTTTGTACAATCCTCAAATATAACCACTTTATCAATCAAAAACAACCAAACCACAATGATTTAAGCCTTCCAATTCAAAACCTAAACACATATGATGATCCTAAACACAAAAGTACAAGCAAAATTCAAACTTTAACACTAGAATTTGTCTAAATGAATCAAACTCTCCTAAACCCTTAATACCCCAAAAACCTTATGAAATCCACCAAAACAAAGAACATGAAAGATGAATGATCAAACCATGGCTCTTGATACCATTTGTAACATATTGGATTTCACATACACATCAAACCATTAACACAAGTGGGCGTACAAGAGTGTTTTAGAGAGAGAAAGTTAGAAGTTTAGGGAACTTAGTGAGAGAAAGTGAAAGATATTATTATAAGCTCCAACTCTCTACCTTGGGAGGTAGAGAGTATTTATAGTCATACATAAAACGCCACACAACGGGCTGTGGATCAGGCATACAGTGGGTAAAGACCCGTCCGTCCTCCACGGTGTTACTTAACTAAATACTACTTAACATAAAATAACTATGACTACGAGCTTTCTAACGATTACATATACTTGAGGTGACCGACTCTTTAATACCTGGAAATTCTAATTCCTAACATGAGCGGGCCTTCTGAGTCACACACTAGCTACGGCGTAATGTGAGAGTGGAGTTACGTCATATCTTCTTCAGAGTGGGCATACTATCATAAATCTCTTATAAAATCTCCAAATCCGCGTCTCTTTAGATCCAATCCTCGTAATTTACCTGAAAGTTAAATATAAAGGAAAACAAGCATAAATCCATATAAATGATATAAAATACGAGCATTATCAGGGTAAATTGAAACTTAATATTCAGTACTATTTGATGTTATCACTACTCAATTGGTATCACAACACAAAGTGTAAGGAACGGTTTTACCTCAACCACTTAGAATAAATTTCAAAGCATTATGTTTACATTATTTAGCAATTGTGCGGAAACACAGGCCCACAATAATGAAATGGTCCCAAATAGAAATATCAAAGTAATCTATGACCATGCCATACGATTGCCAAACTCCTCCAGAAGTAAGCCAAAGCCCTAAAAACCTGAGAATACATGCTAAAAGTCAACATAAAGCTGGTGAGTTCATAGGTTTAAGTATGTAAAAGCAATGTGTACCACAAGATTAAATGTTTGTATGACTGTTACATTCGTTCAAAAACAAGTAAGGGTTGACAGATACATTTTTTCATGTATGTACATAGCAGTGGTGCCAGCTCATTCGATTATGTATCGGGTACATTCGGTTATGTAAGTATAATCGTTTAAAGTACTTGTGTCCATAACTAAAAGAAATTAGTGTATTCTTACCCCAATGTAATTTTAAAACGAGTAGTAAAACATGTAAAAGTCGGGCTATGAAACTCACCTTATCAGTTGAAGAAACAAGTATCACAAATGGAAAACAAATAGTAAAGCAAGACGACACGAACTCGGCACAACCTATTAATTATAATTCGTATTTAGAAAATTGTTCAATAGTAGTTTCGTAATAACGTGAGCTTACAAAAGATGGTTTTCGTGGAATACTCGCATTTATGCTTATAAAATTTAGTTTCGGTATTGAAAGAAAAGTTTATTATTACGTCTCATGTGGTGGTTAGAAAATATAGACTCAACATACAACACACGCCAATAACGATCGGAAAGAAATAATAAAGGTGGGAAAAGAAAAGAGTGGTCAATGATATGTTTCGGCGTTTACCCATTTATCCCAAATAGTTTGAAGTTCATATTATTTTTCAAAAGATGTTATTTGTTTTAATAGAAAAAGATGCGCAGGTTTTATTCAGAAAACACTATAATATTTACAAGTTTAAATTTGTAAAAGTTGGAAAGGTTTTATATGTTTTGGCATTATGCGTCTATTTATATCCTGTTTCCGAGTAGTCATGAGTTTAGGTAATTTAAGTTTCGTATTTACAATATTTATAGTTTTTATGTTTCGTTATCATTCGCGTAATTTAGTGTCCGGTTTATTGACCCTTTTGTGTCCATTCGGGTCATAATATATTAAATTCTTTCGAGTATAATATATTATTCCTTCTCTAGTACAAAATCGTCCATAAGTCCATTGGCTAATAGTGTAAATCAAATAACGATCAATTTGTCACATCACATCCAAGCGATATGTTTTTCCAAGTCCAATACGTATGTAACAATTCTAAGTGACCATCCCAATAAGCCTCCAAAATATCATTGATCAAAGCAAATAAATTAAGTTAGTATCGGGATATGTTAGGAATTGGAAATTCCATGTTAAAGTGTCGGTCACCCCAATTATAGTCTAGCATATGTTAGCTCGTAGACTTGTAGTTAATTACGTTATTTATTAGTTAGTTAATTAGTTTAGAGCAACACCGTGGACGACGGACGGGTCTTTACCCAATGTATGCCTGATCCACAGCCCGTAGGTGGCGTTATTTATAAGAACTATAAATAGCCCTCTCCACATGTGGAGAGGGTTAGTGCTTTCATTTCTTTTAATCATAGAACTTCCTTTTCCCTCATCTCTTTCTCTCTCTAGAAAGTATCCCACCCATATCTCTCTCTCTAAAATCTTCTTGTTTGATTCAATCCTCATACATGTTCTTTGATTAAAACAATAACCAATATCCTACAAATGGTACCAGAGCTAAGGTTTTTGTGTTTTGATGATTTATTGTGGTGTTTGATTCTCGTTGTTAACTGTTTTTGTATCATTTTTGGTTCGAAAAATGCCTTTACAGTATTTTGGTATAACAGGTTTACATGTTCGAAAAATGGTAACTATACTTGGTTATAAACTGGTTTTTGTGCATTTTTTGTTCGGAATATTTTCTTTGTGATGAACAGTCTATACACTTTTTTCAGTTATAATATCTTTTCATTGGTCACAATAGTCATACGTTCCATTCACGTTTAGGCTTGTGTCAGTGTCCAAACTATTTTGTATACCATTTTCTTGTGATTATTTTGTTACCAGTCAAATGATATTCATGTGGTCACTTTCTTGTAGTCAAAACTGGGTCAAGTTTTCTGTGTTTATATATGAATTTGGTCGAAATAAGGTTGTCCAAAATGGTCAAATTTGCTGCTGGTATTAAGGTTCTACATAGCGAATTGCACTTATTCTTCATAGCGAGTTAGCCTAATCATCAGTAGCGACTTGTTATTTGTGAAAGAAAACAGTAGCGAGTTGGGTTATTAAGGTGATAGCGAGTTGGGTTATTTGACTATTGAGTCAAATAAAAGTCATTAGCGACTTGTCTTATTACCTAGCGACTTGACAGACAAAACATGATGAAAAGGAAAGACAAAGTAGCGACTTAGTTAAACCTTTGTCCTAGCGAGTTGCTTTGAAATTTTGTTAGCGACTTGTTTTTGACTTAGCAACTTGACAAAAAACTAGATGAAGAAGAGTATTTCAATCGACCACAACATCAAATACTAAAACACCAAGACTTGACCTCCGTAACATATACATCATCTGTACTCAACTATCCAAAACCATTCGAACCCAAGACCCTACATATATCTCTTATCCTTCATATTACAATATCATGTTTTCTAAATGACAACTTCTAATGATCTCAGACTTGGTTCGGTTTCATTAAACAACAAGACCTTGGGGGTCCTAATTCTCGAACATCTCATCTTCACAGATCTTGTCTCAATACATCATATTCGAATCTTTTGAATAAGAAGATAACACTTTGTGTTATTTCTGTTTCTTAGTTCGATATAAGCATACTCATATTCAAGTGATGGTTTTAAGAGTTATTTCAAAACATAGTGATTATATCCGAAACATTTAAGAAATGTTTTCTAACAAGGATGTTAGACACATTTCTTATTTCGTTATGATGACTCTTTAAACTAATGACAGTCGATCAAAAATAATCTACAGAAATCAAACCTACCTTCGAAACTCCTTTTGTGGCCCTCTTGCCATCCCTGTGGCGTTAATAGCATGCCTGAGCCATCCCTGTGGCATTCGAGTGCTGGAATAAGGATGTACTTTTGTTTGTGGGTTGCGGCATCATGGTATATATATGTCCTTAGGGTTTGTCAATTTGTGTTGAGATGTTAATGATTAATTGTTGATGATCTGTGAAGTGGGGGCAGAATGTTTTTTTGTAATTAGGGTTTGTGGATGATTATTTGAGAAGAGAGGCGGACACTAATTAACTGATGAGGGTTTTTAGGGTTGGAAGATATGTGAGAATCAGAGTATTAATATTCGCATAATTAGGGTAAGTAATGGGCTATCTTGTACTCTCTCACATGGGCCTCGTTATGTTGATCACATGGGCCTCGTTGAACCTTTTGGAATCTGATTTTCCTATAATGATTCACATTATGTCCGAATTATGAACACATGAGCCTATTTATCACTTTGTGACTATAAGCGTGGGATGAAATCACTTGGTATAATGGTGATAGAGTGGTACTTGGTGTTTTCTTTTCAATGAAATGTTTGTGTTAGGCCATATGTTGGGTTATGAAATTCAAATTTAGTTGAACATTTGTTAAGCTCTTTTACTCGTTATGATATACATAGACATTATCTCGGTCATGTTCTTTGTACATTATTTGTTCATCCTTTGATGGAAGTTGAACCGGGTGGAAGTTTCATTTGAATCATAATGTGAGGTTTGAACTAGGTAATACTTCATGTGAACTGGGTTTACTATTTGCACCGGGTCAAGACTTAATTGATCATTTGGGTCTGATAATGATGATTCTTGAGTATGGACTGCAACTTGAGATTGGTTGATGAGATTTATTGATATGATTTGGAGTGATGATGATATTTGATGTTATATGTGACTTGATAGTTTGGTTTATGCATTTTCACAAAGTATATTTTGTCACGGCTTGAATTAATTGAACAAATTCGACTACGGGATTGTTTGGACGGTATTTCTTATTTGAATTTAAAGTAAGGTTTTTCCGGGCGCGTTTACTTATTTTGTCTTCTTTCTTTCTACCGTTTCGCGAAGATGACTTGTTTGGGCTGTTATAGTGTGTGATAAAGACTTGGCTATTTAGTTACGGTTGTGATTCTTTCTTGATTAACCCACAACGTAGCTATCACTTCGGTGTCTCACGCAGTTGAGGATATGTCAAGAGGTTTTGTACATTGGGTACACCGTTTCTTCTTCACAAGGATTAGTGCAAGCTTAAGTAACAAATCCGGGGAATGTTACGTCTTGTTCAAGTTTGGATATCGGGTTTACTTCACCAAGTGGTCATAGCAACAGCCGACAGAATGCGTGAATGATGTGGTTACCAGAGTGTCTATTGGATGGTTGATGATGTTGTTGATGTTGGATAATGAACCGCTGATGAACCACTGCATATTCCCCTAAAACAGATATTCACTGAAACCAAAGTTGTCATTACACATTCAAGTTGACATTGTTTACGGTTTTTCTTGATTTTGTAAAATTCCGCGAAAGAACCTATTTCTCGGTTTAAATCATAGATCTGTAAAATCCCGTGACAATGGAAACATCCTGGTAATTGTAAAGTGTATTTCCGGAACTCTCATACGGTCTATTCTTGGTTTTGTAAAATCCCGCGAAAGAAACTATTTCTCGGTTTAAACTATAGAATTGTAAAATCCCGTGATGATGGAACCATCTTGGAGAAAGGAAAGCGTATATCGGGGTCTTCTGATACTGGTGTTATGGGTTCTGTTTCGAAGAAGGGATAAAAGGGTGTACTTCATAAATTGGATGTGTGTTTGGATATTCATCATGGCAGTTTGGTTATTACATGGTTTTACGGGGTTATGTGCTTTTGACCATGGTCGGGATGAAACCATTATCAAAGTTCATTTAAATGGCAAAGAAGGCCAGATTTGAGCAGTTAACCAGATGATGTGACAACGGCGTTAATTCAGTATTATTTATTTGAGGTTGAAGTGAATTATCACGGGCGAGTGTACTTAGTATCTGAAGGTATCGGGGATGGTTGGAAGAAGATGCTTCATGATCCTTGTTCGAGCTTATTATCATAAACGAAGACTTGGAAATCTAGTTATTGTTGGGTGTCTTTTACCTTTTCTCTTACCACTTGGGGGAATTGGGCTCATACCACCTCAAAATAACTATCACTTTAAGGAGTTACGTTGTAGTGCTCAGGGTCACATTCAATTGTGGATTTTCAAGAGGTAATGTACGTCTTATACTTGATGGTTGGTTGGTTGAAGGGTATAGAGTACATAGAGAGTACTTAGAGATGCTAATGGAAATCGGCACCGCTCTTTGTTACATATGTGCAAGTTTAAGTCACGAGTTCGGGTTAGTTTACTTCACGGTCAAATTCATCATATTGGGTTTTCTCCATCAGCTGTCACAACAAAGAGCCTACTGAATGATAATGGGTCGATTACATGTTTTGCTAAGAGAGTTGAAAAGAGAGAGATTATGACGTCTGTTCACATCAGTTCAGGCCTCGTACTTCAACTTTATGACGTATGAACACTACAGTTCATGCCTCGTACTCTAAAGAAAAGAAATGTGTAAGCTTCAGTGCGCATTGTCTTCGAAAGAAGAGAAATCTTCTCAGTTATGACCATTCTCATCAACATGCTTCATGCTTTTTCCATGTGCTTCAGTCATCAAGTGAACCGGGCTACCATTGATTGTTTTCTTATTCAACTTGCTCTAATATAAGGACGATGGCGACATCATGTGCTAATTTTGCGAGGGAGAAGTGTGAATAGAATACATTTAGATTATTTCACTTATTCAATCAAGAATGGCAACTCCGTATGCAATTCTTGAGGGGGAGAAAAGTGTGAATTTACTGCATGGTTGATTGATTTCTGAGATAAAATGGTCAAACGGCTCCAAACTCATGTAAGAACCGAGCTTCTTCTTATCGGGTCATCTTTAAATGGAGTTTTCTTCTATGAGCCGTTGGTTGACATCTTCACACCGGCTAATATGATTATCGACAAAGTGCTTCCGGTTAATGCTTCACGTATACATCAACATGATGATTCTGAACAATCTCTTTGTTCTTGTTTGATGTGATTGGTAGTTTGGTGTTACCATCTCATGTGTTCGTTGCGGCCTGATTGCTGATTTCCTTGATGAACATCTTTCTGTTTTTGTTTGATTGGGAGAGATTTTAGTTAAGGGGACTTGCAAGATGTAAGTTAATTGGGATGCTTTTAGGTGATGTTCTTATTGTTTGGTGTGTTGAAGATGTTAACTATTTACTCCCTAACTGCACAATCTTGAAGAAGGTCGAGTCTACAGTCTGTTCTACATATTCTACTACATGTTAAAAGACTAAAGACGAGTTGCATTTAACGATCTAAAGACTTCTTCTTAATTTATGGCATTTATCAAACAGATTTTCGGTTTAGGGGAGAGCACTAATTGGGGGAGAGTGAAAAGTCAGATTTAATCCCCAATTAGACTTGCTCACATTCTGCTTCAGCAAGTTGATTCTCACAAAGACTTCAAAGGTTCTTCTCAACAGATTTCTTGTATTTGGGCTTTTAGAGTATTGCTGATTCTGAAGTGTCAAAACCAGCAAGGGGGAAGGAGACAAGCATCTAAACGCGAGTAAACTTGATGAACTTAATACTTCTAAGTAATTGAAGATGTCCCGGGAAGAAAAATGTTATTACCGCAGAGAAACTCAAGGTTTGACTCATGGCGAGTAAACTTGATGAACTTAATTCTTTTAAGTAATTGAAGATATCCTAGGAAAACAAATGTCATGACCGCAGAGAAACTCAAGGTTTTACTCATCAAGGAGTTTAGTGTTCTTATTCCAACTACGTGGGGGAAGAGATGTAAGAGTTAGTTTCTGAAGATGAAAGAGGTACACAAGTGTGTGATGATTTTGATGTTATCACAATCATCAGGGGAGAGAGATTGTGTACATTGGGGATGCTCAGCTGTTTTACTTGAGGGCTTAATCAGTGATTCAGAGATATAATCACTTATTCCGGTGTTGACATCCGCAGAGATTGTCACCCGCATAGATAATCTGTGATTCGGCCTGCTTCTTCAATGTTATCGGTTATTCTCTCTTTGGGCATTCGGGTACTTCGGGTTCTTGAGCTTCATACACTTTCATCAGGGGGAGAGAAAAGTATACATCGGGGTTATTCTTTGGCTATTGGATTTAATCTGCTACTTCGATGGTATAAGTTTCTTTGTCTTCGGGTATGTGTATTCGGGTTCGTGAGCTCTAGTCTAACAGACTGACTGCATCAATTCATCTACTTGGGGGAAGTGGTCTCTTGACAACTCGTTGGGGATGCATAGCTTCAGACTTCAGTGGCTATGAAATTTGAGAAGATTATATATGAGTGGGATGATACGTTGCTGTTATTGGATGATATAACCTCGAACGAAGAATCACGGGACTTATTCTTAAAAGGAGCAGCGGGATTTATGGTAATGGTGTGCTTTTCTATGCACCTGGCTAAGGCAAGCTTGAAATAGAGCTTCGAATCTGCTCATCTAATGGATTTTCGGTTTGGGGGGAAGCTACCAAAGTCTCTCTTTCTCAAAGGCTTGGGTTCTATCTTCTATTCTGGAGCCCTTGGACGCTTTGGTGGTGAATGTTTAAGAGATGATGACTTCTATCTTCTACAACGGGGCTGCTCGATATCCTTATCTCGGTACTCGTATCATCATCTTCTTATACTATATCATCTACTCTATCTGTGTAAATATTTATCAAAAACAAAATACAAAAATATAAAACCAACAAAAAGAAAATAGAAAAATATAAAACCTTCAAAAACCCATAAAAATCAGAAAATTTCAAAAATACCAAAAATATGTTTTCTCAAGACATGTCTTCTGGTATCGATAACATCTACGGTCCTAGAAATGTCATTCAATAATGGCACGGGACCATAGATGAAGTTCGAGCAGGAGGTGTAAATATTCTTTTCTAAACATGTCTTAAACCATGGCTTACAGTTACTTCAGACTGTAACCCCCGCTTAAACCATGGTTTGCTATTATTTCTGATAGCAACCCATTTTTCAAAGAAGGAAAGTGCTTCGCTTAAACAATTTTTCAAATATTTCGTGCACTTATCCAAAAACAATTTGAGGAAAGTATGGCGAAGGACTGCTGTTTGATTGGTGCGAAACCGTCAAGTTTAATCACTCAAGCTAGCCACTTGTGAATGGCCAACCGTAATAAACTTAAAACAGCTCAAACACCAAATGCAATTTAAGATCAGAGGAATATAGTGGATTCCTGGGTCGTTAAGTCCCACGGAGGATGAATTGGTGTTAAACAACTTCAGATGTCGAATAATCACTAAGGATAGTGATCAGTAAGGATTTTGAGATATTTATACCTAAAGAAAAGATTTATAAATTACAGGGGCTTAAATGCAAATTAAAGGAAATTAAAAAGTTAAAATATATTAAATAAACGCTATCACTATTTTTAAAATGATGAACGTTTAAAACCTAAAACGTACGTTTAAATAAAGTTACGTAAACGTACAAAATAAAAAGTGAGTTTTAAAGAAATAAAAGGCCTACAAATATGAAAATGATATTTTTACAATCTTAATAATAAAATAAAATTATTAGAAAAAGAAAATTATTTTTACAACTAATTATTTACTTATTATTAATTAAAAACTATTTATTAAGTATTTAAAATGCACTAAAATATAAGAAAATACAAAATTAACCTAGAAAAATAAAATTATAACTTAGAAAAATCTAAAATATGATCAAACTTATTTTAAAACAGAAAATATATTTTTTAGACTTTTTATGTATTTATTATTAATTTAAAACTATTTAAAACTAATTAAAATGCTAGAAAATACTATTTAAACCAAGAAAATTATGGAAAAATATTTTTTTGGCTTTTTATATTTATCTTAATCTATGAAAATTGAAAACATATTTTTTTAAGCTTTTTCTGATTTATTTGTATTAAAAGCTATTTAAAAAGGATTAAAAACTAGTTTAAATAAGGAAAAATACTAAACAGTGATGGAAAAATCTGAAAAATTCAGGAAAATGCTAAAATATTATTCTAAGTTTATAAAAAATATAAAAACATATGCTTATGTGGAGGAAAATGCAACTGCAGTGTAACTGCTTATTAATAAGCAATTCAAAATAAGCTAAAGTCTACAAATGGACACCAAATGAACACAGAAGCTAGGTTATGCTATAATAAGTCTAAATTAACTATTTAACAGTACTATTGATTACTAAATAAGCTTAGACTAGTTTTGAGCTTATTAGATTAATAATAAAAAAAACAGTGATTAGATGGCACCTTTAAGCTATTGCATAAGCCAATCTAATAAGCTAAAGGGAAAAACATAAGTTGGGACTTAAAGTATACCTGGCTAACTACACAAGAACCAAAAACCAGCTCCTCACAAGCTTGAATGAAGCTTGTGAACAAGCTGTAAGATGTGCCTGTGCATACTCAGTGAATGCTGAGTGTGTGCAGGGCATGCTTTTTAACAAGGGGGTCAAAAGAAGCTGAAAAATAAGCACTGAATAAGCTAAGTAATGTTAAACTAATATTTTTATAATTTAGTGAAGCAACTAAATTTTATTATCCCAAAAGCTTAAAGGCTAAATCTTAGAATTGAGTCCTATATAAAATTCTAAATTTTATTTAAAAACTGCATTTAGGAAATTTTGAATTTTTAAGATATGAAGCAGTTTGACTTATGTGAATGATGAGTGTCTAAATACTCATCATTTTTGTATAATATAAACTGCAAAATCATCTGAAAACACTCAGAAACACATCAAAATGATCAAAATATCACAAATCAGTGTTTTATGTGTTTTAAATGCAAAAATATCAAAATCAGATGAAAAACATATCAAATTTGCAAAAATTGCAGTTTTAGTCCCCCAAGTTTCAAAAGTTGTCAAAACAGTCCCTAGGCATTTATTTTAAAAGAAAAGTCACCAAAGGTTCTTTTGAAATCATAAATTGTCATATTTAGTCCTTTGGTGAAAAATCTAAAAGTTTTGAGAAAATTACAGTTTGGTCCCTGAAAATCCAAAAATGGTCAAAATTAGTCCTTGGAAATTTTCAAAAATGTCAAAACTAGACCTTGGTCTATTAAAGGTTGGCAACATTAGTCCTTGGATTACATCTTCATAATTTACATGTTTGGTCCTTGGGAATTGGAGCTTTACATCTTTGGTCCCTATGTTATTAACTTCACAAACCAAACGGATCCTAATTATTACCCAAGCCCAAAACCAACACCCTTGGCCCAATTCATTTACCCGGTCCAAACCCACAACCCGACCAACCCATTTACCCAGTGTTTAAACAAAAACAAACCCGCCCCTAAAACCTGCCATCCCCGACAAACATGTCTGCATCCCTCCTCCTCCAGCCACCTAAAATCACCCTACACCACCCTTTGTCTCCCCCCACCTCACCTACCAACCCATCACATTAATTACACCTTCTTTCCTGTCCCTGATATCAAAACAGAAATTGGCGCCAAAACAAGATAAATGGCCAGGATTGACTCTAGCCAATCAATGGCTCATATTGTTGCTGGGAAGTGCTCAGAAAGGAGAGAGAAACTGTTTGGTGTATAAGAAGACCAAGAAGGAAGACAGAATGGGTAGTTAGTTTTAGTTTTTATAAAAATGTATGTCGTTTCTTTAATTATCATGTTTTAGATAATTTGTAGTTGTATTTTCCAGCTTATCTGTATTAATCAAAAACACTTCAGTGTATTGCAAGTTATTTCCAATATCAATTCCAAGTTTATGTGCAAGTTTCAAATTTTAAGCTACTGTTGCAATTTTTATTTTCAAACTCTAAGTCCCAAGCTTCATACAGCTTATTTTTTTAGCTCAAACAAGCTTGCACTAGCTTGTTATAGCTTTCTGCAAGCTTGTCCTTAAGATTCAAACAAAATTGGAAGTTAGTCAACAAAAGTCAACATAAGAGCAAAATGGTTGCAGAAATGGAATTGGTTGATTCAGAATTGGAAATGGGTTGAAATGGAAGCAATGGGTTGAAATTGATAGGTTAGTGTCCTTGGTTTCCTTATTGGCAAGCCATAGTGACAAGGGACTTCTGTAAGTGATTTTCACAAATCTTGCATACAATGAATTTGTGCTCATAATTTGTTGAAACCTGTTTTAACAGTTGTGTTTTAGTTAAATAAGTTTAGGTTGATTAATGATTAGTGCCTGTTCAATCTCTAGCTTAGTTTTTGTTTGAAAATCAGTGAAAAAAGGGGTGTTTGGCTCTGCTGATCTCACTGACTTTTAGTCTTATTCAGTGTTAGCTTTTAGTTGGATCAAGTTTGTTTAGCACAAGTAAACTTATTTGAGTCATTAAATTGGTGCCTGCTAGTCTTTAAAGTCAAATCTCAATAAAACCTGTCTCACTGCTTAATCTGTTGTGGATTGGGATTTACAATCACTTATTTTGTGTTTAAAAATCTTAAACATAGCTTGCTTCATTCACATTTCATCAAAATAGATCAATATCAGTTCTTAAATTACATCCAAATCTCAAAAAAGTCAAACTGTGCATCTGTTTCAAAAAGTCAAAAGAGGTCAAAAATTTGATTTGTGCAGAAATTGCAGCAGTTGCACAGATCTTATTAAAGCTTTTCAAGGTCTGAATTTTTGGTCTATAAGTAGTCAACTAGGTGGTCTTTAAGACCTCTCATCTGTTTTTAGCTTAAGCTTTCTGGATAAGCTTGAGCATAAGCTCAAAGTTAAGCCCTGTTGCCCTGCTCCAACTCAGTATTCACTGAGTGTTTTCTCAGCTTCTGTGCAAGCCTGCACAAAGCTTATAAAAGCTTGTTTAAGTCTGGTCTTTGGGTTTTAAGCAGTCACTTAGGTCTAGTTTAAGTCTTAATAATTGGTTTTTAGTTTGTAGCTTAATTGAGTGCTTTTTCTTGGACTGCAAGTAGGTACCCATTTCTGTTTTTAGCTTAATCTCATAATCTTCAAATCTGTGTTATTTTGTTATTCAGTAGTGTTAGCTTGTTGATTTCTGTTTCATTTGGTCATTTTTAGTATATCATAGTTTCTGTTATCAGTGGGTTGCTTGTTTTGCTCATTTGCTTATCAAGTGCTTATTTCAATAAGCACTTGAGTCATCAGTTTCATTTTCTTCTACATAGCACACTGATTTTCCATTTTTCCTAGCTTCTTAACATCATTTTAGAGTTTTCCTGAAATTTTCAGATTTTTCCTAGCTGTTTTGCTATTTTTCTTAATTTTAATTAGTTTTTAGCACTTTTTAATTAGTCTTTAATACAAAAAATTCAGAAAAGGTTCAAAAAAATAATTTTTCATTTTTCTTAGGTTTAGATAAATATAAAAAGTGAAAAAAGTATTTTTCCATATTTTCCTTAGTTAAAATTGTAGTTTTAAATAATTTAATTAGTTTTAAATAGTATTTAATTCCTAGAAAATAGAAAAATAATCAGAAAATTACAAAAATAGTTTTGAAAATTCTATTTTGATATTTTAGATTTTTCTAAGTCTTAATTTTATTTTTCTAGCTTTATTCACATTTTCTTGTATTTTAGGTAATTATTTAATAGTTAAAAATAGTTTTTAATTAGATAATTAGTTATAAAAATAATTTTCTTTTTCCAAATATTTTCTTTTATCATTAGGATTGTAAAAATGTATTTTTCATATTTTTAGGATTTATATTGTATAAGTTTCACTTTTTATTTTGTACGTTTACGTTTTTAATTTAAACGTAAGTTTTTAGTTTTAAGTTTTAAAACGTTCATCATTTTAAATATAGTGATAGCGTTTATTTAATAGATTTTATCTAATCTTCTTTAATTTGCATTTAAGCCGTTGTAATTTGTTGGCTTTTCCTTAGTTATAATCATATCCACAAATCCCTTTTCCCGTTCAAATCTCGCGATCACTAAACGTTTGATAATCCATTGCATAGCTCGCTGGGACATAACGACCCGGGGAGACTCTATACTCCTCAGATCTTCATTGCATTCGTGCTTAAGCAGTTTTAAGCTGGTTACGGTCCGCCATTCACAAGTGGCGGGCTTGTGTGATTTAGCTTGACTGTTTGGCACGCATCAAATTTTTGGCGCCGCTGCCGGGGAGCTGTGCTGATAATCTTACGTTTAGCAGATTAGTGATTTGGATATTCACTCCTTGTTCATACCATCTGTATGTGTTTATATTCTCTTTTAAAAATCAAAAACCCAAAAAGATTTTCATTCTTTGTTTTTGCAAAATGTTTATCCAAAAATCCAAAAATATCCATCTTTACCCTCTCACATCTTTGATTCTTCATCCCTACCCCTCTGAAAACATTTGATTCTTTCTATGTATTATCCTCACCCTCTTGATTGTCAATGGTGTGGTGGTCCTTATAATGGTGGCAATTGCCCCAGTTGTGGCATGGTGGAGTCAGGAAATGGGTCTGTCTATAACCAGGATCCCTATTCCTACCATAACACAACTGATTTATTCCATCAGCTACCACACTGTGAGACTCAGCAGTTTTACTGTTGTGAGTACTGTGGTGGTTCACACTCCAGTTCTGATTGTCAATCGGGAAACACGCTTGTCTATGAGCAGGTTCCTGATAACAATTATGACTACAACACATATGACTCACAGCCATATCAGTTTTACTGTTGTGAGTATTGTGGAGGTCCTCACTTTAGCTCTGATTGCCAAACAAGGAATCCATTTCCTTGTAACAATTACGACTCTTCGTATCATGACCAACCTCTACAGTACCAAATGAATCAGGCACCACCTCAGCCTGATCCACTTCCTCAAAATCTTCTCCTTGATCTTTTGGATTTAGTGAAAGATTTGAAGGAATGTAAACATTCCCAAGATAATCCAAAATCCATGGAAGAATTGTTAGCTGAAGAGCAGGCTGCTAAATTAAATTCCAAAATTGCGTTTGAAAAATCTATTAAGGAATCAATTGCAAAAGAAAAAGCAGCCAGATCTAGCTCTCAATTTCGTTTCATTCCTGATGACAGTGATGATGAGGATACACTTGATATCCTTCAATTCTATAAATATTCATCAAGTTCATCAGATGATATCCCAGCAGTTGAGATTTCATCTCAAACAACTGCTATCACACCCAAAGCTCCCACTCACTCTCTGAACATGGGGGACGAGCATCTTGACACTGTTCTTGAAAAGGAATCGGACGAATTCATAAAGTCTAGTGTTGAGAACCTTGTCCCAATCCCGAGAGAGTCACAGGGAACTTCTGATCATATGTGTGATTCTCTTTCCCCTCTTGAGTGTTCAATAGATCATTTTGAAACTATCTCTGATTTTAGCGACGATTGTACTTCTTATGGAAACATCGAGTACGTTGAGGCATCACTTCCACAATCTGATGCTGATCCCCTTCTGGAGGAGTTCTCCGGTGAACTCACTCACATCAATCCACTCTTTGATTTCGAAGCCGATCTGGGAGAGACTGAAAGTCTCATTGATAATGATCGTTCACTCACTTCTTATCCCAACAATCCAATAGAGAATGTTGATCACTTTGTTCCCAAAACATTCAAAGCTACTTTCACTAATCCTCTATTTGAATTCGACTCTGAATTCACTTTAATTTCTGAGAATCCACTCTTTGATACTCAGACTGAGGATAGTGATGAGCCTACAATGGAACAAGAGTTCACAATTTCACCTCATGTGAATGATTCTCTTCATAAAGAGTTCTCCGGTGAACTCTCTCATGACATATCTCCTCCGGAACATGATCATTTCTATTTTGATCTTGAGGATGATATTAGCTTGGAGGAAGGTGTACTCTATCGTATGAGTTTGCTTATTGATGATACTACCTTCACCCTTCCTCCCAATATGTCTGCATTTGAGGATAAGGAATGGATCTTGATTGTTATCAAGACCTTTCTTCCTTTCCTCAAATATCTTGTGATTTCCCTTCATCTTCACTCCTTCGGGAATGAAGACACTATCTTTGACCCCGGCATTTTCATTTATCATCTGTGAGCCGGGTCTTTCTATGTATATCTCATCGGTGTGGAACTTTCACGTGCTTCAAATGTTTGTCCAAACATCTTGAATGAAAGTCCGATGGAGATTGTTTCTTCCACTTTGCTTCCCCATGAACCAATGAATTCGGGGTCGAGTCAAGCTAGCGACTCGGTAATCAAAAACAGTAGCTGAACATGGGTTTTCACCCATGTGTTCCACCCTAAGTGTGGGGGAGTTACCCCACATATTATATATAAGTTCCAAAAAAAAAAAAAAAAAAAAAAAAAAAAAAAAAAAAAAAAAAAAAAAACGTGCTAAATAATGGCCGTAGTATTTCCCTTTTACGTTCTCAGTTTCGGCATAACCGCCGGTACTTTGAATATTGAGGGCAATATTCATTTCTAAGTGTGGGGGGAATTCTCACGAATTTTATCATATAATTATACCAATTCCCCCGTTTTTGGCCAAAATTTTTTTGGAGTAAGTGTTTTACACTTTCTCATTAGGTTATCAGTCCGCCTTGTCTAATAAACAAAAGGATTGGCTAATCCAGGAGCAAACGGCTCTTGGTAAAGATATCTCAAATCCGTTTATATGGCTTGCAATTTGCCCAAAATTGTATGGTTCTCAACTCACCATATCCTAAAAAGTGAAGAGTTGGCTAGCCCGCAAGTTTATGGCTTGTGGTAAAGGCAGTGGAAAATCCATAATTGGTAATCAGCTCACCAAAGATAATATTGATAATTTATCTAAGAGTTGGCTAGTCCAGAGCAAACGGCTTCTGGTAAAGACAAATCAAATCCGTTGGAAGCTGGTGGTTTGCTCAAAATCACATGGTTATCGGTGTACCATGGTTCTTACTTGAACTGAAACATTTGGCTACTCCAGAAGTAATGGCTTTTGGTAAAGAGATTAAAATCCATTATGTTTTCTCAAATCATTGCTAGGGACTAGCAATATCTCAGTGTGGGGGATTGATGAGTGTCTAAATACTCATCATTTTTGTATAATATAAACTGCAAAATGATCTGAAACACTCAGAAACACATCAAAATGATCAAAATATCACAAATCAGTGTTTTATGTGTTTTAAATGCAAAAATATCAAAATCAGATGAAAAACATATCAAATTTGCAAAAATTGCAGTTTTAGTCCCCCAAGTTTCAAAAGTTGTCAAAAACAGTCCCTAGGCATTTATTTTAAAAGAAAAGTCACCAAAGGTTCTTTTGAAATCATAAATTGTCATATTTAGTCCTTTGGTGAAAAATCTAAAAGTTTTGAGAAAATTACAGTTTGGTCCCTGAAAATCCAAAAATGGTCAAAATTAGTCCTTGGAAATTTTCAAAAATGTCAAAACTAGACCTTGGTCTATTAAAGGTTGGCAACATTAGTCCTTGGATTACATCTTCATAATTTACATGTTTGGTCCTTGGGAATTGGAGCTTTACATCTTTGGTCCCTATGTTATTAACTTCACAAACCAAACGGATCCTAATTATTACCCAAGCCCAAAACCAACACCCTTGGCCCAATTCATTTACCCGGTCCAAACCCACAACCCGACCAACCCATTTACCCAGTGTTTAAACAAAAACAAACCCGCCCCTAAAACCTGTCATCCCCGACAAACATGTCTGCATCCCCCCTCCTCCAGCCACCTAAAATCACCCTACACCACCCTTTGTCTCCCCCCACCTCACCTACCAACCCATCACATTAATTACACCTTCTTTCCTGTCCCTGATATCAAAACAGAAATTGGCGCCAAAACAAGATAAATGGCCAGGATTGACTCTAGCCAATCAATGGCTCATATTGTTGCTGGGAAGTGCTCAGAAAGGAGAGAGAAACTGTTTGGTGTATAAGAAGACCAAGAAGGAAGACAAAATGGGTAGTTAGTTTTAGTTTTTATAAAAATGTATGTCGTTTCTTTAATTATCATGTTTTAGATAATTTGTAGTTGTATTTTCCAGCTTATCTGTATTAATCAAAAACACTTCAGTGTATTGCAAGTTATTTCCAATATCAATTCCAAGTTTATGTGCAAGTTTCAAATTTTAAGCTACTGTTGCAATTTTCATTTTCAAACTCTAAGTCCCAAGCTTCATACAGCTTATTTTTTTTAGCTCAAACAAGCTTGCACTAGCTTGTTATAGCTTTCTGCAAGCTTGTCCTTAAGATTCAAACAAAATTGGAAGTTAGTCAACAAAAGTCAACATAAGAGCAAAATGGTTGCAGAAATGGAATTGGTTGATTCAGAACTGGAAATAGGTTGAAATGGAAGCAATGGGTTGAAATTGATAGGTTAGTGTCCTTGGTTTCCTTATTGGCAAGCCATAGTGGCAAGGGACTTCTGTAAGTGATTTTCACAAATCTTGCATACAATGAATTTGTGCTCATAATTTTTTGAAACCTATTTTAACAGTTGTGTTTTAGTTAAATAAGTTTAGGTTGATTAATGATTAGTGCCTGTTCAATCTCTAGCTTAGTTTTTGTTTGAAAATCAGTGAAAAAAGGGGTGTTTGGCTCTGCTGATCTCACTGACTTTTAATCTTATTCAGCGTTAGCTTTTAGTTGGATCAAGTTTGTTTAGCACAAGTAAACTTATTTGAGTCATTAAATTGGTGCCTGCTAGTCTTTAAAGTCAAATCTCAATAAAACCTGTCTCACTGCTTAATCTGTTGTGGATTGGGATTTACAATCACTTATTTTGTGTTTAAAAATCTTAAACATAGCTTGCTTCATTCACATTTCATCAAAATAGATCAATATCAGTTCTTAAATTACATCCAAATCTCCAAAAAGTCAAACTGTGCATCTGTTTCAAAAAGTCAAAAGAGGTCAAAAATTTGATTTGTGCAGAAATTGCAGCAGTTGCACAGATCTTATTAAAGCTTTTCAAGGTCTGAATTTTTGGTCTATAAGTAGTCAACTAGGTGGTCTTTAAGACCTCTCATCTGTTTTTAGCTTAAGCTTTCTGGATAAGCTTGAGCATAAGCTCAAAGTTAAGCCCTGTTGCCCTGCTCCAACTCAGTATTCACTGAGTGTTTTCTCAGCTTCTGTGCAAGCCTGCACAAAGCTTATAAAAGCTTGTTTAAGTCTGGTCTTTGGGTTTTAAGCAGTCACTTAGGTCTAGTTTAAGTCTTAATAATTGGTTTTTAGTTTGTAGCTTAATTGAGTGCTTTTTCTTGGACTGCAAGTAGGTACCCATTTCTGTTTTTAGCTTAATCTCATAATCTTCAAATATGTGTTATTTTGTTATTCAGTAGTGTTAGCTTGTTGATTTCTGTTTCATTTGGTCATTTTTAGTATATCATAGTTTCTGTTATCAGTGGGTTGCTTGTTTTGCTCATTTGCTTATCAAGTGCTTATTTCAATAAGCACTTGAGTCATCAGTTTCATTTTCTTCTACATAGCACACTGATTTTCCATTTTTCCTAGCTTCTTAACATCATTTTAGAGTTTTCCTGAAATTTTCAGATTTTTCCTAGCTGTTTTGCTATTTTTCTTAATTTTAATTAGTTTTTAGCACTTTTTAATTAGTCTTTAATACAAAAAATTCAGAAAAGGTTCAAAAAAATATCTTTTCATTTTTCTTAGGTTTAGATAAATATAAAAAGTGAAAAAAGTATTTTTCCATATTTTCCTTAGTTAAAATTGTAGTTTTAAATAATTTAATTAGTTTTAAATAGTATTTAATTCCTAGAAAATAGAAAAATAATCAGAAAATTACAAAAATAGTTTTGAAAATTCTATTTTGATATTTTAGATTTTTCTAAGTCTTAATTTTATTTTTCTAGCTTTATTTCACATTTTCTTGTATTTTAGGTAATTATTTAATAGTTAAAAATAGTTTTTAATTAGATAATTAGTTATAAAAATAATTTTCTTTTTCCAAATATTTTCTTTTATCATTAGGATTGTAAAAATGTATTTTTCATATTTTTAGGATTTATATTGTATAAGTTTCACTTTTTATTTTGTACGTTTACGTTTTTAATTTAAACGTAAGTTTTTAGTTTTAAGTTTTAAAACGTTCGTCATTTTAAATATAGTGATAGCGTTTATTTAATAGATTTTATCTAATCTTCTTTAATTTGCATTTAAGCCGTTGTAATTTGTTGGCTTTTCCTTAGTTATAATCATATCCACAAATCCCTTTTCCCGTTCAAATCTCGCGAGCACTAAACGTTTGATAATCCATTGCATAGCTCGCTGGGACATAACGACCCGGGGAGACTCTATACTCCTCAGATCTTCATTGCATTCGTGCTTAAGCAGTTTTAAGCTGGTTACGGTCCGCCATTCACAAGTGGCGGGCTTGTGTGATTTAGCTTGACTGTTTGGCACGCATCAGTGAACTTGTGATCTATCCTACTTATTAAATATGTCATATTAAGCTGAATTAAGACTAATCTAAGCTGAGTCTACTAATTATGCACCAATATGAAGGATTTTACCTTGTTAATCCTTGACAGTTAACTGTCAAGGAATAAGATTTGGTAATTTGACTTTTATGCAAACAGGGCTTGGTTTTTATGACTTAATTGAGCTATTGTGACTTAATGGAACTTAGAACAACAATAAACAACAACACAACTGGTTTCTATCCTAATTAAATCATCAAATCCAAACAATCCTTTGATTTTCACTTGTCACCTGAACTTCAAAGTTTTTAATGAATCTGAATAAAAACTAGATTCCATACATAATATTATCACATAATAAGACTAATTGAGTATAAAACTTCAAGAACACAGTCAAGAAACACAAACTTGTCAAATTTGCATTTTAACTGAATTGTTTCAATTTTATGCACAAGTGAATTTTAATGAACAAACTGCTAGTATTAAGCTATAATGACACTAAACAATAACAAAGAAACATGAAAACTTAAGAATTTAAGCATGAAAAATAATGAAACAGTAAATGGTGAAATATGGCAAAAATGGAACTCACAAGTGATCAAGGTAAAAACTGAGTACCAAGGTTAAGAAACTACTCCTAGCTTATTGTCAATAAGCTAGAAACCAGAAAATCCATCCAGATCAGCTTCTATTCATCCCCAGAACTGCTTATTGGACCATATAATGACTTCCATTGATTTTTTCTTGATTTTTATATTTTCTGAATTTTAAAGACTAAAACTGTTTTAATGAATCTTAAAGCCTTAAAGCTTTTGTCAAGAGCTTATGAGAGCTATAGAATCCAATAAACAAATAGTAAACTTGAAATTAAAGAACATGAAAAATTAAAGGAAATTTAGCAAATCATGAAACTTAAAAATTACTTGAAATTAAACTGGAAATAACATTTCATTACACTAATTTAAGAAATATAACAACATTAAAACATTAAAAGACAATAGATTTAAAGAAAGCTTTTTAAAGATTACACTACGTGACCAATGGCTAATCCAAAGTACTCTTCTCTCTGTTTCCTCTCTTATTTATTGACTTCTTTCTGTTCCTTGTCGACTTCTAAGCAATTCCCACTTTGCTTCTACTCTTGAAATCATCAGAACCACCCACGTGGCATTTTGGCGGGAAAAGTCTAAAATAGCAGGTATTAGCATTTAATGCACAGTGGGCTGGTTTGCAAGGTGGAGGGGGGTTAGTATACAGCTGGGGAGTGGTTGGAAAGGTGGTGATGAGGTGGTAGTAGCAGATGGCGGGGAATGAGTGGATACAGGTGTTGGGGGGAAGGGAAGGTGAACAGTGGCGCGGGTGGTTTTATTTTAAATTTCGGGTTTGGGCTTTTGACTGGGCTGGGTTGGATATTGGATTGGATCTGGATAAAATATAGGGTCCGGTTTGGTTTATTATTAATACAAGGATCAAAATTGTAATTTGTCCAAACTTGAGGACTGAACCTGCAAATGTTCCAAAGCTAATACAAGGGTTAAACTTGCCAAGTTTTATTAGTACAAGGACCTCAATTGATAATTTCCATTTTTACCCTTCCAGGGACTAGATCTGCCAAACTTTGAAACTTGAGGGACCAAATATGTAATTTTCCAAAAGTTATCATAAAGGACCAATTATGCCACAATTGAATAGTACAAGGTTTATTTTTGATAAATTTCCATTTTTAAATTCACCAAGGACTATTTATGACATTTTTCAAAGTTCAGGGACTAAAGTTGTCATTTTGTAAATTTTAAACTTTAAAGGGTTTATTTTGACAACTTTTGAATCCCATGGACCTTAAATGACATTTTACTTTATTTTGATATACCAGGGACTGTTTTTGACAACTTTTGTAACTTGGGGGACTAAAATTGCCAATTATGCAAACTTGATATGTTTTTCACATGTTTTTGGTATTTTTGCATTTAAAACACATAAAACACTTGTTTGTGATATTTTTATCATTTTGAAGCATTTCTGAGTGTTTTCAGATGTTTTTGGCATTCTAAACAGTACAAAAATGATGAGTATTTAGACACTCATCAATCCCCCACACTAAGATATTGCTAGTCCCTAGCAATCTTTTTAGAAAACTTAATGGATTTTGTCTCTTTACCAAAAGCCATTACTTCTGGAGTAGCCAATTGTTTTAGTTCAAGTAAGAACTTTGGTACAATGATAACCAAATGATTTTGAGCAAAGCACCAGCTGTAAACGGGTTTGATTTGTCTTTACCAGAAGCCGTTTGCTTCTGGACTAGCCAACTCTTAGATAAAATATCTTTGGTGAGTCGATTACCAATTATGGATTTCCAACTGCCTTTACCACAAGCCATAAACTTGCGGGCTAGCCAACTTTTCACTAATTAAAGATATGGTGAGCTGAACACCATACAATTTTGGGCAAATTGCAAGCCATAAACGGATTTGAGATATCTTTACCAAGAGCCGTTTGCTCCTGGATTAGCCAATCCTTATGTGGGTTAGACATGGTGGACTGATTACCATTTGTTGTGTTTAGTACATAGTACTTCCACTAAATAAAATTTTTTAAAATTTGGCCATTTTGGGGGAAAAGGGGACTAAAAGGGTACATTTATGATCAAATTCGCCAGAATTTCCCCCCCACACTTAGAAATGAATATTGTCCTCAATATTCAAAGTACCGGCTGTTATGCCGAAACTTAGAACGTAAAAAGATAACATTACTAGCTAAGTGTAGAAACACAACAATTATTCTCTTTTTGAATATTTACAATTTTCATTCATTTTTTATGTCTATATATAACATGTGGGGCATCTCCCCCACACTAAGGTGGTAGAAAGGGGTAAGAAGACAGAAAACAGGGGTGAAAACCCATGTTGCAATACTTGTTTTTGATTACCGAGTCGCTAGCTTGACTCGACCCCGAATTAATTTGTTCATGGGGAAGTAAGTGGAAGAGACAATCTCCATCGGACTTTCATTCAAGATGTTTGTATAAACATTGAAGTACATGAAAGTTCCACACCGATGAGGTATACATAGAACCGGCTCACAAATGATAAATGAAAATGCCGGGATCAAAAATAATGTCTTCATTCCCGAAGGAGTGAAGAACATGAGAAGCCACGGGATAGGTGAAGAAGAGAAAGAAAGTCATGATAATAATCTTGACTAACTCATCATCATCAGAAGGAGAATTCATGATAGCATGAATTTCATCTTTTAAGCTCAATTGGTCTAGACATATCCAGGGTGTGTCTAGATCAAAGTAGAAGTTATCATACTCCGGTAGAGATATGATATGAGTGAGTTCACAGGAGAACTCCTCAAAGGAGAACGATTCATATTCAGGATTGATTTGACTGAGTTCACTGGGGAACTCCTCAAAAGTAAATGATTCATAATCGGGGAGAGAATTATGAGAATGAGAAGTGGTAATACCACTAATCTTCTCTCCCATATGATCAAAATGGAACGTTTGCAATTCGGGAATAGAATCATTGAACAAAAGTTCACTATCCTCAAAGGGGATAGGATATGAAGTAGGCTTTTCATTAAAAGCCTCGATTCTAGAAATGAGAAGATTAACATTCAATAATGTAAGACGAAGAGCTTCGTCTTGGATTATTTCTTCATCATTCTCTTCTCCTAAGCTGACAGGCTCAGAAGGTAATTCCCCCACATAACTTATGTCTCCACAAGATAAAGAATAGTCCTCATCAGAATCAGAGAACATCTCAATATGATCATTTTGGAAGACAAGAGGAGGAGGGATATCACACACATGATCAAAAGTTCCCTGTGACTCTCTCGGGATTGGGACAAGGTCCTCAACACTAGACTTTATGAATTCGTCCGATTCCTTTTCAGGAACAGTGTCAAGATGCTCGTCCCCCATGTTCAGAGAGTGAGTGGGAGCTTCAGGTGTGATGGCAGTTGCTTGAGAATGAATCTCAACTGCTGGGATATCAACTGATGAACTTGATGAATCAAGTGTATCATCATCATCACTATCATAGGGAATAAAACGAAATTGAGAGCTAGATCTGGCTGCTTTTTCTTTTGCAATTGATTCCCTAATAGATTTTTCAAAGGCAATTTGGGAATTTATTTTAGCAGCCTGCTCTTCAGCTAGCAATTCTTCCATGGATTTCTCATGTGAATTTTGAATGACGGGACATTGTGGGAGTGGAGATTTGTCAAAACCGGAAGGTGGACATTGATAATCATCATGTGGCCCCCCACAATATACACAAGAAAAACTGGGAACATTATGAAATGTTGTTTTACTCAACTCCTCAGTTCTTTTCACTGACTCCAGAAGCTCTAGATAAGTGTCTTGTTGGGTTTGCTGAGGAGTTTGAGTTATTTGGCACTGTGGAGGTTGGTCGTGATATGGATAGTCGTAATTGTTACAAGGAAATGGATTCCCTGTTTGACAATCAGAGCTGAAATGGGGACCTCCGCAGTTCTCACAACAGTAAAACTGTTGAGCCTGAATTGGTGAATCATATGGATATTGGTCATAACCAAAGTTCTCAGCATCACCGGAAAACTGTTCATAGACAAACGTGTTTCCGGATTGACACTCAAATCCTTGGTGAGGACTTCCACAAAATTCACAGCAGTTATGTTGATTATATGAAGATAAGTCGGGCTGTGGTGGGTAATTGGAAAAATTTGAGGGGTCGTTAAATGAGTTCGGATTAGGATCATAATCAAATGAATTCCTCGAACCACAAGACAAACAACTCCCGTTACGAATATCATTACCACACTGTACACACGTACAACAGCGACATGGTGAACCAAAAAGAGGCTCACCACAACCGACACAAGGAATAAACGATTATATTTGAGAGTTATGAGAAGGAATCAGTTCATTCAAAGAATCAACAAAACCAACATGGTGATCCGAATGACTATTAAGATTTGAAGAACATTTTGAAAAATCAGGAGGTGGGAGAAGTGGTGTGCTCTGAGAGCTAGCAATTTCCACTACTTTCGTTATGGACTCCGGTTCTGGTTCTTGAGAAACGTGAAGATTAGGCAAGTCATTCTTGCTAGTCACCGGTCTAAATTCTGCATGTTTGCTTTTAACCGTAAATCGTGAAAGTGTAGGATCAATTTTAGATGGCTTAGGAGCAATCGAGGGGTTAGATCTTTGGATAACCGTAGGTTGGACGTATTTAGCACCTCCATTATCAGAGGAAAGTACCTGGTCCTTTGTCACCTTGGTTTCTCGTTCCATTTCCCTACGCAGAATTAATGGATCATTACGAACAACACGAATTCTTGACATTTGTGATAAAGTAGGAAGTTTTTCAACTTCGTTCCAGAATTCGTCGTAGTCGAGAGATTCCATGAGAATAGAAGAAGTTAGAATCAAATGGATAGAGGGTAAAGGGATAAAGAATCAAAAAGGGTAAGAGGGTAAAGATGAATATTTTTGGATTTTTTGGATAAACATTTTGTAAAAACAAAGAATGAAAATATTTTTGGTGTTGTTAACACTTTAGGAAAAGTGTTAATGAACTTTTTGATTTTGACAACTTTACAAAAAAACTGTTTACAAAAGGTGGTATATGTGCAAGAATGGATCTGGAAATGCTTAAAACACGCTTACAGCCTCCCCGGCAGCGGCGCCAAAATTTGATTGGTGCGAAACCGTCAAGTTTAATCACTCAAGCTAGCCACTTGTGAATGGCCAACCGTAATAAACTTAAAACAGCTCAAACACCAAATGCAATTTAAGATCAGAGGAATATAGTGGATTCCTGGGTCGTTAAGTCCCACGGAGGATGAATTGGTGTTAAACAACTTCAGATGTCGAATAATCACTAAGGATAGTGATCAGTAAGGATTTTGAGATATTTATACCTAAAGAAAAGATTTATAAATTACAGGGGCTTAAATGCAAATTAAAGGAAATAAAAAAGTTAAAATATATTAAATAAACGCTATCACTATTTTTAAAATGATGAACGTTTAAAACCTAAAACGTACGTTTAAATAAAGTTACGTAAACGTACAAAATAAAACGTGAGTTTTAAAGAAATAAAAGGCCTACAAATATGAAAATTATATTTTTACAATCTTAATAATAAAATAAAATTATTAGAAAAAGAAAATTATTTTTACAACTAATTATTTACTTATTATTAATTAAAAACTATTTATTAAGTATTTAAAATGCACTAAAATATAAGAAAATACAAAATTAACCTAGAAAAATAAAATTATAACTTAGAAAAATCTAAAATATGATAAAACTTATTTTAAAACTGAAAATATATTTTTTAGACTTTTTATGTATTTATTATTAATTTAAAACTATTTAAAACTAATTAAAATGCTAGAAAATACTATT
Organism: Chrysanthemum seticuspe; assembly: GCA_019973895.1. NCBI lineage: Eukaryota > Viridiplantae > Streptophyta > Magnoliopsida > Asterales > Asteraceae > Chrysanthemum > Chrysanthemum seticuspe. The sequence goes on from BPTQ01000004.1 coordinate 80,015,855, forward strand.
TAAACCAAGAAAATTATGGAAAAATAATTTTTTGGCTTTTTATATTTATCTTAATCTATGAAAATTGAAAACATATTTTTTTAAGCTTTTTCTGATTTATTTGTATTAAAAGCTATTTAAAAAGGATTAAAAACTAGTTTAAATAAGGAAAAATACTAAACAGTGATGGAAAAATCTGAAAAATTCAGGAAAATGCTAAAATATTATTCTAAGTTTATAAAAAATATAAAAACATATGCTTATGTGGAGGAAAATGCAACTGCAGTGTAACTGCTTATTAATAAGCAATTCAAAATAAGCTAAAGTCTACAAATGGACACCAAATGAACACAGAAGCTAGGTTATGCTATAATAAGTCTAAATTAACTATTTAACAGTACTATTGATTACTAAATAAGCTTAGACTAGTTTTGAGCTTATTGGATTAATAATAAAAAAAAAACAGTGATTAGATGGCACCTTTAAGCTATTGCATAAGCCAATCTAATAAGCTAAAGGGAAAAACATAAGTTGGGACTTAAAGTATACCTGTCTAACTACACAAGAACCAAAAACCAGCTCCTCACAAGCTTGAATGAAGCTTGTGAACAAGCTGTAAGATGTGCCTGTGCACACTCAGTGAATGCTGAGTGTGTGCAGGGCATGCTTTTTAACAAGGGGGTCAAAAGAAGCTGAAAAATAAGCACTGAATAAGCTAAGTAATGTTAAACTAATATTTTTATAATTTAGTTAAGTAACTAAATTTTATTATCCCAAAAGCTTAAAGGCTAAATCTTAGAATTGAGTCCTATATAAAATTCTAAATTTTATTCAAAAACTGCATTTAGGAAATTTTGACTTTTTAAGATATGAAGCAGTTTGACTTATGTGAACTTGTGATCTATCCTACTTATTAAATATGTTATATTAAGCTGAATTAAGACTAATCTAAGCTGAGTCTACTAATTATGCACCAATATGAAGGATTTTACCTTGTTAATCCTTGACAGTTAACTGTCAAGGAATAAGATTTGGTAATTTGACTTTTATGCAAACAGGGCTTGGTTTTTATGACTTAATTGAGCTATTGTGACTTAATGGAACTTAGAACAACAATAAACAACAACACAACTGGTTTCTATCCTAATTAAATCATCAAATCCAAACAATCCTTTGATTTTCACTTGTCACCTGAACTTCAAAGTTTTTAATGAATCTGAATAAAAACTAGATTCCATACATAATATTATCACATAATAAGACTAATTGAGTATAAAACTTCAAGAACACAGTCAAGAAACACAAACTTGTCAAATTTGCATTTCAACTGAATTGTTTCAATTTTATGCACAAGTGAATTTTAATGAACAATCTGCTAGTATTAAGCTATAATCACACTAAAAAATAACAAAGAAACATGAAAACTTAAGAATTTAAGCATGAAAAATAATGAAACAGTAAATGGTGAAATATGGCAAAAATGGAACTCACAAGTGATCAAGGTAAAAACTGAGTACCAAGGTTAAGAAACTACTCCTAGCTTATTGTCAATAAGCTAGAAACCAGAAAATCCATCCAGATCAGCTTCTATTCATCCCCAGAACTGCTTATTGGACCATATAATGACTTCCATTGATTTTTTCTTGATTTTTATATTTTCTGAATTTTAAAGACTAAAACTGTTTTAATGAATCTTAAAGCCTTAAAGCTTTTGTCAAGAGCTTATGAGAGCTATAGAATCCAATAAACAACTAGTAAACTTGAAATTAAAGAACATGAAAAATTAAAGGAAATTTAGCAAATCATGAAACTTAAAAATTACTTGAAATTAAACTGGAAATAACATTTCATTACACTAATTTAAGAAATATAACAGCATTAAAACATTAAAAGACAATAGATTTAAAGAAAGCTTTTTAAAGATTACACTACGTGACCAATGGCTAATCCAAAGTACTCTTCTCTCTGTTTCCTCTCTTATTTATTGACTTCTTTCTGTTCCTTGTCGACTTCTAAGCAATTCCCACTTTGCTTCTACTCTTGAAATCATCAGAACCACCCACGTGGCATTTTGGCGGGAAAAGTCTAAAATAGCAGGTATTAGCATTTAATGCACAGTGGGCTGGTTTGCAAGGTGGAGGGGGGTTAGTATACAGCTGGGGAGTGGTTGGAAAGGTGGTGATGAGGTGGTAGTAGCAGATGGCGGGGAATGAGTGGATACAGGTGTTGGGGGGAAGGGAAGGTGAACAGTGGCGCGAGTGGTTTTATTTTAAATTTCGGGTTTGGGCTTTTGACTGGGCTGGGTTGGATATTGGATTGGATCTGGATAAAATATAGGGTCCGGTTTGGTTTATTATTAATACAAGGATCAAAATTGTAATTTGTCCAAACTTGAGGACTGAACCTGCAAATGTTCCAAAGCTAATACAAGGGTTAACCTTGCCAAGTTTTATTAGTACAAGGACCTCAATTGATAATTTCCATTTTTACCCTTCCAGGGACTAAATCTGCCAAACTTTGAAACTTGAGGGACCAAATATGTAATTTTCCAAAAGTTATCATAAAGGACCAATTATGCCACAATTGAATAGTACAAGGTTTATTTTTGATAAATTTCCATTTTTAAATTCACCAAGGACTATTTATGACATTTTTCAAAGTTCAGGGACTAAAGTTGTCATTTTGTAAATTTTAAACTTTAAAGGGTTTATTTTGACAACTTTTGAATCCCATGGACCTTAAATGACATTTTACTTTATTTTGATATACCAGGGACTGTTTTTGACAACTTTTGTAACTTGGGGGACTAAAACTGCCAATTATGCAAACTTGATATGTTTTTCACCTGTTTTTGGTATTTTTGCATTTAAAACACATAAAACACTTGTTTGTGATATTTTTATCATTTTGAAGCATTTCTGAGTGTTTTCAGATGTTTTTGGCATTCTAAACAGTACAAAAATGATGAGTATTTAGACACTCATCACTGTTCCTACACAAATGTTTTTCCGTCTAAAATTCTTCAGAAAAATATTTGTTGTTTTCAAAAATTGGTGGTAAATGAGTTGCTTTAAAAACAATCAAATTCAGAGTTTTTATAAAAATTGAAAACTCAATCAATGACTTCGGCGCTTTTAAACTTTTCAGATATTTAAGTCATTGATTGAGGAGGAGAATGTTTTCAAATCTGTATCATCTAACGAGATTATCTTAATCATCCTACATGCTTATCTGTAAAATACAATTGCCTATGTTGAAGGACTAGGTTTCTAGGATGTGATTGTTAGGTTTAGATGATTAGAGTTTGATAAACACATTATTCCCATATATTTGAATGATCCGATTGATATGTTGAATTGACTTTTATTAGTCGATTGCTGTTTGGGTGATGTCGACCACCATATATCTGTATGTGTGTTCACTAACGTATGCATGTATATTGGTTTAATAAGAATGTTCCCGATCCAGATCCCACAATTTAAGATGATTGGATGCCGAAAGGAAAGGGTAACTATTTCTTGGGTTGACAAATGCAGAAACGAAGCTTAATTGGACTTCAATGGAGAGTTGGCATAAATGCAACGTAAGAGGTCTCACTGCATCAGCAGATGGTTTTCTTCTAAGTGATTGAAGAAACGGAGCTTAATTTGACCTCAGTTGACATTCAAAATGCAACGTAAGAAGAAGTCTCACTGCATCTGCAGACGGTTTTCTTCCAAGCCCTACAGCAACAACGGAAGCTTCTCAACCACCTAACGTATCTTTGTGTAGGATACCATTTTTAAACAATCTTGAATAATTTGATTAAATTGTTTTGAAAATGGAAAATATTGTTTTGAAAATTAATTGGACTAAATTTTGAAAATCACCGGACTTCATTTTTATCAAAACCTAAGTCACCCAATCAACGACTACGGTCATCGATTGAGGGGGAGAGTGATTTAAAATAAAATATTTTCAAAACAATATCTCTTCATAAAAGTCCGTTTGTACAATAATAAGTGGTGATCTAAAGATTTAATGTTATGTCATGGTATGATTTTCCTTAAAACTCAAAGATCTGTCAAAATGAAATTTTTTCTGCTCTTGTTTGATTGTGAAATTGTTTTATTTTACTAAAAGATCTCTTAAAACAATCATACCTGACACTAACAATCTTTAATGTCTAAATCTGTTCCTATCTGTCATCTTTCAAAATTAAATCTTGCTACGTCTTTCCCCAAATTTTTCTAAATGATTTAAATCAATTGGGATCACAAATCTCAAGAGGTTTGAAATTTTTGATCGGGGGAGATCGTGATTTAAATCTCAAATCTGTTTTAATGGAATTGGTTTTAGTCCTTCAAAGGCACTCCTGCCTCCATGTGCCAAACGATTTCAATATACATAATGCACATGTTGAGGGGGAGCATTTATCCAATAAATAAATAAATAAATAAATAAATAAATAAATAAAACTAGATGAGTTTTTAAATCAGGCACATTTTCTCCCATGTTTTCTAAACCATATTAAATCACTTGGGATCCAAAATCTCAAAGGGTTTGATATTTTTGATCGGGGGAGAATTTGTGATTTAATAATGAAATTTGATAAAAGATGATCATTTTTTAATTTTTGGTTCAAATGTGCATACTGCTCTCCCATATGTGCTAAACGCTTTCGAATCTCGAAGCACATATTGAGGGGGAGCATTTCAAAAGAAAACAAACTTTCAAGGTACAAAACAAAATTTCTTAAGTTTCAATAAAAAGCACCTTGATTGTTTTTCTAATGGTTTCAGTATGGTGGTATCATCATGAATGTGCTTCTAAGAACTCTTTCCTCTTCGTGCAAAACAATTTCAAAAATCACATGCACAAGTTGAGGGGGAGCAACTTTTTGAAAACCACATCCTTTCCCATAAAATATATTTAACAAAGTATGAAAAATACTAATTTTGATCGGGAAAGTGATGTTGATAACTTTTAGAAATTGTTGATCAAAGAATCGAATCTTTCATTCTTAAATCTGAGATTTTCAAGTCCTCTTGCCTCCATGTGTGATGAGTGTCTAAATACTCATCATTTTTATACTGTTAGAATGCCAAAAACATCTGAAAACACTCAGAAATGCATCAAAATGATGAAAATATCACAAACAAGTGTTTTATATGTTTTAAATGCAAAAACATCAAAATCTGGTGAAAAACGTATTAAGTTTGCATAATTGGCAGTTTTAGTCCCCCAAGTTTCAAAAATTGTCAAATCAAGTCCCTGGTAATTCAAAAACTTGTAAAATATCATTTTAGGTCTATGAGATTCAAAAGTTGTCAAAATAAACCTTTTAAAGTTTAAAAATCATAAAATGACAACTTTAGTCCCTCAAGTTTGGAAAATTGTCAAAAATAGTCCTTGGTTAATTTAAAAAGTGAAAATTATCAAATTTTAACCTTGTACTATTCATTAATGACAAAAATGGTCCTTATGATAAACTTTTGGAAAATTACAAGTTTAACCCTTCAAGTTTCAGAAAATTACATAATAGGTCCTTAAGGTTTAAAAAATGGAAATTATCTCTTATGGTCCTTATACTAATTAAACTTGGCAGGTTTAGTACTTGTGAGAATTTTGGAAAAGCTACAAGTTCAGTCCCTAATGTTTGGCTTAATTACAGTTTTGGTCCTTATGATTATTAGCTAAAAACCAAACGGACCATATTATTTATATCAAATCCAACAACCCAATCCATTACCCAGCCCAGTCAATAGCCCAAACCCGAAATTTAAAATAAAACCACCCGCGCCACTGTTCATCCCTTCCAAATCCCCCACCTGTTACCTCTCATTCACCTCCACCTGCTATCACCACCTCACCTCCACCTTTCCACATCACTTCCCCAGCTGTAATACATCCCCCCTCCACCTTGCAAGCTACTCACCATCTCAATTAATGAAAATACCAACTCCATGACTTTTCCCGCCATTTTTACACTTGGACGATTTGGATGAAATATGAAGATCCAATGGCTACAAAATGGTGGGATTAACTCAGAGGTCGACAAAAAGTTAAAAGAAACATTATAAATGGAAAAAGAAGCAGTGTGGAAGAAGGAGTAGTGTAATTTTAGTTTTTTAAATGTCGACTTAGTTAAATTTAAATTCCCAGTGTTTATTTTAGCTTTCAAGTGTCTTGTAATAATATTTCAGTGCAATAAGAACTCGTTTTAAGTCTCAATTTCAGTTTTTATTTATTAATTCAGTTTAAGTGATTTTTATGTCAAGAATTCCCAAAATTCTTAAACATTGTTTTCAGTTGTTGTAATTACTTATTAAGCTCTTATAAGCTTTTGAAAAAGCTTATAAGCTCTTAAAACCCTTAAGAGACCAGTTTTACTTAACAATTCCTAAATTACCAAAAAAATTCACAAATAATAGTTATAAATTCAAAAATCTTTGGAGAAAATGCAAAAGACTGAAGCAAGGTTATCTGTGGATTTATCCTGGGTTAGAAGCTTTGAGGAAAGCTGTTAGGAGTGGTTTTAGTCACTAGTTAATGGTCTTTGGCTAAAATACAATTGTAAGCTTTTAATAAGAATTTTGCATTTTACTGTTTAATTAGCTTAAAGCCTTAATTTTCATGTTTATATGTTTCTGAGTTATAGTTAATCAGAGTTAAGTATTAAAATAGTATGTTTGCCTTATAAAATTGATAGATACTAAGAATTTGATTTTAATGGTCATATTAGCATATTTGTCATTACTTAGTCTTATGCTGTTTTTATTCTTGTTTAATGCCTCATTAGTCTCAGATTATTATAATATAAAGTCCTGAATTAGTGTTTAGGTCTAAATCAGTAGGTTACTTTGGAAATCAAAGTTTTAGAGTTTGTAAGGACTGTTTGGATTTACTGTGTAATTGGTATTAGAAGTTGATTATGTTGTTGTTTGTTATTATTAACTGTCATACTAGATCCTAAGAACTCAAAGATAGAATAAAATTCAGTCCTTATTCATTAAAAGTCAAAATTCCACATTCTAAGTCTTAACAGTCCACTGTTGGAATTTCATGACCCATAATCTTGTTTTCATGTGTACAAGTTGATAAAATTGATCAAACAAGCCTTAATTTAGCTTAATATAACATATTTTATAAGTAGGATAGATCCAAAGTTCAAGAAAGTCAAACATCCATTTTTGTTCTCAAAAGTCAATATTTGAAAAACCAGGTTTTTGCAAATCTTTCTTGATCTCTCATGGATTCATTTGAGGTTTTAATCAAGTGATACTTTGGGATGTCCAAGTTCAGTTGGTCTATTTTACTAATATCAGTTTTGTTTTACTTCTATCAAGCTCTAAGAAGCTTTTAATCAGCTTCTAACCAGGCAAGATATGCCCTGCACACACTCAGTATTCACTGAGTGTGCACAGGCACTTCTTGCAGACCTCTCACAAGCTTCATTGAAGCTTCTGAGGAGCTGATTTTTGGTCCTTGTGTAGTTAGCCAGGTATATTTTAAGTCCCAATAGCTGTTTTCCCTTTTAGCTTATTTGTCTAGCTTGTGCAAGTGCTTAAAGGTGCTACCTGATCACTGTTTTTCACTTATAATCCAATAAGCTCATAACTAGTTTAAGCTTCTTTAAATGATCTAGGATACTGATAATTGGTTAAGATAGGCTTAATTTAGCATTACCTAGCTTCTGTTTTCATCAGGTACTCTGTGGTAGCTTATTGCTTATTTTGGATTGCTTATTATTAAGCAGTTGCACAGCAGTAGCTTTTTCCTCCACATAAGCATATGTTTTTGTATTTTTTATAAACTTAGAATAATATTTTAGTATTTTCTTGAATTTTTCAGATTTTTCCATCACTGTTTTCTATTTTTCTTAATTTAAACTAGTTTTTAATCCTTTTTAAATAGCTTTTAATACTAAAAAATCAGAAAAAGCTTAAAAAAATAATTTTTCAATTTTCTTAGGTTAAGATAAATATAAAAAGCTTAAAAATTATTTTTCCATAATTTTCTTGGTTTAAATATTATTTTTTAGCATTTTAATTAGTTTTAAATAGTTTTAAATTAATAATAAATACATAAAAAGTATAAAAAATATATTTTCTGTTTTAAAATAAGTTTTATCATATTTTAGATTTTTCCAAGTTATAATTTCATTTTTCTAGGTTAATTTTGTATTTTCTTGTATTTTAGTGCATTTTAAATATTTAATAAATAGTTTTTAATTAATAATAATTAAATAAATAGTTGTAAAAATAATTTTCTTTTTCTAATAATTTTCTTTCATTATTAGAATTGTAAAAATGTCATTTTCATATTTGTAGGTCTTTTATTTCTTAAAACTCACGTTTTATTCTGTACGTTTACGTAATTTTATTTTAAACGTAAGTTTTAAGTTGTAGGTTTTAAACGTTCATCGCCTTTAAAAATAGTGATAGCGTTTATTTAATAGATTTTATCTTTTATTTCTTTTTAATTTGCATTTAAGTCGCTTTTATTTGTTAATCTTTTCTTTAGGTAATTATCCATCGAAAACCTTACTGATCACTATCCTTAGTGATCATTCTATCATCTGAAGTTGTTTTAAACACCAATTCATCCTCCGTGGGACTTAACGACCCAGGAATTCCCTATATTCCTCTGATCTAAATTGTATTTGTGTTTAAGCTGTTTTAAGTCTATTAGACTTGACTGTTTAGCACCAATCAATGTGCTAAAACCATTTCAAATATATGATGCATATGTTGAGGGGGAGCTTTTTCTAAAATTATCAAAAACAATTCAGGTACAAAATGTTTTGATCACGTATCACAAGTACTTGGATTGATTTTCGAATGGTTTTCAATTGGTTCCAATGGAAGAAGAACAATACCAAAAGACCGACCAAATTTACTTTATGTACGGTGTTATAAGGATGGTTAGGTTAGGTATTCGTTCCCACGATCCGCCAGAACTAGAGGGATCTACCCAGGGACAATCCACTAGATAGTGTAGAGTCTTTAGGTTTGATGAAAAAAGGAGAAATGTGAGATATGGGAAGAGTGCGGACTGAGATAGAGCTAGAACTAGAATAAACCCAACAAGGTTCTAGTTATGAAATCTCAGTAAGCACTGAAGGGGTTGAAGAATGAAAAAGAAATGAAATGAGAAAAGGTTGAAAAGAAATAGCCCTCCAATAATTCAACCTTAGGGCAGACACCGGGTTCAATACATATGCTACTGGTGGTTACTAAGGTAACACTGGTATTGAAGACAAGACGTCATGGACCCAGTGACGCACTGCACTAACCTTCCCAAGCTACTCAAGTTCCTCTTAAAAGGGCTTGTTTCATTCTCACGGGGAACCTACATAATCTATTAACTTTCTCTTAGAGATTGTTGATATTGAAGAAGGAGACCCTCTCCCTAGTCTCCGGCATGGGAACCAAATGTACACTATTGAGTCTAGAGCCAAGAGATCGTCCACAATATCTCATTAGGACACTTTCAATGAGGACTCTCTGTTTCACACAATGTGGAAAAAGATATTATATCTTATGAGTCCTACGCATTATCCTTGTGGTATTGCCAGAACATCTGAGTGATATGCACACATATTCACAATGAAGATGGAAAGCCTTCTGGAGTAAACATCAAACAAGCTCCTGGTGGGTGACATGTGAGATCTTTTCTAAAGATCAAGCTTGTGACAACTGGAGAGAAACGATGGGGCGATTCACTCTTGAATCAACCTTGGTCCAGGATTAGAATTGACGAATACTTTTGGAAAAACCATTCGATGTGCAAATCTTCTTTTCTCTAGCACGTCAAATGTGTATTCATTTTCAAACACAAAAAGTATCTCTGATTGAAAAATACTTTTGGAAAAACCGTTCGATGTGCAAACCTTCTTTTCTCTAGCACGTCGAATGTGTACTCTCTTATATACAAAAAGTATTTTGATTGAAAATTGATCTTTCTCATAAAACCTTCGTTGTATTGCAAAACTCTTTCTTCTAAGCAATACGCGATTGTTTTCAAATCAATTTTTCATCAATCAGTGAATCTCAATTCGCTGGTTCACTCACTCCGTGTTGTCTTCTTTGAGACGTTCCGGTTTGAGAACGGCTAGAACAGCTGCGAAACCCTGTCAAGGAGATTCTTAGGAATCCTACCTGATCACAGGCAGTACTTGTACTGATCAACGGGGAACCGTGGGCCGTGTACCTCAATTCAACGAAAGTGATCCAAGACACTTTCGTACGCTTTATTGCTAACTGGTGTATGCAGGTACACCCCGACAATTGCAGCTGATCAGAATTGAGGAGTCAATCCAAAGCCCATGCTCACAGCATCCACACTTAATTGAAGAAATCATGACTTGTGCTTATGTACATAACCTGGCTCTGATAATTCTATACTATGCTTCTGCTACGCTGCTGCAAATATCATGAACCAGTAAAAGTTTCCGCTACTCTGATAAAAAGATGTCATGATCCAGAAAGTGTGAGCATGTCGGTCCAAAAGTCACAACATCAGATGAAGGCAACACAACTATGGATGATCCAGAGAGATTTGCTGTGGCTGATGATCTCAAAGAAAGCTCGAAGATCATCAAAGATGTGGATCAGTTCAAAGGCCTCCACAAAAGTACAAAACTATGCGGACTTTGAAGAATCGCTACTAATGCACAAAGATTGCGGAAGTGAAGAATTCAAGTCTACGAGCTCAAGAACGAAGTCTAAGATAGAATGCTAGGAAGCAAAATGTATTTCATGGGGTGACCTCCCTTAGGGGGAGATTGTTAGGAATTGGAAATTACATGTTAAAGTTTCGGTCACCCCAATTATAGTCTAGCATATGTTAGCTCGTAGACTTGTAGTTAATTACGTTATTTATTAGTTAGCTAATTAGTTTAGAGAAACACCGTGGAGGACGGACGGGTATTTACCCAATGTATTCCTGATCTACAGCCCGTAGGTGGCGTTATTTGTAAGAACTATAAATAGCCCTCTCCACATGTGGAGAGGGTTGGTGCTTTCATTTCTTTTAATCATACAACTTCCTTTTCCATCATCTCTTTCTCTCTCTAGAAAGTATCCCACCCATTTATCTCTCTCTAAAATCTTCTTGTTTGATTCAATCTTCATACATGTTCTTTGATTAAAACAATAACCAATATCCTACAGGATAGATAGAATAGAACACATACAAAATAACTATAACAAGCTACACATAAACATAATACCTAGCATGTTATATTTAACCCATTTCTAACTTGGTCTTTAGCCCACAACCTTAACACTTAATCCTTAAAAATTGATGGGCTCACAAGCCCACATGACCTAACAAGACCCAAAGGCAACAAATGGGCCTAAGCCCAAACTCACGCACAAATGTAAGAACATAAATAGGAACAAACATACTAACACAACGCAAACTGCATTTAGTACACAATCACAGATAGAAACATGAACACAAGATAGACGCAAGTTTCTGTAATGTAAAAGCACTACATTCTGACAAGTCCCTCGTGATACTAGTTGTATCACGAGTGCACAACACGGGCATACCCCGTAGTGCGCCGTGAATCCAACAAACAACAAAACCATACCAATTATCCCAACTAAGCATAAGATTACAACAATATGATGTTATAGGTTCACAACCGAGAGGTAAACAAGCATGACCAATGGGTCATAACCAAAACCGCAACTCAAACGAGTCATGTTTCAAAACCTTTACCATTTACACAACAAGCATTAACAACACATGTAGCAAACTAAAAAAAATGCCACAGATTATAACATCATAGAAACGCATTTAAACTAATCAACCCTGCCAGATTCATAAAACCCTTTTTTACACGATTCACCACAAAACAATGATTCAAAGTGTAACAAGCATCAAGAACTCATAATAACATGTTGCAAATAAACGACGCCATACGTTATCATCAAACCCTCAAACGACTCGCTATAAAAACGATTCAAACAAAAAACATCAAGAACACATGATGACAAATAATAAATGAAATGACGCATATATAATAGAACAACTAGCCAAACCGGTCAACCCAACTCAGTGAGTTGACTCAGGCGAGGTGACTCAACTCACTGAGTTGAGTCGAATCTTTGCAAAAATCAAACAAACACACCCTGAACTTTATTTTAACCACACGAGTCATTTATAAAAGTTTTACAAACTCATTTTAAGAAAAAACCACGAAGCTTGCTATTAATCTTTCGCAATAACACAGATTTAACAAAACAAAAAGAGAGGGTAGAGGGTTAGATTTTTACCAAATGGAAAAGAAAAGAAATCAAGGTGGTGACGGTGGAGGAACGGCTTCGACGAACAAAAGGTATCAAACCTAAGCGTGAACCTCATTCTATAACATTACACGAACCTTCCTTGGTCTCCTCTTCTACTAGCAATCATAAAAGATGGTCGGAATCTCTCGCTGGAAAATTGGCAACGGCGCCGGAAGTGTGAGGTGAGAGTGGCGGTGATAAAATTCGCCAAGTGAAACCCTATTAGGGTTTTATTAGTGTAGAGGTACCACTCTTGGACAATTGGAAAATATAAGCGGTGTAAATTTCTAGAAAGGGTAGGAAGTGCAACTTTATCAATCTTATATAAAATAACCTTGTAGGCCCCATTTTAATTAGTAAACTTTTATTTTTAATTTTGGGACTTTCGCCATTGAGTCCGGAATAATTTTTCTGATAAGAATGAGTATTCACACATGTAATTTCTCGTACTTTATATAATTATTAAATAACTTTGTTTTATAAGTTCCAGGTTGTGTTGGTTCGCGTAATGTGCAGTTTCACGTTTTAAGAAACAACGTCTTGTTTTCAAATTTAGATTGACTCGGAAAAGTTCGATACGGAAAAACTATAAATAAATAATATAATTTATTATTTAAAAATAGGTTTTGAAAATTACGGGATGTTACATTAACTAGGGGTATCTTGTACTAAAAATGAGTACATAGCAAGGGTGTCAGGTAATTAATTGACCAATGTGGCCACTGTAATTATAATAAATAGGTTTTAAAACAAGGGTTATCCTAATTCCTCTTATCATTTGTTAATCCTAACTACACGAATGTTTTACCACTAGCGATCTCGGAATGCGTCACAAAACAAGTTTTAGAATCTATTTACTACCGGTACACTCATAAGCATTAAAAGTGAATGCTTTTATCCTATAAATCTAAAGGGGAACCTCACATTTTTTGGATGGAATTTGAGTGGTAAGGGATTTTGTGCTAGCTATATAATTCCTATCCATGAGACGCTTTATGAAGACTAAAGTTTTACTCGTAAATGTCATAAAAAAATTTAAATTTTGTGCTAAAATTACCCTAACAAGTATTTCTTTCGGTTTATTACAAAATTACTTAAAAAAAACAAATATCAAGTAAGGTATCCCTTTTTCCCTCTCTAAACTTAAATTGAACATTGTCCCCAATATTCTTAAAAAGTACCAAAGTTATGATAACGGGAAAAATAAAAGAGATAGGAGAAACTAATACTCCCCTTATTTGCTCGGCATGGACGATAGAAATATGGTTAAATCCTACTCCAAGAAGATTAGATCAATGATATGCTTCTCTTTCAATATGTACTTGAATCTTCTTGTCTAATATAACCTGTAAATTTATAAGAAAACTAACACGAAACCTCGCATAAAATCGGCGGTAAACACTATATTTAACAAAAAATATCCTAGAAAGCGAATAAGATATAATGCTTTTAAAATAAATATTTACATAATCCTGGAATTTTAAAACATCTGGAAATTTTCCAAAATTAAGTTTCGACAGAAAAACAAAAATCTAGAAAACTGTTGCTACAGTACCTAACGTCGTCAGGTTGTAAATCTGATGCCGTCAGGAATGACCAGAAAAAAATTTTATGTTTCGTTTTCTGGAATTCCTAGAAAAATTTGCATTTCAAAACTTGTAATTTCCTGCAAAACATTCATTGTGACTCGATACAAGTATTTAACTCAAACAAAAACACAAACATGATAAAATATATGTTCATCATCTATTGTAAATTTTTATAATATCCTAAAATACGAAGCAAATTTTGAATTTACGTATACGAATATAACCCTAAGTAAACTATACGTTATGAAATTAAACCTACTATTATATGGAATACTATAACCTAAGTGTAATGAAACCGAAATAATTATAACCTAAGCATCTATAAACGTGACACACTCCATTTTATTAGAATATCACACGTTTATAAGTGGTTCAATATATATTTTCCTATTTACACAACATCACTACTTAAATGTGTCTAGATACATTTTAAGATTATATGAGGAATAAGTCATTCCTTATCCCCTCTTTGCTGGGCATTTCCATCTCCCAATCCCCCAATTATACTACAAACCATACCCCATAATTCTTTCTCACACAAACCCTAATTTTTTTTTTTTACAAATGACGGTTGTTCATAAAGCTCCAAGAAGACCAGGACGAAGGAGGTAGTAACAAGGTGGTGATCGTGGTATGACATTGGTTGATCGTGGGTGGTTTTATTTCGAAGGGTTTTGGTTCAGTTTGAAAGGTGTTAGTTTTGGTTCTTGTGTCCTTCGATCCATCATTATAATCGTCCAAGGTAACCAGCCACAATCATTTTTGTGTTTTCTGATTCAACTCATATAAATTGTATACTCATAAGATATGTAAAATATAATCTTGTTTCATTAATAAAATGGGGTGCGAATGGATATATGTCACATGAAATAATAAAACCTATTCACCTACTTATAGACTATTTTATGTAGTGTGTTTGTGAGCTGGTCAGGGTCAGTCTTAGCAGCTTATGTCAATTTATATGTTGCCCTAATAACCTGTTAATATGATAGTATATGAGAATTTATATATTCAGGAAAACCCTAGATAAATGCGGGTGTAACGTGGGTTAGATCTTGGTTTGATAAGTCGGATATATATGAATGCTTTTGGTCTCATTTGGTGTGATTTTATGTGATTTTATATGGCACGCTATTTCTGTTTTGAGTACGTGTGTGTGATCATCAAGGGCTGGAAGTATGTGTGTGAATATGTGTTAAGATGCTTTTTAATCAGGTCTTACGATATATTATAGGTCTCATGTGAGTTTGTGTAAGTAAACATGTGTTATTATTGTCTTAAACGGGTTTTTTAAACGGAGTCATTTATGTGTGAATTATAAAATGATCTTCATAAAGGTTGGAGTCAAGAATTTTTCTTGTAAAACTAGTTTTATGTCTTGTTGAAGTTTTCCAATTGGTTTGGATGAATTTGGAGTTGTGTTGGTCATGTTTTTGAATTTTAAGGCATCATGTTTAAAATCTGAGTTATGAGAACTTAATATCAGTCAATGTTTTTGATTTTTCATTTTCAAACCACAGAGAGTTGAGAACTCTCCTTTTACAGGGATGATGTTTAGGTTATGTGAGACTTTTGTGATTTTTTGCAAATTTTTCTGAAGTGTTCAAGTGGGCCTAATAAATGTAAACTTTTGGGATATACCTCATGTGCACTTTCTGGACAGGTCTGGAAAGATGAACTTTTATACCATACTTATGCTCTGAAATAAAATCTGAAAATATTTGTGAGCTTACCTAACTGATATGGGAACACCTGGGAATTTTCTCAAAATTATTTGATCTCTTTTGATAGGCCATTAAATTCGTAAGAAACTGGACCAGAGCGTGATAAAATCTGGAATACAAACTAAAGTCAAGGTTTGGTTTAGCTTAACCCCTAATAATGTGTTTTGGCTTTAATTACTTTTGAAACGTTAGTACGGATACTTTTAGACATATATTAACCTAATATCATTTGTGAACCCTAAGTTAATTAATTGTAAATTATCACCTGAAGTTATCGAAGTTACTAATTATAGAAAGTTACTAAATTTGGAAAGTTACTAAAATTGGAAAGTTAATAAATATGGAAAGTTACTAAATATGGGAAGTTGCTGTGAATAGCAGAAAAAACCTGAATATGTCAATCTGAACAACAATCAGTACTAAATCAGTAATAACTTATGAAATGGTTCTTAAATAATAAGACGATCGTTAATTCGTGTAGATTCGCTGAAGAAGGAGTAACTTTATATCCTTGTGTTTCTGATACGGTTCCATTTGCAGTTTAAGGTACGAATATTCTACCCTTTCTCAGTAAGGATTTATTTTCATGACTTTTCGATCCTTGACTTTGATTCCTTTTCTTTGATATGATTCTTTTTGATATGATCCGTCTGATATGATCTCTTTGATATGATTCCTTTTCCTATGATTCATTTGATATGATTCCATATTGTTGGGTTTTAGGTTCCATTGAGAAGAATTACACTAAGTGTGGAATCCACGGCTAGTTCAATGATAACCACTGCAAAGTTAAACCACGGCTAGTAGAATTGTGAAACCACGGATAGTATAATTGTAACTATTGCTAGTTATTAAGTCGGTTTAATGTTTTGTATTAGATAATTATGGAAAGCATATTTATCTTGTAGAATACGTATTGTATATTGTAAAGGACTCCTTAGCCTATAAAAGGAGATCCTAGGTTAGATTAGATATACGTGTGTTTTGATATATCTAAGGTTGATACACTTCAAGATTGTAAAACCCTAATACTATTAAGAGAATTCGTTATTAATATAATTGAGGTGTTTAAGTGTTATTACTGTTCTTCTTATTAAGGTTAAATATTATTTTCCGCGTGATATTTAACAAGTCATTGTTAAGTTAGTTTCTATAAGGATCGTTTGCTCAACTGGGATCCACAAGTGGTATCAGAGCTTGTGATCTAAAAACTGTGATCAAGAAGAAGTCTAGTTAAGTTCAATTCAAGAAAGTTAAGATGTCTGACAAAACTTACATGGTTACTTCATCAAAGGTGCCCATGCTGAAGCAAGGTGAGTATCAGGTTTGGAGAATGCGAATGAGGCAATACATTCGCATGATTGACTACACCATCTGGGATGTTGTTGAGAATGGTGATACTCTTCCTAAGAAGGGTGATGATGGTAAGGAAATAAGCATTATTCGTGAGTTTGATAAGGCTAGAAAGAAGCTGGAGATTAAAGCTCATAGTATTCTCAGTATGGGAATACCTAATGATTATGCATTAGACTTGAGCAGTATGAGACATCTAAGGAGTTAATGGATGCCATTGAAACAAGATTTGCTGGTAATGAAGCTACCAAGAAATCCAGGAAGAACATTGTAACACCCCAACCCGACAAGGGTAGAAGTGTCACAGTCTGGTGTCATATCAGAACATACCAGTAAAATTTTAAAGCGGAAGTCTTTAAATAAAAACATACCAAGTCATAATAACAAAAGATTTACAAGGGAAATTACAAAATTCAAAATGTCTAATATAAATCTAAATTTCAAAACAATAGCCCGCCAAAATAAGTCCAACAGAAAGGTATCTATGGTTAGTCCACTCAAATAATCCAACTCTCAGCCCAAACAAAGCCCATCTTCAAACCTAAAACCTGCCGCAGGGAAAGAAATGCGGCTGAGCTTAAAAAGCCCAGTGAACAGATATAACAAAACGAAAGCTAAACAAAAGCAGAAATACGAAATGAAACAAAGGAACAATAGCAAGGTTGCAACGGAAAGGAAACAATGAGTCAATGAGGATCCTGCAGAACACAATTATACAGATATCCAGAAAGAACAGATAACAAACAGAACGAAGCAAAGCAATGCAGAAATGACATATAAATAAGCACATACAACAGGCATACAAGAAATCAGGAAATCAGACAACACATAAGCCAAACAGAAATCTAAAAGCTAGCGGAAGCAAGTAATTAGAAAGGGAGCTTGGCAATCACACAAGTCAAGTAACCCACAGTTAATTACATACAATATCATAACAGGAATATAAACATGGCAGATCAACAATAAGCGGAAAAATACTAACAGATATTCATAGACCACGAGGTTAAACAAAACAGAGTTTACATAATAAGCCGTCAAAACAATCATTTATACACTAACATGGACCAGACGAATCAAAGAGTCACATAACAGTATGGTAAACCGTTTGTCAGTTATTAGCATGTCAATAGATGAATCAGACAATCACATATTAATCATATCGTAACAGGGTAAACAGTAGTCACATAAGACATGCAAATAACACAATCAAATTCAATAATCATATAATAACCCGGTACGTGAATGGAATGGTAGTAGAATGAGTCACATAAGGGTACTGAGTAACAGACAATCAATACAGAATATAGTGCGTTGGGTAATACAGAAGGTACAATATGGGTATATCAATAGTGTAAGGTCTGTCAGAAATCCATCCCGAGCCAACAAAACAAATCAATATCAATAGTGGCAATAGTCGCCATTAGTATCCAATAGTAGCCATTGTATTCGGAGGGGTGACCTCGGAATACCAAACCAAATAGGAGGGGAGACCTCAGTAACCAATGGAGTAGCTAGCTCCCAGACTGTGAAGACGCGTATTGCACACGACATCATTCACCAGACAGATCATAACATATCAGATAACAGAACAAATCTAGGATGCATCCATACGCCCCTGCAGACAAATAGTGGCCATACAATATATATTGAGCTCATAATCAGATAACAGAAAGGGACGGTGTGTAACATCACTCGTACACACTAGAGTCATGCCATTGGTGCATCAATGACACGGACATGGAACCCCCATGCCTAGTGATAGCTCGGGTCTCAAACTGACAGGTCAAGGCAAGGTCATATCAAAAGGATTCATGTCAAAGGTTCATATCAAAGTCCATAGCAAAAGTTCATAATCAAAGTGCATATCAAAGGTTCATATCAGTGGTTCACATTAAACAGTTCACATAGGAGATTCCATCAAAGGGAGCATAGCAGAGTTATAGGGAAGCCCTAATAAGAAGGCTCAGAGTAAAGGATAACAGTTCAAAACCAATATCGAAAGATGTAACGAATCATGAGAAACCCCTACTGAAAAGGGATAGAATATCTGTACCTTAATGCCAATGAAATGAAAGCAACCGAATGAATGAACACGAAGACACAACGTCACGTCTCCTCCAACAAATCTACACGGATTACGATTCGTATAATACTTATTAGCTCAATTAAGTCATAACTGATTAGTCGTATTAATATTTTTAGAGTTATAAGCGTATTCTCAATTTTTAGTAATGGACCGAAATAAAATACTTTAAGGTAATAATCATTAATTAGCCAAATTTAAAGGTTACAAATAATAAATGGTAAACTTAAAGGTTTAATATGATAAATAATCTATTTGTGGGCTTTATATGACAATTTATAAAGTTCGAGGTTTGCATGAGACATTTCTTAAACATGAGGGTTAAAAGTGAAATATTTAAATATTTAGCATGCTACAATTTCAGGCTACTCGTATAGTTTTCTGTTTGAATTCATTTTGCAATGCAACTTATTTCGCTAAAGACTCACACTTGCTCGCGGTTCAAACGACTTACCGACATGAATAGATCAACACGTATAATGATTAACCCCCGACTCTATTTCCCCGAAACACTTTCAAACATACAAAACGGTTTACCCATTTGCCCCGCGATCGTCCTAAAACATAGCCCTTCACAAGAATTATACAACCATTTTCCTTTCATGTGATGTAATAATAAAATATGGTCATGCAACATACAATTTATACCCACTTTTGTTTGTGTTCGCAACAGTAGACCAAACTATTATTAGTACCATGCTCTTTGACTCACACACAAGATTGCATACCAGGACCCCCTTTCATACGAGATAATAAATCTTATATCATAAAATTGTATCACCCTTTAACGAGGCAACCATGCTTCCCATGCAAAAGAACAAGACCAGATATTATAAGGCATGCAAACAGTCACTCACACACGGTTATAATTCCATGCAAACGACCCAATCTAAACTCTTAAACTACCATTCCAACGTCCATAGTACCAGGCCATAAGTATGAACTCGTGTACCTGAAATCATACCCCCCCTAACAGCCCCTTTTTGGCCGACCAACGCACGACTTGTTAACCATTATACTAAGTTTGTAACCTGTTTTTAAAGGCTTTACATGAAGCATAACGACAATAGTTTTGACAGGTTTTTTTAATGAGACCAAAACTACACCAACCGTGACCATTTTAGCTAGATACGAAAATAATTAAACATGAATATGCCGTGCATGAGAGGGTCGAAACAGCTTCAGCGACGGGGTATATACATAGGTCGATCACATGGGTCAAGTTACATATCCATTACATTCGTTATTTATGAATTTCATGTCACCTATATCCTTGATTACTTAGCCATGTTTTATCATTTATGTACATGTTTATATAGGTACAATCATGCGCATGGTGAAGACACCACACATGACCAGAATCAAGAAAACAAAAGACGAGACGAAGGCCAATGTGATTACCTTTGAAGAGTGCATAGAAAGGGAAGAAAACAAGGTCGAAACAAAATAACCCAAGCACCTTCGTGTGCTCCAATAACCACGACGGCAGCAGTAGACAACCCACAACCCAAAAACCAAGCAATACTCGTACCCTAGAGACCAACGACCAGCAGAATGCAAAACAAGAACAAACCAGGCGACCCTTAGTCCACAATACCCACAACACCAGTCCTAGACGAAGCCTCGAACAACCTCCTGCTGACCTTGCTTTGTTGACAGAAAAGATGGAGAAGAAAACTTCCTTGCCGTCACTTTTGTGCAAAGGATTAGGGTTTGTTTTGGGTGTTAGTCTAAATTGGTATATGGTAATTATTATGAGAGTAAATGGGAGTTAAAGAGGGTTACTTGGAGCGTGATTAAAGGCCGAACAAAAGGGGAAGGGCGTTTGATTTGGGCTAAAAACAAGGAGAAGATTTGATTAATTTCCATATCTATGTTATTGTCAAAGGTTAATGTATTTGGTCCTCTTTATAGTTTAAATTAAATTGTACATGCAACATGATGCTTAGAAATAAATAAAATTTGTAGCATTTACTTGTAGTCGCAAATAAAATATATTCATCGTAGTTGGCGTAATCTATTTATAAGACCAGTGTTAAACGTATTTAACGAAATTAACGTGTTTTATGAGTTTTCGAATTATTTAACTAGAGGGGCAAAAAGGTCAATTCACATGTTTACGAATTTAGGGTTTTACAACTCTTCCCCTCTAAAAGACAATTTTCGTCCTCGAAAATTGAAGTCGCCGGGGTACACAGAGACGTACAAGTTTTAAGGCAAACGGAGCAATCCATAGTTTCACACAGATCATAACGATATCGGTCCCAAAGCGTACAAATCTTATACGTAACAGATGTCGGTGAGAATCTCACAAATAGGTACAGAATTCCAAGCGAAAGGAGGATTGACAATTAACGGATATAAGTCATAGTCCATTCACGTACCAACCCCAGGCATTTCCAAAGATGTCGTATGATTTCAATAAGTTCAAATTATATGATCTCGGTATTATCACGTTGATCAGGCGTCATAATACTTGCATCACATAACAAGTTCTTATTGTCATCATATTCTGTCTCGGGTCATGACAAACCACATAACTACTATCACAACAAAACATATCCCATACAGATATCAAGTAATATACTAGAGCAGACCAGATCACATACAAACAACATATAACACATCAAGAAAACTTACCATACCACAATGAAAGAGGCCACCAACTTGCATAAAACGGTTCCTCGTGACTCATTACTGATGGTTCAAAAAGAAAAGCTGAGATATTAACGAAATGCTAAACGATGGAGCTTCACGATTCAAACCGAGTTCCGAACAAATCAAGAAAAGCAATACTGATCAGAATCACTTAACAGGAAAATCAAACCGCCTCAAAACGCATGACAAACGAGTAGGAGTAACATAAGTCGCACCCAAATCATATGAAGTAGTTGAACCTTCTCAGCCACCGGTTGAATCTTGTCTCCGTCTCTTGCGTCTTTGGTTGGTCCGTCCAGCTTCCTTCAGCAGCATCCTGATGCCTCCAGCAGTATGGCAGTCGGGTGTGGCTCCTGCTTCACGAGCCTCTCCAGTTCAGAGACTGTTGCAGTAACGCAGGTTCGGCACCATCATCTTCGGCTCCACGGGTAGTCTCTATCTAACGATCGACAAACGGATGTGCGAAGACAAAATAATAAGATCAATGTGAAGAGAAGAAGGCCAAACAACGAAGACAAAAGATTATAGTGGTCAAAACTGAATGACAATCAAAAGGAATCGGAATAGATCATAACAGACGGAAGCCTAGTGTCTACCCAAGTCCTCACAGGTCAATCCTAAAGTCAACAAGACGAAACCTGGAGCTCTGATACCATAATTGTAACACCCCAACCCGACAAGGGTAGAAGTGTCACAGTCTGGTGTCATATCAGAACATACCAGTAAAATTTTAAAGCGGAAGTCTTTAAATAAAAACATACCAAGTCATAATAACAAAAGATTTACAAGGGAAATTACAAAATTCAAAATGTCTAATATAAATCTAAATTTCAAAACAATAGCCCGCCAAAATAAGTCCAACAGAAAGGTATCTATGGTTAGTCCACTCAAATAATCCAACTCTCAGCCCAAACAAAGCCCATCTTCAAACCTAAAACCTGCCGCAGGGAAAGAAATGCGGCTGAGCTTAAAAAGCCCAGTGAACAGATATAACAAAACGAAAGCTAAACAAAAGCAGAAATACGAAATGAAACAAAGGAACAATAGCAAGGTTGCAACGGAAAGGAAACAATGAGTCAATGAGGATCCTGCAGAACACAATTATACAGATATCCAGAAAGAACAGATAACAAACAGAACGAAGCAAAGCAATGCAGAAATGACATATAAATAAGCACATACAACAGGCATACAAGAAATCAGGAAATCAGACAACACATAAGCCAAACAGAAATCTAAAAGCTAGCGGAAGCAAGTAATTAGAAAGGGAGCTTGGCAATCACACAAGTCAAGTAACCCACAGTTAATTACATACAATATCATAACAGGAATATAAACATGGCAGATCAACAATAAGCGGAAAAATACTAACAGATATTCATAGACCACGAGGTTAAACAAAACAGAGTTTACATAATAAGCCGTCAAAACAATCATTTATACACTAACATGGACCAGACGAATCAAAGAGTCACATAACAGTATGGTAAACCGTTTGTCAGTTATTAGCATGTCAATAGATGAATCAGACAATCACATATTAATCATATCGTAACAGGGTAAACAGTAGTCACATAAGACATGCAAATAACACAATCAAATTCAATAATCATATAATAACCCGGTACGTGAATGGAATGGTAGTAGAATGAGTCACATAAGGGTACTGAGTAACAGACAATCAATACAGAATATAGTGCGTTGGGTAATACAGAAGGTACAATATGGGTATATCAATAGTGTAAGGTCTGTCAGAAATCCATCCCGAGCCAACAAAACAAATCAATATCAATAGTGGCAATAGTCGCCATTAGTATCCAATAGTAGCCATTGTATTCGGAGGGGTGACCTCGGAATACCAAACCAAATAGGAGGGGAGACCTCAGTAACCAATGGAGTAGCTAGCTCCCAGACTGTGAAGACGCGTATTGCACACGACATCATTCACCAGACAGATCATAACATATCAGATAACAGAACAAATCTAGGATGCATCCATACGCCCCTGCAGACAAATAGTGGCCATACAATATATATTGAGCTCATAATCAGATAACAGAAAGGGACGGTGTGTAACATCACTCGTACACACTAGAGTCATGCCATTGGTGCATCAATGACACGGACATGGAACCCCCATGCCTAGTGATAGCTCGGGTCTCAAACTGACAGGTCAAGGCAAGGTCATATCAAAAGGATTCATGTCAAAGGTTCATATCAAAGTCCATAGCAAAAGTTCATAATCAAAGTGCATATCAAAGGTTCATATCAGTGGTTCACATTAAACAGTTCACATAGGAGATTCCATCAAAGGGAGCATAGCAGAGTTATAGGGAAGCCCTAATAAGAAGGCTCAGAGTAAAGGATAACAGTTCAAAACCAATATCGAAAGATGTAACGAATCATGAGAAACCCCTACTGAAAAGGGATAGAATATCTGTACCTTAATGCCAATGAAATGAAAGCAACCGAATGAATGAACACGAAGACACAACGTCACGTCTCCTCCAACAAATCTACACGGATTACGATTCGTATAATACTTATTAGCTCAATTAAGTCATAACTGATTAGTCGTATTAATATTTTTAGAGTTATAAGCGTATTCTCAATTTTTAGTAATGGACCGAAATAAAATACTTTAAGGTAATAATCATTAATTAGCCAAATTTAAAGGTTACAAATAATAAATGGTAAACTTAAAGGTTTAATATGATAAATAATCTATTTGTGGGCTTTATATGACAATTTATAAAGTTCGAGGTTTGCATGAGACATTTCTTAAACATGAGGGTTAAAAGTGAAATATTTAAATATTTAGCATGCTACAATTTCAGGCTACTCGTATAGTTTTCTGTTTGAATTCATTTTGCAATGCAACTTATTTCGCTAAAGACTCACACTTGCTCGCGGTTCAAACGACTTACCGACATGAATAGATCAACACGTATAATGATTAACCCCCGACTCTATTTCCCCGAAACACTTTCAAACATACAAAACGGTTTACCCATTTGCCCCGCGATCGTCCTAAAACATAGCCCTTCACAAGAATTATACAACCATTTTCCTTTCATGTGATGTAATAATAAAATATGGTCATGCAACATACAATTTATACCCACTTTTGTTTGTGTTCGCAACAGTAGACCAAACTATTATTAGTACCATGCTCTTTGACTCACACACAAGATTGCATACCAGGACCCCCTTTCATACGAGATAATAAATCTTATATCATAAAATTGTATCACCCTTTAACGAGGCAACCATGCTTCCCATGCAAAAGAACAAGACCAGATATTATAAGGCATGCAAACAGTCACTCACACACGGTTATAATTCCATGCAAACGACCCAATCTAAACTCTTAAACTACCATTCCAACGTCCATAGTACCAGGCCATAAGTATGAACTCGTGTACCTGAAATCATACCCCCCCTAACAGCCCCTTTTTGGCCGACCAACGCACGACTTGTTAACCATTATACTAAGTTTGTAACCTGTTTTTAAAGGCTTTACATGAAGCATAACGACAATAGTTTTGACAGGTTTTTTTAATGAGACCAAAACTACACCAACCGTGACCATTTTAGCTAGATACGAAAATAATTAAACATGAATATGCCGTGCATGAGAGGGTCGAAACAGCTTCAGCGACGGGGTATATACATAGGTCGATCACATGGGTCAAGTTACATATCCATTACATTCGTTATTTATGAATTTCATGTCACCTATATCCTTGATTACTTAGCCATGTTTTATCATTTATGTACATGTTTATATAGGTACAATCATGCGCATGGTGAAGACACCACACATGACCAGAATCAAGAAAACAAAAGACGAGACGAAGGCCAATGTGATTACCTTTGAAGAGTGCATAGAAAGGGAAGAAAACAAGGTCGAAACAAAATAACCCAAGCACCTTCGTGTGCTCCAATAACCACGACGGCAGCAGTAGACAACCCACAACCCAAAAACCAAGCAATACTCGTACCCTAGAGACCAACGACCAGCAGAATGCAAAACAAGAACAAACCAGGCGACCCTTAGTCCACAATACCCACAACACCAGTCCTAGACGAAGCCTCGAACAACCTCCTGCTGACCTTGCTTTGTTGACAGAAAAGATGGAGAAGAAAACTTCCTTGCCGTCACTTTTGTGCAAAGGATTAGGGTTTGTTTTGGGTGTTAGTCTAAATTGGTATATGGTAATTATTATGAGAGTAAATGGGAGTTAAAGAGGGTTACTTGGAGCGTGATTAAAGGCCGAACAAAAGGGGAAGGGCGTTTGATTTGGGCTAAAAACAAGGAGAAGATTTGATTAATTTCCATATCTATGTTATTGTCAAAGGTTAATGTATTTGGTCCTCTTTATAGTTTAAATTAAATTGTACATGCAACATGATGCTTAGAAATAAATAAAATTTGTAGCATTTACTTGTAGTCGCAAATAAAATATATTCATCGTAGTTGGCGTAATCTATTTATAAGACCAGTGTTAAACGTATTTAACGAAATTAACGTGTTTTATGAGTTTTCGAATTATTTAACTAGAGGGGCAAAAAGGTCAATTCACATGTTTACGAATTTAGGGTTTTACAATTTACCCTCCTCTAGTGGTTCCAAACTTGTGGTTGGTTTTTATAAGAATTTCTCTGTAGATGCTCAAAACTACCACACTTAAAATAAGCCTTCCTAACACACTGAAACTCATCTTCTAACCTATTTGAAATTAGGCCATTAAAGTTTATCTGATTAACTCTAGGTATGTATCTTTTCATCTGTTCCCTAGGTATCTCCTTGTAGTCAACTACTTTTCTAGAGATTGGAGCTCTAAATCTAGGCATAAGGTTGGCTTGTTTAGAATCAACAGGCTTAACATTTTCTAACTTCTTAGACTGTGTTGATTCAGACCTATCTTCCTCAGAATCTGATTCCCAATCCTCAATAATTGGACCATCAGATGACTTATCAGAACCTATCTTAGGTGATTCAGTCTTACTAATCTCTCCTAAAGGTTTGTTGAAACTGAATTCACTGCTAAATGACATTTCTTTTGTTGGTGGTGCATGTTTCATAAGAGAGGGTGGTGGCATATTGTTGTAACCTAGGCCAGTACCATCTTTGAACAATTTTTGACCAATTGGCTTATTTACTAAATCAGAAGCATATTGTGTTTTACCAACTCTAACAACATGTTTTTCCTTTTCTTCTAGAGCTTCTTGTTTTACACTCTCTGCTTCTTCTAGTTTCTGTTTAAGCATTTTAATTTCCCTGTCCTTAAGATCAATGTCACCACCTAGTATGTTAATCTTATCTACATACTCAAACTCACATTTAATATAGAATTTAAGTTTCTCTTCAACACTCTCAAGACCAACTTTATATCCTAAGTTATCTAGTGAAAGTCTTTCTACCTCTTTTCTCAGACTCTCATTAATAGCTTTAAGAGATTCTAAGTTATCTTGACATGAATTAAAAGAGCAAGTAGAATTTTTAGAATCATTAGATACCTCAGAATCTAAACCAGAAGATGAAGCATAGGCCATAAGAGCAAAGTTATGCTCTTTTGAAGCTTCACTGGCATGAAAAGCAGCATTAGGACCTTCTTTAATCTGATCACCCCAGTCATAATCACCAATACCATCTTGAGCAACCAATGCTGAAGAAGAAACAGGCTCTTCAGTAGCCTTCTTGATGCCTTCAATCCTCTTAGGAGCTCGACATTCCCTAGCAAAATGACCCTTTTTCTTGCAGTTAAAGCACTCCATCTTGCTTTTTTCAAATCCAGCTCTTCTTTGACCATCATATTTGACCTGTCTACTAGTCCTCCTCAAGAACTTCCTAGCTTGCAGTGTTAACATTGCCATTTGCCACTGAAGATTGATTTCATCAAGATCATCAAGATCAATTTGATCCAGATCCTGATTTAGTACAGTAACACTGGTTGTAAGGTCAGCTAGGAAAGCACAAATGGCACCATCACTAACATTATCACTAACAGTGGTATTATTAGCAATAGCAGTGGATACTTCATAGGCAGCAGTGGAAACATCCTGAGAATTCCTGTGCCCTGTAGACACAAAAGCAATGTTCTGTGATGATGCGGATGAGTCAGCTATGTTCTTTTCAGACTCATACACTTTCATGTTGTTGTAGAGATTGTCCAGAGTCATCTTTTCAAAATCATCTTTGTTCCTCCACACAGCTGTATGCATAGCCCATTCAGGTGACAAACTTCTGATGAACTTTAGATTTATATCTTCTTGAGAAACTTTGTAGTCCACCAATTTCAGTTGACTGATCAGTTTCTGCAGTCTGTTATAAGTGCCATCAAGTTTTTCTCCACTGAGTGCAGTGAAGTTTTCAAGCTGATGCTTCAGCATGTTTGTAACACCCCGCCTTATTTGACCACAATATTGTCCGCTTTGCCCGCAGGCTCACGGCTTTGTTTTTGTGGCCTCATTTGAAGACTTCCCGGCAGGTCACCCAAGCCAGTACTACTCTCACATGAGCACGCTTAACTGCCAGTTCCTAAGAACTCCACCCGCAGTAGACCACAAAACGCGTTGTGTCATTGTAAGGCGAATGTTATCTTATGAGCCCAGCATCTCTCCAGGCCACAGCCGATGTGGGATTTGCCTAGGGTGTCACATAAATCATCAAAACTTTTCAAAGAATACAATCCCTCATCCTAACAAAAACATGGTTCCAAAAGCAGTGCTAATGAAAAATGGAACTACAAAATCAATAATCACTGCCGCACCTAAATGGGTTCCAACCACTGCTAAGCAAAATGTAAACACTGAGAAGCAAAATCTTTACTCTGATAAGCAGAATATCACCACTGATACAAAAGAGGTTTTAAAAATTCCAAAGGTGATAACTGACACAATGGTTGGAAACCATTTTTATGCTGTTAAGGCCTCAGCTAGCTGGCAATGGAATCCTAAGACCAAGGTTTTACATCATGCCAGTTGTGAATCAATGGACCTAAAGAAATTTGATTATGTTGATGCACAGGGCAGACCCAAGTCAGTATTCGCTTGAAAAGAAAACTCAAAACAATTAAAATCTGGTGTCATATCGGAACATAGTTGTAACACCCCAACCCGACAAGGGTAGAAGTGTCACATTCTGGTGTCATATCAGAACATACAATTAAAATCTTTGCAAACGAAAACCTTAAAATGAAGTATCAAATCAAATGAACAGTTGACTGACAAGGAAATACAATATTCAAAATGAAAAGAAAACTCAAAACAAAAGCTCTTCAAAATAAGTCCCAAAGTAATAAGGTGCTAGGGTTGGTCCACTCAGATACTCTAACTCTCAGCCCATCGAAGCCCATCTTCTAACCTAAAACCTGCCGCAGGAAAAGAAATGCGGCTGAGCTTAAAAAGCCCAGTGAACAGATATAACAAAACGAAAGCTAAATAAAATCAGAAATGCGAAATGAAATAAGGAAGCTGATAACAAGGTCGCAACGAAAGGGAACCAATGAGTCAAGAAGGATCCTGCAGAACATAGTTATACAGATATCCAAAAAGAATAGATAACAAGGAGAACGAAGCAAAGCAAAGCATCGATGACATATATACAAGCACATACAAACCAGGCATACAAGTACTGAAACATAAGCATAGCAGACGTCGCATCCACACAACATATATGTCATACAATCAATTCAGGAAATCAGAAGACATACAAGTCAAAGAGAAATCTAAGGCAAGCGGAAGCAATTAATTAGTAAGTGAACATGGCAAACACACATGTCAAAAACACTTATTTGAAAACATAATCAGCATCATAATCAACAGAAGTACCAACAGTAGTCCACACATGGTAGTCACACGTAACAAGTAGGAATACAACATACGATATAATTGAATGAATCAAAGACATAGCAGGACAACAAATTAACAAGCCATACGTCACAAGTTGAACCATTTACCCAATCAAACCGTAGCATAGGCAGAATTTA
Source organism: Chrysanthemum seticuspe (assembly GCA_019973895.1). Classification (NCBI taxonomy): domain Eukaryota; kingdom Viridiplantae; phylum Streptophyta; class Magnoliopsida; order Asterales; family Asteraceae; genus Chrysanthemum; species Chrysanthemum seticuspe. Next base: position 80,045,516 of record BPTQ01000004.1, read on the forward strand.
AACATGGCAGGTCAACAATAAACAGATAAGAATACAACGGGATAGTCATAGTCCACGAGATTAACCGAACAAGTACACATAATAAACTGACAAAACTATCGATTACACATTGGCATGGTCACCAGACAATTCAAAGGTCCACATAATAGTGAGATCACATATCATCAGATGAAAACATGTAACTCAGATAACCGCATATTAATCACATCATAGCAGGATAATCAGTAGTCACATAAAACATAAATAGCATAAACAAATCAAATAAACACATAATAACCCGGTACGTGAATGGAACGATAGTCTGAAGTAACGGAATGAGAGTGTGACAGATCAAAGCAATGGAATATATATATCTTGGTAGTAGAGTGAGTCATATAAGGGTACTGAGTAATGAACAATTAATACAGAATATGATGCGTTGGGAAATACAGATGGCACAATATAGGGATATCAAAAGTGTAAGGGTTGTCAGAAATCTACCACGAGCCCGGAACATATCATATCATATCATATCATAAGTAACCATTGTATTCGGAGGGGTGACCTCGGAATACCATATATAGTAGGAGGGGAGACCTCAGTAACAAATGGAGTAGCTAGCTCCCGGAATGTGAAGACGCGTATTGCACACGACATCATTCACCATATAAATCATATCATATCATATTAAATCCACTAATATCATATCATATCTAGGATGCATCCATACGCCCCCGGAAACATAGTGGCCAAATCATATACATATAGTGAGCTCATAATCATATCATAATGGGGACGGTGTGTAACATCACTCATACACACCGGAGTCATGCCATTGGTGCATCAATGACACGGTCATGTTACCTTCATGACTAGGAACACATATTTGGCTCGGGTATCAAACTGACGGGTCAAAGCATAATCATATCATATCATAAGGGTTCATATCAAAGTTCATATCAAAGGTTCAAACGTCAAAGGTTCATATCAGATTTCCATAACATAAGTTCATAATCAGAGGTTCATAATCAGATGGTTCATAATCATAACAAACGAATATCATAGCGAACAGAATCATATCAAAGGATTATGTCGGAATCATATCAAAAGGATCATAGCATAAGGAAATCATAGCAAAGGAATATCATAAGTGAAGCAAAGTCAAGGATTGAAAAGTCAGGAGAAATCCCTACTGAAAAGGGATAGAATATCTGTACCTTAGCAACAAAACGAAAACAAATGGGAAGGTAACACCGGAAAGCAACGCGTATCTTCTTCAACGAATCTACACGAATTGATATCATATATTACTTATATACTCATTTTATAAGCTTCTTATGCATGTGTAAGTGTTTTACTTATTGATATCCTCTTTTTATCTTTCATTTTCTTAAATTCACATCGGGACCAGAATTTAGCGATTTTTATAAAATACTTTCTTAGCTCAAATAAAATCAAGTGAAATCCCAGGGGTTCCCATATGAGTTAAAAGACTCTCCAAAAATTGAGGGTTTCTATTTCCATGTAAAATGGCCTATGGAAAATCATAAGTCTAGACCTGCCCAGAAAGTGATCAGAAAATACACCTTAAACGTTTGCGCTTATTAGACCTGTTTAGACACCTTAGAAAAATTCCCAAAACTCCCAGAAATTCATTTATAACTTAAATGTCACTTCTGTAAAAGGAGAGCTCCCAATTCCTTATGGTTTGAAAATGAAAAATCAAACAATACAACTAAATTTTAGACCCGTTTTCTCAGCTTTGACACTTGATCTTGTAAAATTCAAAAATACGACTTAGACAACTCTAAATTCGACCAAACCACTTTGAAAACTTAACTAAGACATAAAATAAACTTTTCCAACAAAAACCCAGATTATTTCACTTATAAAATTCGATCTATGACACACAAAAATTCGACATATGATGCTGTCCAGTTTTAGAGTCCATTAAAACCATTATAATCACATGTTTTACCTACCCAAATGCACCCATGACCCATTTACCACTCTCGAACACATTAATACTCATTCACACTCACACCATTTGACTATATTACACACACCACGTACACATCAAATATTAATGGATGCAAATAAATAGCGCAACACACACTTATTAAAATGAAATTTCGCTACACACTTTGCATGTAAATGAGTCCCACTTAATTGATAGGCCACCAATGCATACACACATATTTGTTTCACTTCTCTCAATTTTATATCTCATTAAACTTGCATGCTTTCTATTCGAATAACCTGTTACAGAAACATAATCCGAAATCGATTCGTACCATTCATGTGAAGATTAACATTTTATGTTATGTAAGATTATAGTTGATTACATGCATGCATTAGGCTAGGCCCTCACGACAGCAACCAAGGAAAAACAAAAGGAGGACAAGATGGATGAGATTAGAAGATATCCTAGTAGCGTACGAGTGACAGAAACAAGGGCCAAAGAAGTAACCCACAACAGATTCGAAGCCAAATGCCTCTACCAGCAACCCACGACCAACAGTCCAAACCTTCGAGCCACGAACCCACGATCACCACCACTTATCACAGCCTCCCTTGAACACGTTGCGAATCACCTGGTTGCCTTGAAGTCGAATGGGATGAAGAGAAAACAAGGGTTGCCGTCACTTTTTAAACTAGGGTTTATGTGTGTTTTGAATTTGTGAATAGGTAAGTAAATAATGAGATTAAAGTGGAATAAATGGGGAGTTAAGAGGCGTGTGTTTTGGCCGATCATCAAGCGAAATCACAACATAATATTTTCCTTCCAATTATCAACTATGATGGGCCTTATAATTTGATTGCAATGCCATGGAGTTTTTTTTTCTTTCTTTTTTTTTATTGCCCCATGCAAAATATTAATGTGCAAAACGTAAGCGCAAATTGATCTCGTATTTTAGGTTTGGTAATCATTTACAAGTTAGGTTAAAATTACATTTAATGAGCATTGACATATATTTTTGTATTTTATAAATTTTAATTTGAGAGGCAAAATAGTCTTTTTACGCGTTTTAGATTTTTAGGGTTTTACACCATTACACAACCACTGTTTATGCTTCATATGGACTTATTTGGCCCTACCTTTGTTAAAAGTTTGAAACATAAGCAGTACTTCCTAGTTATCATTGATGATTATAGCAGATTTTCTTGGGTATACTTTTTAGGTGCTAAGAGTGAAAGTAGTGAGATTCTCAAGAGTTTTATTACTAAGATAGAAAATCAAGTAAACCACAAGGTCAAAATAATCAGATGTGATAATGGAACTGAGTTTAAGTATGATGTGATGAATTAGTTCTGTGTGGCTAAGGGTATAGAAAGACAGTTTAGTGTTGCTAGGACACCACAACAGAATGGTGTAGCTGAAAGGAAAAATAGAACACTGATTGAGGCTGCTAGAACAATGTTGTCAGAATCTAAGTTACCAACTACCTTTTGGGCTGAAGCTGTAGGCACTGCATGTTATGTGCAGAATAGAAGCAAGGTAGTGAAGCCTCATAACAAGACCCCCTATGAGTTGTTACATGATAGGAAGCCTATGATAGCATTCCTAAAACCTTTTGGGTGTCCTGTTACAATCTTGAATACCATAGACTACCTAGGCAAGTTTCAAGAAAAAGCAGATGATGGATACTTTCTTGGCTATTCTTCAAATAGTAAGGCCTTTAGAGTATACAATAGGAGCACTAGGATTGTAGAAGAAAACTTACATGTTAAGTTTAGTGAAGAGACTCCTAGTGTTGAGACAAAAGGACCTGAGTGGCTGTTTAATATTGATATGCTAACCAAATGAATTATGAGCCTATCATTGCAGGTGCTTCCACTAATGTTGATGCAGGTACACAAAAGAATTCTTATGCAGAAACAATTTCTAAGGAAGCTGATTCTCCAAAAGAATTCTATTTGGTTGAAAAGTGGAAAGTTGGTTCTGTCTCAGCCATCATTGAAAAGAAGAGTCCCACTGATGATGAAGTCTTGGATTCTGGAAACAAGAGTGATCATCATCAAGATAAGGAAGAGTTATTGCAAGATAACTCAGTGTTGGTAGAAAAAACTGAAAGAAAGAAGAAAAATTCTGAAAGCACTGCTAGGCATGTTGAAAGCACTGCTAAGCCATTTTCTACCACTGCTAGTACAAGTACAACCACTGATGCAAATTCTGATAGCAGTACTTTCTTTGGACCCACTGCTACGCCACTTATTGATGATGACGGGTGATAACGTCAAATAGTCCTGAACATTAAGTGTCAATTTCCCCCGATAATGCTCGTTATTTATATCATTTATATGGATTTACGCTTGTTTTCCATTGTTTTCCACTTTCAGGTAAATTATGAGCATTGGAGCTAAAGAGATGCGGAAATGGAAACATAACTAAAGATTTATCATAGTATGCTATTTTGAAGAAGTAACGGCGTAACTCCTCTCTCACATTACGCCGTAACTATTGTGTGACCCAGAATACCAACTTATCATGAGGTTACGGCGTAACTCTTCCCAAAGGTTACGACGTAACTCCATTAGGTCAAATGAGGTTCCACGCCGCTGATACTTACACCGTAACTACTACAACACTTACGACATAACCGAGTTTATTGAAGACTACGACGTAACCACTAATAAGGTTATGCCGTAACTAGCAGATCTAGTGCATTTACGAAGAAATAGAAGGGTATGGCATAACTCCTATATTGGTTACGCCGTAACCCAGATCTGGCCTATAAATACCCCACGAATTCCAACATTTCTAATCATCCCATTCCACACACAACACTCTGAGAACGTGGGAAAAAGCTCAAGGTAGGTCTAGGGGAGCATACGGAGCTATTTCCAAGGGAGAAGTCACTCCATTACGATAAGCTTTAGCGTTTATATTTCTTTTACTTTCAATTCAATTATTTCGTACCTTTGAATATTGAATTGTTTTGCATGATTAATATGAGCGACTAAGCACCCTTTGGTGCTAGCCTAGTTATGATTCCTTAATTGTTTTGTTTGCGTTTACCTTTACTTCCGTACAATTATTTCTAAGTGTATGCATGCATAGTTCATTGGTAGTCACCCTTGGTTCGGTAATTTTGAATGGCGGTAGAGGCCAATTGCCTAGGAGATATGACCAACTGACCCTAGGTGAGCGGACTGAGACGGGAAGGGTAAGATATGACCAACTGACGACCTTTTCTACTTGTGCGATTTGACCAACTGATCACCTATCGTTTGGATGAACTTAAGAATTGGGGGGTGTAGTGTCTAAGTTCCTAACGGCCGGGCACTCACTATTTTGAATCTAATATGTAGCGGTACTTAATGACTTGGCCTAGAGGACCAGGAACAACAGGACTTATGACGGTGCGCCTGATTTCTCCTGTGGTGGCATCTTTGCTGATAGGTTAGGGCGAATTGACCAAATGTTGCCCTCTTGAATTTGACCCCACATGAAGTAATTGGAAGTAGGTAGACGTAGACATAACTAGCTAGGAGGATTGAGTAGGTTAGCACCACTATTCCTTTATTGATTTCCCTTTATCCATTTATCTGCTTTTATTTTATTCTGCATTAATAGTTTAATTAATTAAATCCCTATCGAAACCATTATTATTCTGTGACAACTAGACTTAGTAATAATCCAACACACATAGCTCTTGGGACGACCTCGGCTTTACCATTTACTACACTACACGAGACTGGGTACACTGCCCGTTAGTGTACTAGGGTAGACCATATGTATAGCGAGGCACTTTAAATATTAAGACCTGGTCAGTAAAACCTGCATCAAGTTTTTGGCGCTGCTGCCGGGGAGTTATATTTGGATTGATGTTAAGGCTTTCATTTAGTTTTTTTTAAACTTTTCTCACGATCATATTTCAAGTTTTCAGGTACCATGGAAGTTGTTAACATCGATGACCTCACTCTTGAGGAATACTTGGCGTTGACAATAACGGAACAAGGGTTGGGTCTCGTAAGACCGGCAATAGGAGCGGATGTTCGTTTCGAAATTAAAGACCAATTTATGAGGAAGCATCGCGCTAACCATTTTTCAAGAAACAGGGACGAAGACGCATATGAGCACGTTGAAAATGTCCTATACATCGCTAGCCTTTTCAACATTCCGGGCGTGTCTCATGATGCTGTTATGCTTAGGGTATTCCCAATGACTCTTACTGGAGCAGCCAGAATATGGGTCGAAAGGTTGCCCACTGGGGTAGTTAATACTTGGGCGCTACTAAAGAAACACTTTATTCAAAGATATTTCCCGCCATCGAAGATTTTGTAACCAGCTTTTGGAGATCCATAATTTCAAACAAGAAGACAACGAAACTTTGTATCAAGCTTGGGACAGATACAACGATCTTCTTTATAAGTGTCCTACCAATGATCTGAATAACCAGCAGAAGGTCAATATTTTCTACAAAGGAATAAACGTAACTACAAGGCAAATGCTGGACTATCAAGGACCAATCCCGAACATGACTCCTACCACTGCAATTGAAGCCATTCAAAAGATGGTGGACCACTCTCAAAAATGGCACGACGGTGGGAGTAAAAGAAACCCAGGGGGAAGTTTTGACGGAATTGCAGCAATAGCTAGTAAACTTGAAAATCTCGGTAGAGATATGCTGAAAATCAAAGAAACTGTTCATGCCATCCAAGTCGGCTGCGAAAACTATGGTGGGGGACATTTGACTAAAAACTGTCCTAAAGTTGACAAGGAAGATACGATCGAGGAAGCTAAATATGGAGAGAATAGGCGTTTCTACGGGGATAATCGTAATGGGTTTCGTGGAGAACCCCCACCGTATTATGAGCGTAATGAGAGAAGAGCTAACCTGGAGGAAATTATTAACAAGTACCTTATGGACACTACCAACAGGCAAAAGGAGCAAGAGGAATGGCTTAAAAGTTTCCAAGATAATACAAACAAAAGCCTCTCTTCCCATGACATATCACTTAAAAACTTGGAAACTTTAATTGGAAAGCTTGGCGACGAGGTACAAAGATGAAACGAAGAACAAAAGAGAAAATCCACTATATGTAAGGTTGTATTCTCTGATAACAACAAGTTCTCTGATGAGTCGGATACTGATGGCGAAAGTGAGTTACGCCATAATCACACTCCAGAGTTACGGAGTAACCCGAATTCAAGCAAAGACACGGGCACCAAGGACGACAAGCCTAAAAGAAGAAGTCATTGGTGTAAGGCTATTGCAATTGACGATGGAGAATGCTACAACTTGTGGGCCTCATGTAATCCTCGGAAAACCTGCGATGGTCGTGTTGATAAAGAAAGGATAAAAGATGACAGATACAAGTGGACTACACTAAACGACGAAGAAAGGTTAGCCAAGTTCTCAATTAACGAAGTAGAAGGGACGCCCATTAAGCATTACTGCAAACCCTTACTCATCATGGAAGATGAGATTACTCACGCTTGGCCAACATGCAATCCTTTTCGTGATTATTGCAACGGAGGAGGTAATGTGAAGAACGAAGTTTGGATATGCCCACACGAATCTTGGAGGCACGACGTTGATTTTGGAAATCTATCATTCAGTGATTGGTATTCGATAAGATTCGTGGACCCGATAATTAATTCAACTCTGTTCAGAAATTTGGAACTCAAATATGAGAAACACATTCTTCGGGGAAAAACCATTAAGCCCCTCGATGATATTCCTTCTGAAGATGACGATGACGAAGGAGTTCGAAATCATTGGTGCGAACAAATTAAAACCAGCGACGGAAAAGTTTGGGCTTCCTGCAACCCTTTTGAGTATGAATGTGATGGAGGAAGCAGCATTGAGAGAGCTGGGGAAGACGAATTCCTTTGGACTTCGACTAATGATTCTGAAAGAACAGAACTGCCTTGGCCAGATGATCTCGGATTCAATGATTGGGTCAAAATCAAATATGGAAAAATCGACGCGTTAACTAAAAAGAAAATCTGGGAAGGGTGTATGAGTAAAGATCAACCTAACAATGATGTTCACCATAAGACAGAAGGAGACACCAAGGGGTCATCTAAGGTAGAAAATGAAGAATGCAAGCAAATACTCAACCAACTTGAAGATACCGATTCTGACAATGACAATTTCGATTATCTCGAGTTACAAGGCGAAGACGGTTTCATTGAACCAGATGATGAAGTACACGAGAGAAGAAGATGAAAGCTTCTCGGCATCCCATTTAAGAGGCCACCACCTATTATAGCCGAAAAATTTGAGTTTACGCGATACCATTTGGGGCCTGAAATTTTTTTTGCAAGATACGGAAAATTGAAACCAAAGAATATCTCCGCACTGCCACAAATGTCGGATGGGTTAGGCGCAACTTAATGAAAGACATGGAAGAAGTCGGGGATGTTCAAAGGCCCCCATTGAAGCCCCGCGGCTCTGAGTCTAACTTAAAGACTCGTTAATAAAGAAAAGTGCTCTTTCAGGAGACAACCCGAATTATCCCTTTCTTTTGTTTTTATTTCCTTTCTGTTGGGTTTTGTGTTTTCTAACCAATTTTGCAGGAAACGAGGAACTAATTGCTGCTGCAGTTGTTGATCTGAACAGAGTTACGGCGTAACTCATCTTGGTGATTACGCCGTAACCAACATTTTAGCAGCAGAATTCTTGACGCATTACCAATTACAGCGTAATACCATCGCAGTGGTTACGCCGTAACTACTCGCTTGACAGCTCATACCAGGTTTTATCAGTTACGGCGTAACTCCCTCATAGTAGTTACGACGTAACTTTCCTCTGCTTTAGTTCTTTCATTTTAAAACACAGTAACCTTGTATTAGTTTTTAAATGAACTTTGTGGGTGTGTTCCCTGTAAACCCTCACGAGACTTCCCTCGTCCACTTGGGACACCAAGTAGTTTAAAAGGCTTGTTGCATTTGTTAAATGCAACCGTGATTCTTACGAAAGTGAGTTAGGTTTGTTTTTCATTTTTTTTTCATTTTTTCTTTTTAGTATTATGCTTGTCGATATTGTGATTTCAGGGATTGAAGTTTGTTCATGACGATTAAATGAAGGCACAGTTCTTTTTCGTGGGCCTTCTTCTTTTTGGAGCAAATTTCAGGGAAGTTCTCGCTCTAATTCTACCTTTCTCTTCACCTTTATTTTAATGCCTAGTAAAAAAGGGACTTTGTACAATTCAAGTGGGGGGACGGGAGCAGAATTATCTCGTGAACTTTATTTCGCCCTCATTTTTCTAGTTTAATTTGAAAAATTATGCCATTTTTAATTTTGACTTGTTTTTCCTAACATAACTAGATTAGACCTTAGCCGAGCACATACAACCCTTGACATTACATGGTGAGATTAGCCTTATCCGTTTCCAATATTTTACCCCAAATCCACCAAATTATGAGTGTGCCGATAGATTGTAAACTTTAGAACTTGGCCTTTGCATCATTTCGAGACCATAGACGAGGTATGTTGAGTTAGCTCAATGTATTTGGACTTTTCAGTTTTAGAAGGCAATATTATAGGATTATCACCCAAACAGCCTACCATTGTGAGTCTATCGATTAGTCACCTCGACTTTTCAACCCCCATGTGAAACCCTTTTGTTGCACTCACCTTTAGTGCAAGATACCCTAGATACACCCTTCTGAGCCATTCCTTTCATTTTGTCAACCCAATATATTATTTCGTTACACCTATACACCTTAGCCTACCCTGTAGTCTTTATTTGTGATTGGGAAGTCATCATTTGCCTAAGTTCAAGGTTCGAGTGGAAAGGTTTGGAAATCACGCTTTCATCGACAACATTTATGAAGATCATTGAAGACCTCCCGAATTCCCATTGTTCATCTCAAGTGGGGGGATGTTATGTTATTATGTTATGTTGAAAAACAAATGATTCAAAAAAAAAAGTTTATTGAGTTATGATATTGTTAAGTGCGATGTTATAAGCACTGTATGAGCTTTATTGATTAGTATCGAGGAGGCCACCTCGGTCACATTTGAAGATTGGAGTTGGAAGTTATGCCAACAGTAGAAGAAAATGTAGTTTGCCCATCACGACGTCCTCTAATGACACAACTACCTTGCATTTCATGATCCGGTTTCTAGACTTCTAAGCTTGAACTTTGGGCAGAAGGTAAGTAGTGATGACTTGGTAATAGATTTAGACTACCTGCTTGTTTTTCATTTTACACCAATTATATATCCCATGTCTTATCCTACCCTTTAGTCATGAAGCGTGTCTAGGTGATGCAGCGAGCAATCTTTGGTGTCTTGGCCATGGATTTGGTCATGTATCATTGATTTTGTCCACTTCGCCGTGACATGTTAGTAATGACGAGTCACCCCTTAACCTTTGTCGTGTCTACCTATATTGCCTTCGAGGATTGTTTAGCCCTTAACTCTAGTGGTGGAGATTTGTGTAACAGCCAAGCTTATGATAGAATACATGCTATGACTGTGCGATTGAGTGATCACCCCGAAATTGACACTTAGAATAGCTGAGAGATTTGAGTGTTTGTTCCCCTTTCGTGATGTGTTCGGCTTTGTTTTATTCTAGCATAAGGGATTTGTAAACTCATATTTTCTAGATTTTGGGAGATATCTTTTTTGGAATCTATCTAATAAGGTCTACTTGATGGCAAGTAGAGTTCAAGTGGGGGGATATTTGATAACATCAAATAGTCCTGAATATTAAGTGTCAATTTCCCCTTATAATGCTCGTTATTTATATCATTTATATGGATTTACGCTTGTTTTCCATTGTTTTCCACTTTCAGGTAAATTACGAGCATTAGAGCTAAAGAGACGCGGAAATGGAAACATAACTAAAGATTTATCACAGTATGCTATTTTGAAGAAGTTACGGCGTAACTCCTCTCTCACATTACGCTGTAACTATTGCGTGACCCAGAATACCAACTTATCAAGAGGTTATGGCGTAACTCTTCCCAAAGGTTACGACGTAACTCCATTAGGTCAAATGAGGTTCCACGCCGCTGATACTTACGCCGTAACTACTGCTTCACTTACGATGTAACCGAGTTTATTGAAGACTACGGTGTAACCACTAATAAGGTTATGCCGTAACTAGCAGATCTAGTGCATTTATGAAGAAATAGAAGGTTACGGCGTAACTCCTATATTGGTTACGCCGTAACCCAGATCTGGCCTATAAATAGCCCACGAATTCCGGCATTTCTAATCATCCCATTCCACACACAACACTCTGAGAACGTGGGAAAAAGCTCAAGGCAGGTCTAAGGGAGCATACGGAGCTGTTTCCAAGGGAGAAGTCACTCCATTACGATAAGCTTTAGCGTTTTATATTTCTTTTACTTTCAATTCATGTATTTCGTACCTTTAAATATTGAATAGTTTTGCATGATTAATATGAGCGGCTAAGCACCCTTTGGTGCTAGCATAGTTATGATTCCTTAATTGTTTTGTTTGCGTTTACCTTTACTTCCGTACAATTATTTCTAAGTGTATGCATGCATAGTTCATTGGTAGTCACCCTTGGTTCGGTAGTTTTGAATGGCGGTAGAGGCCAATTGCCTAGGAGATATGACCAACTGACCCTAGGTGAGCGGACTGAGACGGGAAGGGTAAGATATGACCAACTGACGACCCTTTTTACTTGTGCGATTTAACCAACTGATCACCTATCGTTTGGATGAACCTAAGAATTGGGGGGTGTAGTTTCTAAGTTCCTAACGGCCGGGCACTCACTATTTTGAATCTAGCATGTAGCGGTACTTAATTACTTGGCTTAGGGGACCAGGAACAACAGGACTTATGACGGTGCGCCTGATTTCTCCTTTGGTGGCATCTTTGTTGATAGGTTAGGGCGAATTGACCAAATGTTGTCCTCTCAAATTTGACCCCACCTGAAGTAATTGGAAGTAGGTAGACGTAGACATAACTAGCTAGGAGGATTGACTAGGTTAGCACCACTATTCCTCTATTGATTTCCCTTGATCCATTTATCTGCTTTTATTTTATTCTGCATTAGTAGTTTAATTAATTAAATCCGTATCGAAACCATTATTATTATGTGACAACTAGACTTAGTAATAATCCAACACACATAGCTCTTGGGACAACCTCGGCTTTACCATTTACTACACTACATGCGACTGGGTACACTGCCCGTTAGTGCACTAGGGTAGACCATAGGTATAGCGAGACACTATAAATCTTAAGACCTGGTCAGTGAAACCTGTATCAATGGGTATCCAACTGATCCTGACATGCCTGATTTAGAAGAAATGGATACTCCAACTGATGATGAGAATCTGGATGACATTTCAATGATGCAAATTTTACTAATTTAGAAACAGTCATCACAGAAAGTCCAATTCCTACTACCAGAGTTCATAAGAATCATCCCAAAGAGCAAATTCATAGAGATCTGAATACTCCAGTTCAAACAAGAAGCAGAGCTTTGAGCAATAAAACCTTTCCTGAACAAGGTTTCTTTGCCAAATCACTTCACAAAAGGAATAGCCGTAAAGATCTGCAAAATTGTTTATTTGCTTGCTTTCTGTCTCAAAAGGAGCCCAAGAGAGTTGAAGAAGCTTTATCAGAAGAAGGATGGGTTGAATCAATGCAAGAGGAGCTATTACAGTTTAAGCTTCATGAGGTGTGGACATTGGTTGACCTTCCAAATGGAAAAAGGGCCATTGGAACTAAATGGGTGTTCAGAAATAAAAGGGATGAAAGAGGTATAGTGGTAAGGAATAAATCAAGATTGGTTTCTCAAGGATACACACAAACTGAAGTATTTGCACCTGTTGCAAGAATTGAAGCTATAAGATTGTTTTTGGCATATGCTTCTTTCAAAAACTTTGTTGTGTATCAAATGGATGTTAAAAGTGCCTTTCTATATGGTACTATTGATGAGGAGGTGTATGTATGTCAACCTCCTGGCTTTGAAGATCCTGATCATCCTGATAAGGTCTATAGGGTGAAAAAGGCTATGTATGGTTTGCATCAAGCTCCAAGGCCATGGTATGAATGTCTTTCTACTTATTTGATGGACAATGGTTGATGAGTGTCTAAATACTCATCATTTTTGTACAAAATAAACTGCAAAATCATCTGAAAACACTCAAAAATGCATCAAAATGATGAAAATATCACAAATCAGTGTTTTATGTGTTTTAAATGCAAAAAGATCAAAATCAGATGAAAAACGTATCAAATTTGCAAAAATTGCAGTTTTAGTCCCCCAAGTTTTAAAAGTTGTCAAAAACAGTCCCTGAGCACATAATTTCAAAAATAAAATCACCAAAGGTCCTTTTAAAATCAAAAGTTGTCAAATTTAGTCCTTTGGTGAAAAATATAAAAAGTTTGAGAAAATTACAAGTTTAGTCCTTCAACTTTGAAAATTGGCAGAAATGGCCCCTGGAAAATGGCAAAATGGCAAGTTTGGTCCTTATACTTTTGAAGGTTGTCACTTTTAGTCCTTGGAAGAAACTTTGCAAGATTGGCAGTTCAAGTCCCTCAATTTCAGAAAATTGCATAACAAGTCCCTCTAATATTAAACCCTTTAAACCTCATTTTGGCCTGGTCATAAACCTTGAACCCCTGTCATAATGAATTGTGAACCCCCCCTTTGATTATTAACCTCTGGTCAAAGGTCTGGTCAAACCACCATGGCGCCAAAAGTCTCTCCATCTCAACTGCTATCCTGCAACTAAGCAACAACCCATCCCCCCTCCTCACCATCCACTCAAATATGTTCCCCCTCCTCAACTAACTTCCAAGGGGCATTAATTGCTCATCCCCCCTCCTCACTCAACCCCATTTGGCAGATAAGCTTTTGGCGCCAAAAATCCATTTGAATGGCCAAGATTGTTTTAAAGCCATCCAATGGCTGAGGTTAACTGGGAACTATTCAGAAGTGAGAGAAGGCATCTAGAGCTATAAAAGAGGCAAGAGAAGAGGAGAAAAGTAGTTAGTTAGTTTTTAAGTTTTTTTCTTTATGTCGTTTTTCAATAAAATGTTGTAGTTTAGATTAAAAGTTGTAATTTCAAGCTCATGTGTATCAAACTCAGTTGTTTAACAAGTGCAATCCAGTTTTAAGGTTTAATTCAAAGTCTCATTTATATTTCACATGTTGGTGTTCACTGTTGGAATTTGCAAATTCATGCTCCTATGTTAAAGCTTCCAGTAGCTTCTTTTATCCTTCAAACTAGTGAATTTAAACTTATTTAAGCTTTGGACAAGCCTTGGAAACAGTTTTAAGCCTTTTGGTTCATGGTCAATAATAGTCAACTGTAGGAGCAAATTGGAATTGGAGATGGATAATGGTGTTGCAGGATTTGGTTTAGGGTTGGAAATGGTTTGATATATTGATATTGGGTCTGGTTTAGCCTGTGACACCAGCTGGATCAGTTGTGAGTAACTTTCTAACTTTTCATTTTTAGTCTAATTTGCATAGTAAGCTTGTATCTGTTTCTGTGGTCACCTCTAGTTTTAACATGTTTATATAGTTGTGTTTAGGTCATGTAAGTTTAGTTTGATCACTGGGATAAGTCAGTTTAGGAGTTTAAGTGTTTTAGTTGCTTAGCAGATCATTAAAAGAGTGTTTGGTTCAATTGGTTTAACTGAGCTTGAGACTTTGTTGGTGCTTGAAAATTGTATACTCAGTCTTGGTATAGGTTCTTAGAACCATTCCAGTCATAACTTGTACCTGCAAAAGATCATTAGTCAAAATTTCATTTGATCTGTTCTTGTACCTGCACTGTTGGAAATTTTGAAAGCCAAAAGCTTATTTTGTGCTTAGAATTCATAGAACTAGCTTTCCTTAAGTTTATTTCATCATAATATTTCATTTCCAGTCTTTAAATCATGATCAAAATCCACAAAAGTCAACTTTCTCATCTGTTTTTAAAAGTCAAAATCAGGTCTGAGTCAGTGTTTTAGCAGAACTTGCAGCTAGTGCACACTGTTCATTTCAGCTTTTCATGGTCTCAAATTTGGTAAAATTGTAGTCTGCTAGGTAGTCTTCAAGTGCAAATTTCTGGTTTTAGGTTTAGCTTATTGGATAAGTAGTTAAATAAGCTCAAACTAGCTTCCCTGTTTGTCTGTTTCTGCATCAGCAACCTGTTCCAATATGGTCACTTTTGTTTTGCTCTCTAATTTCTTCCTTACTTGTCCTTATTAGCTGCTTATTTGCATAAATGATCTCTGGTTGGTTGTGTTGAGCTTACCACTTTTGATCTTCCCTTAAGCTTATTGGATCAGCAGTTGCAAGTGCTAGAAAGTAGGGTCCAAATCTGTTTTTGCTTATAGTGACAGTTAGCTTTATCATTGGTAATCAGTACTTTAGAGGAGAGGATTAGCTTAAAATTTTCTTATGTCGTTTTTCTCTTTAATGTATTAGTTTAATTTCAAATCTGTAATTTTGTGTTCTCAAATGTTAAAATCAAGTTATATTTGCAGTATTATCAAGTTTTAATCAGTGATTCCAAGTTTTTATCCATTTTCACCTTTTTGCATAACTGTTGAAATTTTCCCTGTCAAAATCTCACTCAAAAGCTTCATAATGCTTGTTTCTCAGTTACATTGAGCTTAAATGAGCTTAGCATAGCTTTGTACAAGCTCACATTCAAGTTTCCATTCATTTTGAAATTTGGTCAACATAAGTCAAACATGGGCACAAACAATGCAGGAATGGCAATAGGGTTGATGCAGACAAGGAAATGGGTTGAATTATAGTTTATTGGGTTGGATTTGGTAGGTTAGTGGTTCTTGGTTCACTGGTTTGCTAGCCATTGTGGCTTTGGACAAGTTGTAAGTCATTTTTAAGTTTCTTAGCATAATCAGTAATTGTAGTTTTAATCTGTTAAATCCTGTTCTAATAGATGTATTTAGGTCTGGTTAAGTAGGTTTGATCATAATATATGTTGGTTAAGTGTATGGATTAGTTTCAGTGTGCAAATCAGTGAATAAGGGAGTGTTTGGATTAACTGTCATACTGCCCTTAAGGCTTGCTCAGTGGATGCTTATTGTTGGTTCATGTTTATTAAGTGTATTTGAACTCATTTGGGTCTTAGTTTGGGTCTGCAACACCACCAAAGTCAAACTTGTACTTAAATCAGTCGCACTGCTCAACTGTTGTGATCAAGGATTTGCAAATCCTTGATTTGTGTTTAGAATTCATTAATATTGATTGCATTAGGTTTATTACATCATATAACATCATTATCAGTGATAAAATTGGATCCAAAGTTCACTTTAGTCAAAGTTTCATTATTTCTTCAAAAGTCAAAAGTGGCAAAAACTGGTTTTTAGCCAACTGAGAGTTATTTTTCATTGGTTCATATTTTGGCCAAATTAAGTGAAACTTGTTGATTTGGAAACTTCTCTTGGTTTAATTTCTTTGTATCATTTTTATAAAATTTAGTGATTTATTTAAAGACTTCAAAAATGACTGTCAAGATAGGCCAAACTGCCCTGTACACACTCAGTATTAACTGAGTGTGCACAGGCAGTTTGTGCAGACTCAAAACAAGCTCAAAACTAGTTGTCTAAGTCTAATTTTTGGTTCACAAACTCTTGGTCAGGTCTAGGATAAGTCCCAATTTGTAATTTTCATCTTGAGCTTATTTTGAAGCTTGTGATCAAGCTGCAAGTTTGTCCCAAAATCTGTTTTTAAGCAAATAGCTCAAACATCAAATCTGTGCCTGATTGTGATTCCGTGGTTGTAGCTTGTTGTAACTTGTTCCATTTTAGTTCTTTTGGTATTTCATAGCTTCTGTTTTGGGTTGGTGGCTTTTGTACTCCATTTGCTTATATAAGTGCTTATTTCAATAAGCACTTGGTCATCAGTTTCAATATCTTGTGCACAACCCCCTGTTTTTCCATTTTTCTTATATTCCTAATATTATTTTAGACTTTTCCTGAAATTTTCAGATTTTTCCTAGCTTGTTTGCTATTTTTCTTAATTTAAATTAGTTTTTAAGCATTTTTAATTAGCTTTTAATACAAAAAATTAAGAAAAGGTTCAAAAAAATAATTTTTCATTTTTATTAAGTTTAGATAAATATAAAAAGACAAAAAAGTAATTTTTCAGATTTTTCTTAGTTTATTTTGTAATTTTTAATAATTTAATTAGTTTTAAATAGTTTTTAATTCCTAGAAAATTCAAAAATAATCAGAAAAATACAAAAATAGTTTTGAAAATTCTCTTTTGATATTTTAGATTTTTCTAAGTCTTAATTTTATTTTTCTAGCCTTATTTCCTAATTTCTTGCATTTTAGGTTATTATTAAATAGTTAAAAATAGGTTTTAATTAATAATAATTAGATAATTAGTCATAAAAATAATTTTCTTTTTCTAAATATTTTCTTTTATCATTAGGATTGTAAAAATGTATTTTTCATATTTTTAGGATTTATATTGTGTAAGTTTCACGTTTTTATTTGTACGTCGCGTAGATTTTAATTTCAGTTTTATAAAAACATAAAAACAAAAACAACATTTTAAATATAGTGATAGCGTTTATTTAATAGTTTTTATCTTTTTAATTTCCTTTAATTTGCATTTAAGCCGTTGTAATTTGTTGGCTTTTTCCTTAGTCATAATAATCTTAAATCCCTTTTCCGTTCAAATTCCTCGATCACTTTACGTTTGATAATCCATTGCACAACTCGCTGGGACATAACGACCCGGGGAAACACTATACTCCTCAGATCTTCATTGAGTTCGTGTTCAAACTGTTTTAAGGTTCTTACGGTCTGCCATTCACAAATGGCAGGCTTGTGTGAGAAACCTTGACGGTTTTGCACACAATCAAATTTTTGGCGCCGCTGCCGGGGAGCTGTGCTGATAATCTTACGTCTAGCAGATTAGTGATTTGGATATTCACTCTTTGTTCATACCATCCATCTGTATATGTTTATATTTTCTTATCCAAAAATACCAAAAATATTCTTCTCATTCCTCTTATTCATTGATTCTATTTCTCTTACCCTCTTTTGCCGTATAATTCTATTCTTCGTATCCTCTCAACAATTTGATTCTCTTCTTAATCCTCTATATGTTTAATTCTTATGTCGACAATCGTCAACTTCATCGTCAAAAATGTGTGTGAGCGGTGTGGAGGGCCTAGTTCAAGTGAATTTTGCAATTCGTGCGAATTATCCATCAAAAATTCTTTTCAAAGTTATTTCGACCACCCGCCACAACCTGAAATACATTCTAATCTTGACAAACCAGTTCAAACGTCGGAGCTACCCCAAGCACCCACCGAGGATTACGAGGACACTTTCTTTGAAGATAGAGCCCGTAATCTAATCGAACAAATTCAAGCCGATGAAAAAAGGTCGAGAATTAGAATTGATTACGATGAATCCGTTCAAACACCGGTGACTAGCAAGAGTGACTTGCCTAATCTTCACGTTTCTCAAGAACCAAAACCAGAGACCATAACGGAAGTGGTGGAAATTGCTAGCTCTCAGAGCACACCACTTGTCCCACCTCCTGATTTTTCTAATTGTTCTTCGAGACTTGATAGTCATTCGGATCACCATGTTGGTTTTGTTGATTCTTTGAATAAACTGATTCCTCTTCATAACTATCAAATGCAATCGTTTATTCCTTGTGTCGGTTGTGGTGAGCCTCTCTTTGGTTCACCCTGTCGTTGGTGTACTTGTGTACAATGTGGTAATGATATCCATAACGGGAGTTGTTTGTTTTGTGGTTCGAGGAATTCATTTGATTATGATCCTAATCCGAACTCATTTAACGACCCCTCAAATTTTTTCAATTACCCACCACAGCCCGACTTATCTTCATATGATCAACATTACTGCTGTGAATATTGTGGAGGTCCTCACCAAGGATTTGAGTGTCAATCCGGAAACACGTTTGTCTATGAACAGTTTTCCAATGATGCTCAGAACTTTGGTTATAACCAAAATCCATATGATTCACCTATCCAGACTCAACAGTTTTACTGTTGTGAGTACTGTGGAGGTCCCCATTTCAGCTCTGATTGTCAAATAAGGAACCCAGTTCCTTGTAACAATCATGACTATTACATGTTTGAAAATTTCCAACCTCCACAGCACCATACGGTTCAAACTCCACCTGAGCCGTTGTCTCAAGAAATCTCCCATGATTTTGAAACCGCAATAAAAACACTTGAGGATATGATGAGTAACTTTAAAAATCAAGTGAGTGGTGAAAAGACCATGGGAGAATTGCTTGCCGAAGAGCGAGAAGCCCGCCAATCTAGGGAAGAATTATTAGTCCTAGAGCATGCAGCTCTAAGACGTTCCCAATTTCTTAAGGCAGCTCTTTATGATGATGACGAGGAGAGTTTTTATCCTTTTAAAGATAATAGTTCTCAACTCCCTCAGTCAGTTGATATCCCAGCAGTTGAGATGCCATCTCAAACAACTGCTATCACACCCGAAGCTCCCACTCACTCTCTTAACATGGGGGACGAGCATCTTGACACTGTTCCTGAAAAGGAATCGGACGAATTCATAAAGTCTAGTGTTGAGAACCTTGTCCCAATCCCGAGAGAGTCACAGAGAACTTTTGATCTTAGGTGTGATTCTCCTTCCCCTCTTGAGTGTTCAAATGATCATTTGGAAACTTTTTCCGATTATAGCGACGATTGTGCTTCCTTTGGAAACATCGAGTACGTTGAGGCATCACTTCCACAATCTGATGCTGACCCTCTTCTTGAGGAGTTCTCCGGTGAACTCACTCACATCAATCCACTCTTTGATTTCGAAGCCGATCTAGGAGAGACTGAAAGTCTCATTGATAATTATCGTTCACTCACTTCTTATCCCAACAATCCAAATGAGAATGTTGATCACTTTGTTCCCGAAACATTCAAAGCTACTCTCACCAATCCTCTATTTGAATTCGACTCTGAATTCACTTTAATTTCTGAGAATCCACTCTTTGATACTCAGATTGAGGATAGTGATGAGCCCACTATGGAACAAGAGTTCACAATTTCACTTCATGTGAATGATTCTCTCCATGAAGAGTTCTCCGGTGAACTCTCTCATGACATATCTCCTCCGGAACATGATCATTTCTACTTTGATCTTGAGGATGATATTAGCTCGGAGGAAGGTGTACTCTATCGTATGAGTTTGCTTATTGATGATACTACCTTCACCCTTCCTCCCGATACGTCTACATTTGAGGATGAAGAATGGATCTTGATTGTTATCAAGACCTTTCTTCCTTTCCTCAAATATCTTGTGATTTCCCTTCATCTTCACTCCTTCGGGAATGAAGACACTATCTTTGACCCCGGCATTTTCATTTATCATCTGTGAGCCGGTTCTATGTATATCTCATCGGTGTGGAACTTTCACGTGCTTCAAATGTTTATCCAAACATCTTGAATGAAAGTCCGATGGAGATTGTTTCTTCCACTTTGCTTCCCCATGAACCAATGAATTCGGGGTCGAGTCAAGCTAGCGACTCGGTAATCAAAAACAGTAGCTAAACATGGGTTTTCACCCGTGTGTACCACCCTAGTGTTGGGGAGTTACCCCACATGTTATATATATAAATCTTTCAAAAAAAAAAAAAAAAAAAAAAAAAAAAAAAAAATCTCCTTTCTAAATAATGGCCGTAATATTTCCCTTTTACGTTCTTTGTTTCGGCATAACCGCCGGTACTTTGAATATTGAGGGCAATATTCATTTCTAAGTGTGGGGGGGAATTCTCACGAATTTTATCATATAATTATACCAATTCCCCCGTTTTTGGCCAAAATTTTTTTTGGAGTAAGTGTTTTACACTTACTCATTTGGTTATCAGTCCGCTTTGTTTGAAAAACAAAAGGATTGGCTAATCCAGGAGCAAACGGCTCTTGGTAAAGATATCTCAAATCCGTTTACGGCTTGCAATTTGCCCAAAATTGTATGGTTCTCAACTCACCATATCCTAAAAAGTGAAGAGTTGGCTAGCCCGCAAGATTATGGCTTGTGGTAAAGGCAGTGGAAAATCCATAATTGGTATTCAGC
This sequence comes from Chrysanthemum seticuspe, assembly GCA_019973895.1. Lineage (NCBI taxonomy): Eukaryota > Viridiplantae > Streptophyta > Magnoliopsida > Asterales > Asteraceae > Chrysanthemum > Chrysanthemum seticuspe. Next base: position 80,066,488 of record BPTQ01000004.1, read on the forward strand.
TCACCAAAGATAATATTGATAATTTATCTAAGAGTTGGCTAGTCCAGAAGGGTACGGCTTCTGGTAAAGACAAATCAAATCCGGTGAAAGCTGGTGGTTTGCTCAAAATCACATGGTTATCGGTGTACCATGGTTCTTACTTGAACTGAAACATTTGGCTACTCCAGAAGTAATGGCTTTTGGTAAAGAGATTAAAATCCATTATGTTTTCTTAAATCATTGCTAGGGACTAGCAATATCTCAGTGTGGGGGATTGATGAGTGTCTAAATACTCATCATTTTTGTACAAAATAAACTGCAAAATCATCTGAAAACACTCAAAAATGCATCAAAATGATGAAAATATCACAAATCAGTGTTTTATGTGTTTTAAATGCAAAAAGATCAAAATCAGATGAAAAACGTATCAAATTTGCAAAAATTGCAGTTTTAGTCCCCCAAGTTTTAAAAGTTGTCAAAAACAGTCCCTGAGCACATAATTTCAAAAATAAAATCACCAAAGGTCCTTTTAAAATCAAAAGTTGTCAAATTTAGTCCTTTGGTGAAAAATATAAAAAGTTTGAGAAAATTACAAGTTTAGTCCTTCAACTTTGAAAATTGGCAGAAATGGCCCCTGGAAAATGGCAAAATGGCAAGTTTGGTCCTTATACTTTTGAAGGTTGTCACTTTTAGTCCTTGGAAGAAACTTTGCAAGATTGGCAGTTCAAGTCCCTCAATTTCAGAAAATTGCATAACAAGTCCCTCTAATATTAAACCCTTTAAACCTCATTTTGGCCTGGTCATAAACCTTGAACCCCTGTCATAATGAATTGTGAACCCCCCCTTTGATTATTAACCTCTAGTCAAAGGTCTGGTCAAACCACCATGGCGCCAAAAGTCTCTCCATCTCAACTGCTATCCTGCAACTAAGCAACAACCCATCCCCCCTCCTCACCATCCACTCAAATATGTTCCCCCCTCCTCAACTAACTTCCAAGGGGCATTAATTGCTCATCCCCCCTCCTCAGTCAACCCCATTTGGCAGATAAGCTTTTGGCGCCAAAAATCCATTTGAATGGCCAAGATTGTTTTAAAGCCATCCAATGGCTGAGGTTAACTGGGAACTATTCAGAAGTGAGAGAAGGCATCTAGAGCTATAAAAGAGGCAAGAGAAGAGGAGAAAAGTAGTTAGTTAGTTTTTAAGTTTTTTTCTTTATGTCGTTTTTCAATAAAATGTTGTAGTTTAGATTAAAAGTTGTAATTTCAAGCTCATGTGTATCAAACTCAGTTGTTTAACAAGTGCAATCCAGTTTTAAGGTTTAATTCAAAGTCTCATTTATATTTCACATGTTGGTGTTCACTGTTGGAATTTGCAAATTCATGCTCCTATGTTAAAGCTTCCAGTAGCTTCTTTTATCCTTCAAACTAGTGAATTTAAACTTATTTAAGCTTTGGACAAGCCTTGGAAACAGTTTTAAGCCTTTTGGTTCATGGTCAATAATAGTCAACTGTAGGAGCAAATTGGAATTGGAGATGGATAATGGTGTTGCAGGATTTGGTTTAGGGTTGGAAATGGTTTGATATATTGATATTGGGTCTGGTTTAGCCTGTGACACCAGCTGGATCAGTTGTGAGTAACTTTCTAACTTTTCATTTTTAGTCTAATTTGCATAGTAAGCTTGTATCTGTTTCTGTGGTCACCTCTAGTTTTAACATGTTTATATAGTTGTGTTTAGGTCATGTAAGTTTAGTTTGATCACTGGGATAAGTCAGTTTAGGAGTTTAAGTGTTTTAGTTGCTTAGCAGATCATTAAAAGAGTGTTTGGTTCAATTGGTTTAACTGAGCTTGAGACTTTGTTGGTGCTTGAAAATTGTATACTCAGTCTTGGTATAGGTTCTTAGAACCATTCCAGTCATAACTTGTACCTGCAAAAGATCATTAGTCAAAATTTCATTTGATCTGTTCTTGTACCTGCACTGTTGGAAATTTTGAAAGCCAAAAGCTTATTTTGTGCTTAGAATTCATAGAACTAGCTTTCCTTAAGTTTATTTCATCATAATATTTCATTTCCAGTCTTTAAATCATGATCAAAATCCACAAAAGTCAACTTTCTCATCTGTTTTTAAAAGTCAAAATCAGGTCTGAGTCAGTGTTTTAGCAGAACTTGCAGCTAGTGCACACTGTTCATTTCAGCTTTTCATGGTCTCAAATTTGGTAAAATTGTAGTCTGCTAGGTAGTCTTCAAGTGCAAATTTCTGGTTTTAGGTTTAGCTTATTGGATAAGTAGTTAAATAAGCTCAAACTAGCTTCCCTGTTTGTCTGTTTCTGCATCAGCAACCTGTTCCAATATGGTCACTTTTGTTTTGCTCTCTAATTTCTTCCTTACTTGTCCTTATTAGCTGCTTATTTGCATAAATGATCTCTGGTTGGTTGTGTTGAGCTTACCACTTTTGATCTTCCCTTAAGCTTATTGGATCAGCAGTTGCAAGTGCTAGAAAGTAGGGTCCAAATCTGTTTTTGCTTATAGTGACAGTTAGCTTTATCATTGGTAATCAGTACTTTAGAGGAGAGGATTAGCTTAAAATTTTCTTATGTCGTTTTTCTCTTTAATGTATTAGTTTAATTTCAAATCTGTAATTTTGTGTTCTCAAATGTTAAAATCAAGTTATATTTGCAGTATTATCAAGTTTTAATCAGTGATTCCAAGTTTTTATCCATTTTCACCTTTTTGCATAACTGTTGAAATTTTCCCTGTCAAAATCTCACTCAAAAGCTTCATAATGCTTGTTTCTCAGTTCCATTGAGCTTAAATGAGCTTAGCATAGCTTTGTACAAGCTCACATTCAAGTTTCCATTCATTTTGAAATTTGGTCAACATAAGTCAAACATGGGCACAAATAATGCAGGAATGGCAATAGGGTTGATGCAGACAAGGAAATGGGTTGAATTATAGTTTATTGGGTTGGATTTGGTAGGTTAGTGGTTCTTGGTTCACTGGTTTGCTAGCCATTGTGGCTTTGGACAAGTTGTAAGTCATTTTTAAGTTTCTTAGCATAATCAGTAATTGTAGTTTTAATCTGTTAAATCCTGTTCTAATAGATGTATTTAGGTCTGGTTAAGTAGGTTTGATCATAATATATGTTGGTTAAGTGTATGGATTAGTTTCAGTGTGCAAATCAGTGAATAAGGGAGTGTTTGGATTAACTGTCATACTGCCCTTAAGGCTTGCTCAGTGGATGCTTATTGTTGGTTCATGTTTATTAAGTGTATTTGAACTCATTTGGGTCTTAGTTTGGGTCTGCAACACCACCAAAGTCAAACTTGTACTTAAATCAGTCTCACTGCTCAACTGTTGTGATCAAGGATTTGCAAATCCTTGATTTGTGTTTAGAATTCATTAATATTGATTGCATTAGGTTTATTACATCATATAACATCATCATCAGTGATAAAATTGGATCCAAAGTTCACTTTAGTCAAAGTTTCATTATTTCTTCAAAAGTCAAAAGTGGCAAAAACTGGTTTTTAGCCAACTGAGAGTTATTTTTCATTGGTTCATATTTTGGCCAAATTAAGTGAAACTTGTTGATTTGGAAACTTCTCTTGGTTTAATTTCTTTGTATCATTTTTATAAAATTTAGTGATTTATTTAAAGACTTCAAAAATGACTGTCAAGATAGGCCAAACTGCCCTGTACACACTCAGTATTAACTGAGTGTGCACAGGCAGTTTGTGCAGACTCAAAACAAGCTCAAAACTAGTTGTCTAAGTCTAATTTTTGGTTCACAAACTCTTGGTCAGGTCTAGGATAAGTCCCAATTTGTAATTTTCATCTTGAGCTTATTTTGAAGCTTGTGATCAAGCTGCAAGTTTGTCCCAAAATCTGTTATTAAGCAAATAGCTCAAACATCAAATCTGTGCTTGATTGTGATTCTGTGGTTGTAGCTTGTTGTAACTTGTTCCATTTTAGTTCTTTTGGTATTTCATAGCTTCTGTTTTGGGTTGGTGGCTTTTGGACTCCATTTGCTTATATAAGTGCTTATTTCAATAAGCACTTGGTCATCAGTTTCAATATCTTGTGCACAACCCCCTGTTTTTCCATTTTTCTTATATTCCTAATATTATTTTAGACTTTTCCTGAAATTTTCAGATTTTTCCTAGCTTGTTTGCTATTTTTCTTAATTTAAATTAGTTTTTAAGCATTTTTAATTAGCTTTTAATACAAAAAATTAAGAAAAGGTTCAAAAAAATAATTTTTCATTTTTATTAAGTTTAGATAAATATAAAAAGACAAAAAAGTAATTTTTCAGATTTTTCTTAGTTTATTTTGTAATTTTTAATAATTTAATTAGTTTTTAATAGTTTTTAATTCCTAGAAAATTCAAAAATAATCAGAAAAATACAAAAATAGTTTTGAAAATTCTCTTTTGATATTTTAGATTTTTCTAAGTCTTAATTTTATTTTTCTAGCCTTATTTCCTAATTTCTTGCATTTTAGGTTATTATTAAATAGTTAAAAATAGTTTTTAATTAATAATAATTAGATAATTAGTCATAAAAATAATTTTATTTTTCTAAATATTTTATTTTATCATTAGGATTGTAAAAATGTATTTTTCATATTTTTAGGATTTATATTGTGTAAGTTTCACGTTTTTATTTGTACGTCGCGTAGATTTTAATTTCAGTTTTATAAAAACATAAAAACAAAAACAACATTTTAAATATAGTGATAGCGTTTATTTAATAGTTTTTATCTTTTTAATTTCCTTTAATTTGCATTTAAGCCGTTGTAATTTGTTGGCTTTTTCCTTAGTCATAATAATCTTAAATCCCTTTTCCGTTCAAATTCCTCGATCACTTTACGTTTGATAATCCATTGCACAACTCGCTGGGACATAACGACCCGGGGAAACACTATACTCCTCAGATCTTCATTGAGTTCGTGTTCAAACTGTTTTAAGGTTCTTACGGTCTGCCATTCACAAATGGCAGGCTTGTGTGAGAAACCTTGACGGTTTTGCACGCAATCAATGGTTTCAAGAGGGGACTAATTGATAAGAATTTGTTCATAAGGAAGCTCAAGGATGACATATTGCTAGTTCAGGTTTATGTTGATAACATCATCTTTGGCTCAACCAATAAGGAGTTGTGCAGAGATTTTGAGAAACTTATGCATGATAAGTTTCAGATGAGTTCTATGGGTGAACTCACTTTCTTTTTGGGGCTACAGGTTCAACAAAGGACTGATGGTATTTTCATTAGTCAAGACAAGTATGTAGCAGATGTTTTGAAGAAGTTTGGGTTTCAGGATGTAAAGAGTGCTAGTACACCAATGGAGACTTAAAACCCACTGGTACCAGATGATGGAAGTCCCAAAGTTGATTTGAAGTTGTATAGTACCATGATTGGATCTTTGATGTATCTCAGTGCATCTAGGCCAAATATTATGTTCTCAGTATGTGTGTGTGCAAGATTTCAAGTCACACCAAACACAACACACTTGAATGCTGTGAAGAGAATTTTTAGATACCTTAAGGGTCATCCTAAATTGGGCCTTTGGAATTCTAAGGATTCAGCATTTGATTTGGTGGCCTATACAGATAGTGATTATGCTGGAGCTAGTTTGGATAGGAAGTCTACTACTGGAGGATGTCAGTTTTTGGGAAGCAGATTAATCTCATGGCAGAGTAAAAAGCAAACAACTGTGGCCAATTCTACAACTGAAGCTGAGAATGTGGCTGCTGCTAGTTGATGTGGTCAAGTGCTTTGGATTCAGAATCAATTGCTGGACTTTGGGTACAATTTTATGCATACTACGATTTACATTGATAATAACAGTACAATATGCGTAATTAAAAATCCTGTTTTGCATTCTAGAACTAAACACATTGAGATAAGGCATCATTTTATTAGAGATTGTAATGAGAAAAGGTTGATTCAAATGGTAAAAATCCATACTGATTTCAATGTTGCTGATCTTCTCACTAAAGCTTTTGATGTGGGGAGATTTCAGTATCTTGTAGTCAGTATTGGAATGATAAATCTCTAAATCTCAACTTTGTTTTGTAAAAGTTTGTAAAAAGTTATGTACTATTTTTAGTTGATCTTAGTATTGCTTGTTTTGGTCTATCCACTGTTAGTTTTGTTATATCCACTGCTTGCTTCTTTGTGTTCCCACTAACTATTTTGCAGAGAAAGGATATAAATCACAACCAGTATGATGCAATGGACTTAATAAGATAAACATGGTTCTGTTATTCATTAGTTAAGTACTGCATCCTGAGATGCAGTTATTACAACCATGGGAAACATACTACCAGCTGACACTAGCTCCTAATGACACTAGCTTCACAACACTCCCTCACCACCTAAGGCTTCTTAGCAATGCCCCACTCTGGCATCACTTTTTGCACTATTGGACCTCCAATCTCCTTCCAAACCTTGGGGCATGCCAGCCCAATCACCCTTCCTCTGATGGGTGGTGATGATGATGATGGACCCTATGGTGGAGGTGGTGCAGTCAACAGTGCTTGCTGAGGTGGTGCTTGAAGTTCTTCTGGTGGGATTACTGCAGCAAGGGTAGGCACAACAAGGACTTTTGTAGAAGTTTCATCATCTGTACCTTCATATGGAGACACATAACTTGGCATGGAACTTAGGTCTGAGCTGGATTCTTTCATGATAGCATCTTGAGGCATTGGTTGGATTGCAGAAGGTCCAGTAGCTGAAGGGTTTGTCTTCACAGATGAGAGGGGTGTGTTCCTTGGTGGAAAATAATTGTTCCAACCACCTTTAGAAGAACCTGAGTGAGCTCTTTTCCTTGATGAAACCTCTTCCTCAACCCTGCCTGGGTGAGTCCTAACAAACTCCTCCCTGACATTGTTAGAAGAAGAGCTATCTGTTGAAAGGTTGATTGGATTTGAGTTACTCATGATCTTTGGTGAAGACGGTATTTGCAAGTATTCTTATAGAGAGAATTTTGGGAATATGAGTGGTAGTTGTGTTATGTGAGTAAGATGGTCTTTAATAGAGTAAATATGAAATTGGGGAGTTAAATGTGGGGAAGGTGTAAGTTGTTGAGGAATAAATGAAGTCTTTGACTTTGGTGGATGGATAATGACTTGGAGTTGACCTTTTGACTGGGTGATTAGTATTATTCTAACCACTTCCAGTATTCATTTTGAAATCACTCTTTGTTTTACTAACCACTACTAACCTTAACCATGTTTCCAGTGTTTGGTTTGTGTTTGTGATGTGCAGGTATGAAGGACTTATGGAGCTTTTTGGAGCTGTTGTTGTGTTTAGTTTAAAAAAAATGTGTGAATCTTTTGTAATCCTTCATACCAATGCTTGATAATATGATTTGTGAATCTTAACTTTCATGTGAGTCAAATTGAAGAACCTATTGAGCATACCAGACAATATGATGTCCCCCCCTATGCTACCTAAGGTATTTGCTCATATGAGACACAAAAATCCCAATTTTACTGGTACCACACCATTATTTCCAAATATGATACCTTTACCAGATGATCCTGATTTTGATGATGTATCTGATCTACAACCTTCCCAAACCACTGATGCTGCAAGCCCTGCCTTCATAATTGAACCCACTGCTATACACCCTGAACCCACTGCTGAGCCTATACCTTCAACCTCTAAACCTACTAGGATCTTGTGTACTAGGATAAAGAGGAAGGGCACCATGCTACATCAGGCTGGTGTTAGTGGTGTAGTTGATGAGGCTGTCACAAGGAGTGGAGGTGACATGACTAGAAGGGCTTCCACTACTGACTCATGCTTAGATGCTGGTCAGGACAGTGGAATCATCAATAAGACCCAACCTTTGGCAACTCCTAATGTGGAGAGTTCCTTGAAACTCAACACAAGTGGAGGAATCCCTAGTCAATTGGCTACTTTAGGGTGCATAGATGATCAGGCTATGTCTGATGCTATGTTTTCTTTACCCAAAGATTCACCTCTCGGAGCAGGTTACACAACTCGAAGTGATGAGGGTAGTTTGGAACATGATATTGAATTGATGGATCCTACCTAGGTACATGATGACTTTTCCAATGAACCACCTCTAGGACCAGTTAACACAGGTCGAAGTGGGGAGGATATTCTTGAACATTTAAAGGAATTGACGGATAAATGTACCAAAATGGAGGGCACAATCTCTAGTATTCAAGAACTTTTTGTGTTTCAGGGCAGACAGATCAGAAATTTGAAGCATAGGGTGTTTATTTTGGAGAAGGTTAAGAGACCAGGGATTGCTGTTGTAAGGAAGGTTACAAAGCAGAGACAGAAGGTGCACTCTTCAAAGGATGTGAATTTGGAGGATGTATACAAACAGGGGAGGATGGAAAGCATGGATCAAGGGGATGCTGTGAATATGGATGAGGATTTGGATAGTGGAAATCAAGGAGAGCACTATGTGGTGTCTGATAAGGATGGGAATGAAGCAGTACTTGAAACCTTGAAGACTGTAGTAGGAGACAAAGATAAAGAGGTGATGCAGGACACATCCACTGCTAGTGTTTCTGTAACCACGGCAAATCTAAATGTAACCACTGCTGCAACTTCAGATGAGGTAAACACATCCACTGCTACTTTAATCACACCCACTGCTGTTACAACCACATCAACCATAGTCACAACAACTGCCATATCACCTCCCTTACATAAAGATGTTGAGAAGGAAGTTGCTAGCACCTTGATTAATCTAAGTCAACCTACATCAAACCCAACACCTACACCTTTAACTGTATCTGTTCCACTTATTCTAAAACCAACTGGACCTAAACCGTTAAGTAAAAGTTTGACAATTGGTGAGCCTTTGAAGACTAAGATGGTTTTACCAGACATTTGAAAATGGAAAGGTATTGCTGAGCCTGAATTGAACTTTAAGAATAGACAAGAGCAGATTGATTATGATAGGCAGCTTGGTGAAAGATTGCTAGCTGAAGAAGAAGCAGCTTAAGAAAGGAAAAAGAAAGAAGATGAAGAAGCTACTCAAAAATTGATAGCAGAATGGAATGATCATCAGTTTGTTCTTGAAGCCTCTGAAGTAATTAAGACAGAGTATTCTACTCAAGAATGGGCACTGTTATCTATTGATGAGAGGGCTAAGGTGTTGGCTGCAAGGGCAAGGAAGTTAAGTCAAGAGAAAAAGCAAGTTAAAAAGATGAAACCACCTACAAAGAGTCAAATGAGAAATTCAATGATGAATATTATCAGAAACATGGACTTGTATAAGGGTGAAGATTTAAGAAAGTTTACATATGAGAGGATTGAAGAGATTTATCAAATAAGTATGAAAATAAATGATAATTTCAATCCTATGAATTCTGAGAAAGAAGCTAAGTGGTTAAAGAGAAAAGTTGATTCTAAGAAGGAATCTAGTTCAAAAAGACAAAAGGTGGATGAAAAGATGGAAAAGAATGAAAGAACAGAAAAGTATCTTCTAGAGTGTGATATATCTGTACCTATTAATCCTACTCCAGTAAGAGCAGTTCATCCTATTGAAGATTGGCAGATCATCATAGAGAATGGTAAAGAAGTAATTGAGATTACAAGAGCTAATGGGTGGAAAGGTACATATCTCAATTTTGGATTGTTATTGGACTGTATGACTAAAGATGATCTGGAACAACTGTGGAAGGTAATGGAATTTAGATATGGAAAGTTTGGTCCAACTGGAGAGTTAGCTAAATTTGTATGGACTTCTGTAAAGAATTTGTGTCAGCCTAATCCTAATGAAGAATTTTGGGAAGAATGTGAGTTGGTTGATTGGCTGTTGTATTCATATTGCAAAGTTCATGCTATGCAGACCACAAAAGAAAAGTTCTTTATGTTTGCTGATAAGGATTATCCAATATCAAAGAAAGTGGGCAGAAAAATGTTGCAAGCTGTTAGGAATTAGAAATTCCAGGTATTAAAGAGTCGGTCACCTCAAGTATATGTAATCGTTAGAAAGCTCGTAGTCATAGTTATTTTAAGTTAAGTAGTATTTAGTTAAGTAACACCGTGGAGGACGGATGGGTCTTTACCCACTATATGCCTGATCCACAGCCCGTTGTGTGGCGTTTTATGTAAGACTATAAATACTCTCTACCTCCCAAGGTAGAGAGTTGGAGCTCATAATAAGATTTTCTTTCTCTCACTAAAGTTCCCTAAACCTCTAACTTTCTCTCTCTAAAACTCATCTTCTATACGCCTATGTTTGATTGTGTTATGATGTGTATGTGAAAACCAATATCCTACAATTGGTATCAAGAGCCATGGTTAGATCATATCGTGCACATCTTTGGATTTCTAGCGGTTTTTAGGTGGTTTTTGAGTTTGAAAAAGTTTAGTGGTTTGTGCATCATTTGGTTGATTTCTTGTGTTAAAGCTTGGATTTTGTTAGTACTTTTATGTTTAGAATCATCACAAGTGGTTAGGTTTTCATTTGGTAAGCTTGAATCATCTTGGTTGGGTTGTTTTTGGATTGAAAAGTGATGTTTATGTGGTTTTTCTTGCTAGCGACTTGATATACGGATCTCTTTCTTCGTAGTAACTTGCTTCACAATTTTGTAGCGAGTTACAGTTTTGGAGCTAGCGACTTAGACCTAGCGATTAACAGTACAAGTAGTGGACTCTCCACTACGGGTAGCGACTTGGTGGTAGCGACTTGGTCTGTAGCGAGTTGCTCTTTAGCGACTTGAGTAGCGAATTGCTGCCAAAATTTTGCTAGCGACTTGAGGCTTAGCGAGTTACTACTTAGCGACTTGCATTTGTCTAGCGACTTGGGACTTTAGCGACTTGGGGGTGTAGCGAATTAGGAGTTAGCGACTTGGTGCATTATCTTCTAGCGACTTGGGTGATTGTTTACGGTTTTCTCTTGATTTAGTAAAATCCCATGAAAGAATCTATTTCCCGGTTTAATCATAGAGTTATAAAATCCTGTATAATCTGTTAACATGTCTACCAACATTCCTACTATCATTTCCACTGTTGCCGAGGATGTTCAAGGAGCTGGTTCAGATACTCATCCACCCATGCTTGACAGAACTGACTACGATTCTTGGGCTCAACGAATCAGATTGTACTGCCTTGGAAAGGAAAATGGTGTCAACATTCTCAAATCCATTGATGAAGGACCGTATCGAGTTGAGACGACTAGAGATGTACTTGATACTGCTGAAGATGGAACTCTGATTTACGGAATGGACAGACCAAAGATGTATGATGAGCTTGATGATAAGGAGAAAAAGAGATTCGATGCTGATATCAGGGCTTCTAACATTGTTCTTCAAGGTCTTCCTAAAGACATCTACAAGCTGATCAATCACAACACCGAAGCAAAGGCAGTATGGGATAATGTCAAGATGCTTCTCTCAGGTTCAGAATTAACTATGGAAGACAGAGAATCACAACTCTATGACGAATTTGAACACTTCAAGATGAAACCAGATGAGAGTGTCTATGAGTACTATGTGAGATTTCATAAGTTGGTGAATGACATGAGGAACATCAGAATGACTATGCCTAACATTCAGCTGAACTCATAATTTGTGAACAACATGAATCTCGAATGGCACAAGTTTGTCACCTCTGTGAAGCTCACTAAAGGATTGAAGAATACAAACTATGAGCAACTCTATGCCTTCCTCCTTCAGAATGAGAGACATGCTATGTTTGAAAAAATGGTTCTTAATCAGTTCAAAACCAACCAGGGAGAGACAAGCTCGTCTAATGACTCAACTGCCTTATACTCAAACATCGGAATCACAACCAAAGCCTGACAAGTCATACCCATGGGAAATGGTAATCACAAACTAGTTCCTGATCCTATGTTCAAACAAGCTGATGCTGATGCACACGTTGGTAACTTCATTAATCAACTAGCTCTTCTGATTAGTCAAAACATGAATTCTCTCCCACAAACCAATAACAACCTCAGAACAGCATCTAACCCACACAATCAAGCTACTGTTAAAGATGGGAGGATCGTGGTGCAACCAGTTCAGGAAAGACAGTATGATCAGGGAAGAGGTGGAACTGGTAGAGGTTATGTTGGTAATCAGAATCAAGGAAGGAATGGTAATCAAGGTCAAGCTAAGCCGATCAAATGTTATAACTGTGGTGGTGAGGGACACATTGCAAGGAACTGCACATCTCCAAAGCGTCCACAGAATGCTGATTACTTCAGAGATAAGATGCTGCTTGTACAAGCTCAGGATAATGGTGCTGCTTTAGATGAAGAGGAATTGTTGTTTCTAGCTGAGGGCAATGCCAAGACCTATGATGCAGATGTGGATGAGCAGCCTATTCAGGAGATAGGTCACAATCATCAGAATGCCTTTCAAGTCGCTGATTGTGATGCATACGACTCTGATGTGGATGATGGACCTACTGCACACACAATCTTTATGGCTAGCATTTATCCAATGGTTTCTGCCAAGGTCTCCTCTTCACCACAAGCTGGCCCATCCAAAGACAAACTCATCTCAGAGGTACTAAAACTATACGATGATGCTGATGTGCAAAAGATGCATGACAAAGTACTATCAACTGAAACTATTGAATCAAATATTGAAAATATGGGTAATATCAATGTTGTCCCATATGATCAATATGTGAAACAAAGTGAAAGTGAAGTTGTACCAAGTGATGCATCTCCTGCAGTCAACAATGACTATTTTTTTGATGAATACACTGCCTGTGCCCCTGATGAGTCTGTAATTTCTGAACTAAATGCCTATAAAGAACGTGTTGCTATTTATGAACAACGTGCAAAATTTGAGTTGACCACTCGTGAGCAGGAAATGGATGACCAAGTGCGTACAATCACTAGAAAAAGTAATTTTTGAGAAGAAGTATTAAAACAAGAGTTAAATTCTTTGCAAGAAAAGCTTTCTAAAACTGCTAAGCAAAAACAAGAACTTCAAGAAAATGTGAAAATGCTTAAGCAAGAATTTAATGCAAAGGAATCAAAACTCTTGAAAGATTTTTTTAATCTGAAAACTTCGAAAAACAAACTTGAAAACAAGTTGTACATACAAGGGAACACCATTCAGACTGCTCACATGATCACTAAGCATAGGGTCTTAAGCGATAAGCATAGCATTCCCCTTGTTAAGGAACCAAATCCAGAGGTCATTAAAAGGGCTAGAAATGCTCATAAGGTTCTTTATGATGGCAATGAAATCCTTAAACCTAGACAGAAACCTAGTTGCGTTGAGTGCACTGAGGAAGATAAGAAATCAGATGAAGTCACTAAGGAAAAGATGAACAAGAAATTAGATGATCCTAAATGTAGAGAGAAGAAAATAAAGATCACACCCCATGATTACAAGAAGGAAAACTGGATTTCTTTGAACATGTTTAAGCCTCAGACATTGTTGACTCCCGAACAAGTTTTCTGGAAAATGGATTTAGATAAGCAGAAAGCTGAAAATATTGTTGAAACAAACCCTCCCCTTTGGAAAATGCCTAGAGCGACTGTGTATCCTCCTAATACACCAATGCATCTTGTTCCTAGAACAATTGCCACTAAAAGCAAGACCTTAATTAGCCAATATGTCATATTTCAACTATTTGTTGATTTTGAGAAAACTTGCAAGAAAAGGATCACACCCACTGGTATAACGGAAGGAGAAAGGGGTTTTGAGCAAATGAAAGAGTGTTATTTAACTGAGGTCAAGCCTTTCTTTAAACTTCTAAAAGATCACTTTGAGAGTCTTAAAAAGGGGATAGAAACTGATATTAAGGGAATGGAAAAGGAATTTGATGCAATGATAGTTGAAGTTAGTGACTATGAGCGAGCACTAAAATATAATGAGATTGAGAGGAAGAACTTGCATACACTAAATGAGAACCTGATTTCTGAATGTATTGCTCAAGATGTGTTTTTTACTACTACAAATTGTTCCATTAATGCCTCCAAATTTCATGAATTATCGGTTGCCCTGAAAGTCTCCCATGATCGTGTCATTGAGCTTGAAAAAACTAATTCTGAACTAAACGAGAAAATTGAACTGGATGATCACGACAATTTGGTTAAACATTTCTCTAAACTAGAAGTTGAGCATTTTAATTTAGAACTAAAATATCAACATCTTAAAGAAAATGTCAAAACATCAAATATGAAGACATCCTCAGATGCTCCAGAGTTTGATGCAGTTTTTCAAACAGTGCAACACGATCAGAAAGTTGAAAGCCCAAATCTCTCAATTAAAGGGTCAAACGAACAATATGACAGGCTCCCAAATGCCTCATCCTTTAGATTCTCAGAATTCTCAAACGTTTCATCTTCAAAACCTAGTAAATGCATTACAAAAGGAAAACGAAAGTTTTCTAGAAGAAAATGAAAAGGTTAAACGTCATTTCAATGAGTTATTTGAATCAATAAAGGTCACTCGTAACAAAAATAACGAACAAATAGCTTCATTGCAAAAGGAAATTGAGAATCTGAAGAGTCAGGTAAAAGGGAAAATGCCAATGACCAATGGGGAGAATGGTGTATCAAAGGTTCACTCTTGTAATAAATATGCTTTGTCTGTGAAATATGTCCCTCCTCATCTCAGGAACAACAAACTTGCTGTTCAAACATACTTCTCATGCCTTAAGGATTGCCTAGAATGTCTGCGTGAGATTGTTGAAGAGGATAAGTTAGAGAAATCTCATGATAATGCAATTGGACATTCATGCCTATATGCCAAACGATCTCAATAAATCCTAGAATGCTTGATCACAATATGCCCAAAGTCCTTAGGTGAGAGAGTTAATCCTTTGATTCCATGTTCGATGCCTATTGCCAAGTATGATATTCATTCGATGCCCAATGTCTTGAATGTGAACCTTAGTGTGCCTTTAAGTAGTTCAGATTTCAGATCTGTCAATGCTATGAAAGAGAACTCAAGTGTGCCTTCTAGGAGTACAAATCCCAGCACTTATAGTTTTAAGAAAGTGAACCTTAGTGTGCCTGCATGTAGTTCAGATCCCAGCACATCTAAACAGGTGATGCAAAGAGTTGTAAAACCCACTAATGTTCCCATTCCCTCTACAGGAGTAATCAGTGACATTAAAGGGAGCAGGTCAAAGTCTCAAGACAATACAAGGAATGATAGGACCTCGCAAGCTAAGAATGTGCACTAGAAAAGAGTAGAAGAACAATCTAGGAACTTTAAGCTTGAATCGAATAAAACGAATTGTGTTGATTCTAGTATTAGCCATAGGCGTACTGTAATTAATTCGAATTCTGATACTATTTACAAACCTTGTACTGATGTCTACTTGAATTCTGTTTCTAATCATGAATGTGGTGTTAATGTTTTGCCTAATGATGTTAATTGTCCAGTTAATGCTATTAATGCTAAAAAGGCAAAAAGGCAAAAACGAAAGAAAGTTAGAAAACAGTGGAAACCCACAGGAAGAGCATTTAGTAAGATAGGCTATTATTGGATACCTGTTGGTCATAAGAATAATCAGACAATGCCCACTAGAAAATGGATGGCTACTGGTAGAACTATTCCCTTAAGAAGTGAGCACACTGTGAACAGGGCTAATACAGACACTAGTACTGCATCAATTCACAATGATTCCAGTGCCTTAATTTCTGATATGAATGCTTCTTTTTCTGATGTGGGTGTTTCAACCATTGTTACTAACCAAATGGAACCCATTCTTGCATGGGGATCCCAATTATCCAGTTATCCACTCTTGTCTGTGTTCAACTGCAGATCGTTCAAATCGTTCTGTGGTACCTGGACTCAGGCTGTTCCAAGCATATGACTGGCGACCGGTCGCGGCTCATGAACTTCGTGAGCAAATTCATCGGGACTGTTAGATTCGGGAATGACCATTTCGGTGCTATTATGGGTTATGGAGACTATGTTGTTGGCAAAAGTGTTATCTCCAGGGTTTACTATGTAGAAGGTCTTGGTCACAACTTGTTCTCTGTTGGTCAATTCTGCGATTCTGATCTAGAAGTAGCCTTCAGAAAACATACCTGCTTCGTTAGAGAACTTGATGGTAAGGAACTTTTAAGAGGTTCACGTGGTTCAAATCTATACACCATATCTATCGAAGATATGATGAAGTCTTCTCCAATTTGCTTACTGTCAAAGGCCTCTAAAACAAAGTCATGGTTATGGCATCGTCGTCTCAATCACTTGAACTTCGGTACCATCAATGATCTCTCCAGAAAGGACTTAGTTGTAGGTTTACCTAGACTCAAGTATGAAAAGGATCATCTTTGTTCAGCATGTCAATTGGGAAAAAGCAAGAAGTATGCCCATAAACCCAAACCTACTAACTCTGTCACAGAAGTTCTTCATATGATTCATATGGATTTGTGTGGACCAATGAGGGTGCAGAATATATTTGGGAAGAAATATGTGTTAGTTGTGGTTGATGATTACTCTAGATTCACCTGGGTCAAGTTCTTAAGGACAAAGGATGAAACTCCTGATATCATCATCAAACTCATCAAACAGCTGCAGGTTCGGCTTAACAAAACAGTCAGAATAATAAGAACAGATAATGGAACTGAGTTTGTCAACAAACAACTCAATGAATTTTATGAAAGCATTGGAATCAGCCATCAAAGAAGTGTTCCACGAACTCCTCAACAGAACGGTGTAGTTGAAAGACGAAATCGAACCCTTGTGGAAGCCGCTAGAACAATGCTGATTTACTCAAAGGTTCCAATGTTTCTCTGGGCTGAAGCTCTATCCACTGCATGCTACACACAAAATCGTTCCCTGATTCACACTGTTCATGGAAAGACACCATATGAACTTGTCCACAATAGAAAACCTAATCTCTCTTTCCTTCGTGTGTTTGGAGCATTGTGTTGTCCAACTAATGAAGGACAAGACTTAGGCAAACTTAGAGCTAAAGCAGACATTGGAGTATTTGTAGGGTATGCACAAACAAAAAGGGGTACCGAATCTACAACAAAAGAACCCGAAATATCATGGAAACAATTCACGTTACGTTTGATGAGCTGACCGGTCAAATGGCTCCTGGACAATTCAGTTCTGGACCCACACTTCAAAACAGTCCCATTGGTTCATCCCTTGTTCCAAACTCTTCTCAAGAAACTCCATATGTACCTCCATCTGAAGATGATTTAAAGAAATTGTTTGATCCTATGTTTGATGAACTTTATGATCCAAGTACTAATGAGGTGTCAATCCCTACAACAGAGGCTGCTCATAGTCCTGTGAACGAAGTCAATCCCTCAGTCTCAATATCTTTAAGTCAAGAAGCGCCTACTGCTGATCCTTCAGTCTCATCAACAAATCATCATTCTTCAAATGTACATCATGGAACTGTTTCTGGCATCAATGATGAAGTTAATCCCTTTGCTACTCCTGAAGATGCTCCATTTGAAAACATATTTGCTCCTGAACCATCATTAGAACCATCTTCTTCAGGAGACATCGACTCTGCTACCTCAGTCCCTCAACAACTGCCACATGAACACCTTAGAAAATGGACTCATGATCATCCACTAAACAACATCATTGGAAATCCCTCTCGTCCTGTATCAACACGAAAACAACTTGCTACCGATGCCTTATGGTGCTTCTTCAACTCCGTACTATCTAAGATCGAACCAAAGGATGTTAAAACTGCCATGAACGAAGACAGCTGGTTCAATGCTATGCAAGATGAAATTCATGAGTTTGATCGACTTGATGTGTGGGAGTTAGTACCTGCTCCAGAATGTGCCATGATTATTGCTCTAAAATGGATCTTCAAAGTGAAACTAGATGAGCATGGTGATGTATTGAAGAACAAGGCTCGATTAGTTGCTAAAGGATACCGTCAAGAGGAGGGTATTGACTTTGAAGAATCTTTTGCTCCAGTTGCTCGAATCGAGGCAATCAAAATCTTTCTGGCTAATGCTGCTAGTAAGAACATGGTAGTCTATCAGATGGATGTGAAGACGGCATTTCTGAACGGAGACCTTAAAGAAGTCGTCTACGTCAGCCAACCTGAAGGATTTGTAAATCAAGAGCATCCTACTCACTTTTATCGTTTGAAGAAGGCCCTTTACGGTTTAAAGCAAGCTCCAAGGGCATGGTATGATACACTGTCAAAGTTTCTTCTATCAACCGGATTTAGCAATGGAGCAGTTGATCCAACATTGTTCACCAGGAAGTCAGGCAAACATTTAATTCATGTTCAAATTTATGTTGATGATATTATTTTTGCCTCGACAGACCCAATGGAATGTGATCGTTTTTCTAATGAAATGAGTTCAAAATTTCAAATGTCAATGATGGGACAAATGTCATTTTTCTTGGGATTACAAATTTCACAAAGTCCCGGAGGCATTTTCATAAATCAATCTAAATATGCAACAGAGATCTTAAATAAATTTGGATTTGATTCAGGTGACCCTGTTGACACCCCCATGATTGATCGAACCAAACTAGATGAGGACCACTCAGGGATCATGATTGACCAAACGAAATATCGTAGTATGATTGGATCCCTGATGTACCTCACTGCTAGTAGACCAGACATCTTGTTCGCTGTTTGCATGTGTGCTAGATACCAGGCTAAGCCTACTAAAAAGCACCTTGAAGCGGTTAAAAGGGTCTTTCGGTATCTCTAAGGAACCATCAATATGGGTCTTTGGTACCCGAAGGACACCGGTATGTCACTAACAGCCTATGCAGATGCTGATCATGCAGGGTGTCAAGATACTCGTCGAAGTACATCTGGAGGTGCTCAGTTTTTGGGTGATAAGCTTGTGAGCTGGTCTTCAAAGAAGTAAATGAGTACTTCTATTTCCTCTAGAGAGGCTGAATACATAGCCATGTCATCCTGTTGTGCTCAAATCTTATGGATGACATCTCAATTATCTGACTATGGCTTTGAATTCAACAAAATCCCTCTGTACTGTGATAATAAAAGTGCTATTGCTCTCTCATGCAACAATGTTCAACACTCAAGAGCAAAGCATATCGACATTCGACATCATTTCATCAGGGAACAAGTGGAAAAAGGTGTAGTGGAACTCTATTTTGTGAGGACTGAATACCAGTTAGCAGACATCTTCACCAAAGCTCTTCCAAGAGAACGCTTTGAGTTTATTCTTCCACAACTGGGCATGAAAAGCCTTCAACCAGAAACACTCAAACGTCTTCAGGAGGAAGACGAGGAGTAAAGGTCTATCTTCATCTATCTCTTGTATATATCTATTCAAAAATCAAATAGAAAAATATAAAACTTTCAAAATCCATAAAAATTTGAAAAATTCGAAAAATCTTCAAAAAATATTGTCATTTTGTCTTGTTTCTCTCGATTCGATAATATCTACGGTCTTGATGTTGTCATTCAAAGAATGACACGGGACTTTAGATGTTGTTCGAATTTAAAAAAAAAAATCAAAAAAAAAAAAAAAAAAAATCAAAAAATATTTTTGGGAGAAAGAGAAAAAAAATGGTTTATTGTCATTTCAGGCAGTAACCCGCTTTCCTAAGAAATAACAGAGCCATGCTTTATCATGACTTTCAAAATTTCATGCTCTGATTCTATAAACCGTTATCTGCTAAAAATTAACTGCTTTGAAAAAAAATAACTCAGTCTCTATTTTTGATAATCATCTGGACTTATTTGTCAAAATATCAATCTCTCAATCAACAACCTATGTCATTGATTGAGGGGGAGAATGATTTCAATTAAATTAAAAAGTTATTTGGCATTCGATTGTTTTCAAAAGATATTCATGCATGTTTTATCAATGGAGTTTAAAGTCTTAAAATCCGATCCTTATCAGTTAAAACGCTTTCATAATCAAGTCACAATTCTCCTTAAAAGCTTTCAAAATCAATTTAAATCTATAAGAGATCACAAATCTCAAATGACTTGATAATTGTGATCGGGGGAGAATTTGTGATTTAAATTGGACTTAAACTGAGGAGTCGGTAAATGGTTTTACAAGGATGTACATGTTATCCTCCCCGCATGTGACAAACGATTTCAAATTTTCCATTCACATGTTGAGGGGGAACATCTATCTTACACCTATGACTTGAAACGTGATCATTTATCTCAATGTGCAGGTTCCCTCTAGTATGTGCAAAACTCCTTTCAAACCTCGAGGCACATATTGAGGGGGAGCAAATTTATGGAAACCTCATCCTTCCCGGAAATGCTATATCTACTTGATTTGATCAAGGAAGTGATGGTGATATCTTTTAGAAAAATGTTAATCAAAGAAGTAATTTCTTCCTCTTGCCTCCGTGTGCAAAACGATTTCAAACATTTGATGCACATGTTGAGGGGGAGCACTTATTCTAAAAATATAAAAAACAATTCAGGTACAAAATGTTTTGATAATATATCACAAGTATCTGGATTGATTCTCAAATGGTTTTCAATTGATTCCAATGGCAGATGAACAATACCAAATAGACCGACCAACTTTACTTTATGTACGGTGATATAAGGATGATAAGGTTAGGTATTGGTTCCCATGATCCGCCAGAACCGGAGGGATCTACCCAGGGACAATACACTAGTTAGTGTAGAAGTCCTTAGGTATGATGATAAAAGGAGAAAAGTGAGATATGGGAAGAGTGCGGACTGAGATAGAGCAAGTACTGGAACAAACCCAACAAGGTTCTTGCTATGAAGTCTCGGTAAGCACTGAAGGGGTTGAAGAATTAAAAAGAATTGAATGAGAAAAGGGTGAAAACAAATAGCCCTCCACTTATTCAACCTTAGGGCAGAAACCGGGTTCAATTCATATGCTACTGATGGTAACATCGGTATTGAAGACAAGACATCATGGACCCAGTGACGCACTGCACTTCAACTTTCCAAACCACTAAAGTTCCTCTTAAAAGGGCTTGTTTCATTCTCACGGGGAACCGACATTATCTATCGACTTTCTCTTAGAGATTGTTGATATTGAAGAAGGAGACCCTCTCCCTAGTCTCCGGCACAGGATCCAAATTATGCACAAATTGAGTCTAGAGCCACGAGATCATCAATAAATCTCATTAGGACACTTTCAATGAAGACTCTATGTTTCACACAATGTGGAAAGAGAGATTATATCTTGAGTCCTACGCATTATCCTTGTGGTTTTGCCTGAACATCCGAGTGATATGTGAACATATTCACAGTGAAGATGGAAAACCTTCTGGAGCCAACATCACACAAGCTCCTGGTAGGTGGCATGTGAGATCTATTATATAGATCAACCATGTGACAACTGAACAGAAACAATGGGGCGATTCAATCTCTTGAATCAATCCTGGTTCAGGTTATGGATTGACGGATACCTTTGAAAAACCGGTCTTTGTGCTTAACAACTCTTTTCTTTAGCACATCGACCGTGTACTCATTTTTCAAACCAAAAGGTTTTTTTATGATTGATAATTGATTTTCAATAAAACCTTCGTTGTATTGCAAAAACAATTTCTATTGAGCAATACACAATTGTTTTTCAAATCTCTTTTCGTCAATCAGTGGACTTAAAATTCGCTGGTTCACTCACTCCGTGTTGTCTTCTTTGAGATGTTCTGGTTTGAGAACAGCTAGAGCAGCTGCGAAACCCTGTCAAGGAAATTCTTCGGAATTATACCTGATCACAGGCAGTACATGTACTGATCAACGGGGAACCGTGGGCCGTGTACCTCAATTCAACGAAAGTGATCAAAGACACTTTCGTGCGATTTATTGCTAACTGTTGTATGCAGGTACACCCGACGTTTGCAGCTGATCAGAATGAAGCGGTCAATCCATAGCCGCATGCTCACTTAACACATTCATCTCAAAAGAAATCATGATTAGTGCATCAATGACTCTGATATTTTCACTCCATGCTTCTGCTACGCTGCTGCCAATATCATGAATCAACTAAAGCTTCCGCAACTCAGATGAGAAGATATCATGATCCAGAATGTGAGCATGTCGGTCCGAATGTCACAACATCACATAGAACCAACACCACAATGAATGTCTCAGAGATTTTTAGTAGCTGATGATCTCAAAAGCTGGCTCAAATTTATTATCACGTGGATCTGTAAAAGACCTCCTCCTAGAGTACCCAAACATGCAATGAGAAGAATCAATGACTACGAGCTTCGGAGCAAAGTACTACATCAAGAATGCAAGAACAATTGTTAATGTCATATCTGTTTGTATTCAATGTAATTTTAGTATATGTTTGAGGTGACCTCCCTTAGGGGGAGATTGTTAGGAATTAGAAATTCCAGGTATTAAAGAGTCGGTCACCTCAAGTATATGTAATCGTTAGAAAGCTCGTATTCATAGTTATTTTAAGTTAAGTAGTATTTAGTTAAGTAACACCGTGGAGGACGGACGGGTCTTTACCCACTGTATGCCTGATCCACAGCCCATTGTGTGGCGTTTTATGTAAGACTATAAATACTCTCTACCTCCCAAGGTAGAGAGTTGGAGCTCATAATAAGATTTTCTTTCTCTCACTAAAGTTCCCTAAACCTCTAACTTTCTCTCTCTAAAACTCATCTTCTATACGCCTATGTTTGATTGTGTTATGATGTGTATGTGAAAACCAATATCCTACACAAGCTAAACTTAATCCACAAGAAACAAAGGCTACACATCCTATTATTGATAAACTGTTTCAGAAGATTGAAAAGATTGCAGACATACAAGGATCTTTGGCAATTAAGGCTAAACCTCAAGGAAGACTCAAGAGGAAGGCTGTTATGTCTAAAACTGTGGATTTTGCACCTGAGTCAGAGACTGAAGAGGATATTGAAGAAAGTAAGAAAAGGTTGATGGTTCTTACTAAATTGTCAAAAGAAACAGAACCAGAGGTTAGTGGCACCATATATCTTACAAGTCATCATCAAATAATTTCTTATATATTTGAGCTTAATATGAGTGGAGGATACAGGGAGTTTGAAAGAGGCAATGGTGAGAGTTTTGGTTGTATCAAATTTTCACAAATGCTTTACTAATTGAAAAGAGATGATCTGCTGGCTATTTGGATGTTATATAAAGATAGATTTGGAGTTGTGGCACCAGCTGGCTATCATGAGAGGATTATTTATTATAATTTGAAGATGATTTTTAAACCTACTCATGATGAACCTGAATGAAAAGGACTCTATAATGGCAGTGTTTCAAGTTGGTATTTGTATCAGTCTTATGGAGTTCATGTGTTATCTGTTTCTAGATAAGTAATTCATATGTGTGTTGAAACTGATTATCCAAGTTTGAATACTTTTCCAGAGGTTATCAAACAGATGTTACAACCCCGTGGATTGAAGCTGCAAAAGCCCTTTGACTATCAACCTTACAGGTTGCTGAGGAAATTTGAGAAGATTTTGAGTCTTGCTAAGTGTTTGAATACATCCTCCAAGTAAGATGGTTTGAGCTGAAAAGAAACTTGATGTTTTTGGTAAATATCAAGTTTAGGGGAGGATTGTTGGGTTTTAGGTTTCATTGAGAAGAATTACACTAAGTGTGGAAACCACGGCTAGTTCAATGATACCCACTGCAGAGTTAAACCACGTCTAGTAGAATTGTGAAACCACGGATAGTATAATTGTAACTACTGCTAGTTATTAAGTCGGTTTAATGTTTTGTATTAGATAAGTATGGAAAGGATATTTATCTTGTAGAATACGTATTGTATATTGTAAATAACTCCTTAGCCTATAAAAGGAGGTCCTAGGTTAGATTAGATATACGTGTGTTTTGATATATCTAAGGTCGATACACTTCAAGGTTTTAAAACCCTAATACTGTTAAGAGTATTCGTTATTAATATAATTGAGGTGTTTAAGTGTTATTACTGTTCTTCTTCTTAAGGTTAAATATTATATTCTGCGTGATATTTTACAAGTCATTGTTAAGTTAGTGTCTATAAGGATCGTTTGCTCAACTGGGATCAACACATATGTTATGATATTTGATCTACTATCCGTTTCTTATGACATTTGTTATGATATATGTTGTTATCCATTTGCTATGATATGATTCAGTTCTGTTGATATGATCCGTTTGGATATGATATGATTATTGATATGCTTTGATATAATTCGTTCTATTCAGTTGCCCTAGCTAACTAGTCATGGAGGTACCATGACCATATCACTGATGCACCAGTGGCATGACATTATCAGTGGTGGTGTGATTAGTCCACGACGTTCCCTTTTGATATGATATGATATATGTAATCACTTTTCCATTATGAATACGTATGTATAGTCTCGAACTAGGATATGTATATTTGATTTGTTTTGTAAGGAGTGTATGGATGCATCCTAGGTATTTTGATTTGTTTTTGGTGATGTGGTGAGTGTGTGCAATACAACCCCTCACATTTGGGAGCTAGCTACTCCATTTGATACTTAAGAGGTCTCCCCTCCTTGTGTAGTTATGATTTGATGGATTATGATATATGATTTGGTATGTGGCTATTGGAGTATCTCCTTAGTATTGAGCTTGTGGGAAGTATTCTGATTATGTGACTATGTGATTTCTGACATTCTCATTCATTTGGTTGCTATGCCATACTTTATCCAGTTCTCCATTTGATTACACATTCATTTAGAATCCTTATGTGATTCATCCGACTACCATACTCTACTCCAATTCATATTAACACTTCATCCATTTAACGTGCTATTATATGATTATTGGATTCATCTATTTAATATGCTATTATATGATTATCTATTCATCTGTCACCATGTTAATATGTGATTATCTATTTACCAAGCTATTATGTGACTATTTGATTCATCTGGTTGCCATGCTAGTATGTAATTATATGACGGATAAGGATTTAAAACATACGTATTTAGGGGTCATTTAAGCCCTAAATCGATACATTTTATATCCGTTACTAATTAAAATCGTTCCTTTTCACATTTTAGGTCTTTTGGAAGCAAATTGCAGGAATCAAGCGTTTATGGACAAAATGGAGCGAAAACATGAAGAAAAGGACAAAGTCAAGATTCAAGGACGTTTCTAAAGCCTGACGGCATCCCAACTCAAAGGGCGACGCAATCAATTATATCATTTTCTAATTTAAGTCCAAGCGACGGCTCAGGTGATTTTTTTGGTTCTATAGCATGAGGACGTCAAGTGTTAAAACTGGAGGGCGTCTCCCTTTATTTTACACTAGACGACCAAGATCAAATGCAAGACGATGTCCCTATTGAATCCAGAAGGCGTCACACTCCTCAACTAACGTCGTCCTAACGATGACTTGTTGCAAACAAAACCTTAACGACGAGCAGACGACGTCACTATCAAAAGGCGACGCCGTCTCACTTGTAAATCTATAAAAAGAATTCGTTTTTTCTGCATTTAAAGAGTAGTATTTTGGAGAGCAAACCCTAACTCGTGTAAGGTCTGACTTCGGCAGTATTTTAGGGTTCTAAAACCTTCTATACACTTAAAGATAATTTTTTTAATCCATTATATCACCATGTTTATCTTATGTTTAATTGTTTATGTTTGTTCTTGCTTATCTATCATGTGTAGCTAAATTATTATTGTGTTTGCTTAGATTTATGAAACCTAGTTATTAATTATTGTTAGGTTGTCTCTTGTTTTAATTGGTAGACGCTAGAGTAAGGAAAACTAGCTTCATCTTTAATTGTTGTGAGATTGAACATCCTAAAATAGTAGAAAGCTTAAGAGTGCACTTGAGTCGTCGTTGTGTTTGTTGGGATATGAAAGTGCTAAAGAATGACAAAGTACTGGAAAATGTCAAAGTACTGCTAAAGAGAAAGTCAAAGTACTGCTGTCAAAGTCAAAGTACTGCAAATCTAAAGAACTATTATATTCGTTTATGAAAAGCTTTGTTATTCTGGAATTGTAAAACCCAAAAATCTAAAACACGTGAAAAGACTATTTTGCCTCTCAAATTAATATTTATAAAATACGTAAAATCAGTCAATGCTCATTAAATGCAAATTTAACCTAAACTTATAAATGAATCATTAAACCTAATACCCAAGATCAATAAAATCCAACTTATACTAATGTCTAAAATGTGCTTGAACCGAAATTTGTATAAGTAGCACACGTTTTTCCTTTAGTTGCATGGGCCAATATTGTCAAGTGAAATATAAAAGCCCATCCAAGTTGTGAGCTAGGCCTTGGTAACCCCTTTTTCTCGGCAAATGATCACACCCCTATATCCCGTTTAACCTCATTCGTAACCTACATTGCACATCTCAAAAACACTTAAAACCCTAGCATTAAAAAGTGACGGCAACATCCCATTTTCCTCCTTGTTTCATTCGACACCGAGGGCAGACAACAGAGACTCGTAAGGCGTTGCGAGGGAGGCTGTGATCGTGTTCTGTTCGGTCAGGAGGTTAAGGTTTGGTTCGATCGTGTATCTTGTTATACCTTAGTGTCTGTGTCCTTGTTTCGGGTTCGACCTCGAACTCAGCCTATTCTCATTTTGACTTGGAGGTAATTATTCGTGAATCATAATTTATATCCATCATTATAATTTGTGATACCTTAACTCTACAAATATAACAGTTAAATAATATCAATTATGAAGATATAAGATTTGATCATACGTACATAGTCATGCATGAAATCATGATCTTGCTACTTATATATATCGAATGGAATGGTCTCATAATTCGACTCACATATGATTTCTGATTGAATCTTGCCTCGACCCATGTCTAATAGCCATGTGTGAACTTGTCGACCCATATGCATGTTAATATGAATCTGTTTTGGCCTCACATTACACGACCCATAAGTAATCTGCTAGGAACCTTTCGACCACATTCACGTCACAAACATGTTTCGTTATAATGGTTCATAAAATCATAAACCTTTGTATATGCTCATATTTTACTATAAGGGTTCTCCATTAAAACTGTGATCTAAAAACAAGTAATGAAGAGTTCGAAATCGTTTTCGGTAATATTATGTATTACGTATAATATATAAAGAAGAAGATTTTCATGGGGTCTTTAGTAATGTTAGTCTTAAATATGATTATTATGATGAATAAATAGAACTTTGCATGCATGTGTGTAACGTAATAAGACCTGACTTTTGAAACCAAATGTAAGTTTAAAGCATGTAAATGTTGAGGCACGAAACGAAACGTATAGATATGATGACCTCAATATGCAAGAAATTTACAGGCATGCATGAACATTCAGATAGGGTGACTTGTATATGCATGCGTGCTATTTATTATTATTAACCAAATAACATATGGCTAAGTGGTATAAAGATGGTCTTGAGGGTAAGTTTGAGAGTGATCGCGGGATTCATACGTGTAATCTTTGGAATTTTGAAAGCGTTTAGGGATAGTTGAGTCGGGGGTGAGTCATAATACGTGGTTACTTGGTCGTAAATGTTAGCCTCATGAACCGCGAGCAAGCCTAAATATGGACCGGTCATGTATGTGAAGCATATTTATCTTTCATTTTTTTTAACTTGCATGAAATTTTTGGCAAAGTGTCATAAGACCTTTAAGTTGAATTACACATTAAACCCTAAACTTTGAGATAATTACCATGCGAACCCTATACTTTGAAGTATTATCTAATAAAGCTTTAAAATAGGATATTTGTCATATTAAACATATAATTTCGCCATTTATCATTTGTAACCCTTAAGTTTGTCTAATTAATGATTATACCCTAAAGTATTATAATTCGGTCCATTACTAAAGATGAGAATACGATTAATAACTCTAAAAATATTAATACGATTCATATAACCAATAAATCCGTTATGACTTAAATGAGCTAATAAGTATTTTACGAACCATAATCCGTGTAGATTCGTTGAAGAAGACGTGGCGTCGTATCTTTGTGTTCATTCATTCATTTGCTTTCCTTTCATCGGCGTTAAGGTACAAATATTCTATCCCTTTTCAGTAGGGGTTTCTAATGATTCTTTTACATCTTTCGATATTGGTTTTGAATTGTTATCCTTTGCTCTGAGCCTTTTTATTAAGGTTTCCCTATAACTTTGCTATGTTCCCTTTGATTGGATCTCCTATGTGAACTGTTTGATTTTGAACCTTTGATTATGAACCTTTAGATTATGAGCCTTTGATATGAACTTGTGATATGTACCTCTAATATGGACTTATGATATGGACTTTGATATGAACCTTTGTTATGAACCCTTATGATATGATTATGCTTTGACCCTTCAGTTTGATACCCGAGCCAAATATGTTTCCCTAGCCATGAAGGTAACATGGCCGTGTCATTGATGCACCAATGGCATGACTCTAGTGTGGTTGAGTGATGTTCCACACCGTCCCTTTCTGTTATCTGATTATGAGCTCGATATATATTTTATGGCCACTATTTGTCTGCAGGGGTGTATGGATGCATCCTAGATTTGTTCTGTTATCTGATATATTGTGATATGATTTGTCTGGTGAATGATGTCGTGTGCAATACACGTCTTCACAATCTGGGAGCTAGCTACTCCATTGGTTACTGAGGTCTCCCCTCCTATTGGTTTGGTATTCCGAGGTCACCCCTCCGAATACAATGGCTACTTATGATATGATATGATACGATATGATATGTTTCCGGGCTCGTGGTAGATTTCTGACAACCCTTACACTTTTGATATACCTATATTGTACCCCTGTATTTTCCAATACACCATACTCTGTATTATCTGTTCATTACTCAGTACTCTTATATGACTCACCATACTACCAAGAGATATATATATATTCTATTGCTTTGATCTGTCACACTCTCATTCCGTTGCTTCAGACTATCATTCCATTCACGTACCGGGTTACTATATCTTTATTGAATTTGATTATGCTATTCATGTTTATGTGACTACTGATTACCCTGCTATGATATGATTAATATGCGGTTATTTGAGTTACCTATTGTCATCTGACGATATGTGATCTCACTGTTATGTGACCCTCTGAATTGTTTGGTGACCATGCTAATGTGTAATCAATAATTTTGTCTGTTCATTATATATACTTCGTTCGGTTAATCTCATGGACTTTGACCATCCGTTGTATCCTTATCTGCTTATTGTTGACCTGCCATGTTTACACTTCTGTCTATGCTACGGATTGATTTGGGTAAATGGTTCAACTTATGATGTTTGGCTTATTAACTTGTTTAATTGCCTTGCTATGTCTCTAATTCATTCAATTATAATGCTCATATTGTATTCCTACTTGTTAGGTGTGACTGCCATGTTTTGACTGCTGTTAGTACTTCCGCTGTTATGATACTTGTTATGTTTTCATCTAAGGCTTTTTAATCTGTGTGATTGCCATGCTTACTTCCTAATTAATTGCTTCCGCTTGCTTTTAGTTTTCCTGTTGGCTTATTTATATTCTGATTTCCTGATCTGAATGCATGCTATTCTTATGTTGAGTGGATGCGACGTCTGGTATTCTTGATTTGGTTTCGGTGCTTGTATGTCTGTTTGCTTATATGTGATTATATATATGTCATGGATGCGTTGCTTGCTGTGTTCTCCTTGATCGTTGTTCTTGCTGGATATCTGTATAATTGTGTTCTGCAGGATCCTCATTGACTCATTGTTTCCTTTCCGTTGCAACCTTGCTATTGTTCCTTTGTTTCATTTCGTATTTCTGCTTTTTTTTAGCTTTCGTTTTGTTATATTTGTTCACTGGGCTTTTTAAGCTCAGCCGCATTTCTTTTCCTGCGGCAGGTTTTAGGTTTGAAGATGGGCTTCGATGGGCTGAGAGTTAAAGTATCTTAGTGGACCAACCCTAGTACCATAGTACTTTGGGACTTATTTTGAAGAACTTTTGTTTTAGGATTTTATTTCATTTTGGATATTGTATTTTCTTCATTAATCAATTGTGTATATGTTTTGATACCTCATTTTTAAGGTTTTCATTTGTAAATATTTTATTTGTATGTTCTGATATGACACCGGAATGTGACACTTCTACCCTTGTCGGGTTGGGGTGTTACAAGAATATTCTTTGTTTAGATTACTTGTCGTACAAGGATACAAATTTTAAACCGGTTAGGGTTATCCTTAAGCCTATAAAAGGACCCCTAGATTGGCATTAGAAGTACGAGTTTTATATATGTTTTAGAATCCTAAAGTACGATTATTATTAGAGTTTTAGAGTTGTTTAAGAGTCTGCATAACAAGCAGATTTAGAGTTATTAATAAAATCATTGAAAGTTAAAGTTATATTCTTCTTAGCTTTGTTAAGTAAATTCCGCGTACTTAATAGAGATTACTCAGTGTTTCATTGTTAATAACTTAGGATTTATCCGAATTTATTAAACCCATAACAAGCTATAGAAGTTAGTTTGGTTAGAGTATATCGATCCAACAAGTGGTATCAGAGCTTGTGTGGAAACTCTGACTAAGAAGAAACCTTAAAACCTAGTTAAACAACAAAAACCTAAAGATGTCGACTGAAGCTGTTCCACCACCATCCATCACCTCACTCAGGATACCTATCATTAAGAAGGGAGAGTACGACCTATGTACCATGAAGATGAGGCAGTACATTGCAATTACAGACCATGCACTGTGGAATGTAATTGTCAATGGTAATGAAGTCGTTCCAGAACCTATTGATGTTCCTGGACAACCCAAAGAACCTAAAGCAGTCTTACCAACATCAACAATAAGGAATCAAGAGAAGGCTCTCAACATACTCTTGTCTGCCATTCCAGATGGTCATCTACTTAAATTCCATGATGCTAAAGATGCAAAGCAATTTTGGGTTGCTCTCAAGACAAGGTTTGGTAGCAATGATGCTTCCAAGAAGATGCACAGGAATCTACTGAAGCAACAATTTGAAACCTTTACTGTTGGAGAAAGAGAAGGCCTTGATGCTGCTTATGACAGATTCCAAAATCTTCTCAGCATGCTGGAGCTATACAAAGCAAAGGTTTCAGTTAAAGATGCTAATCTAAAGTTCTTAAGGATTTTGCCATCGACATGGCATGTGATTGCTACTATGATCAGAGGACAACCTGGTCTGGATGTTATGGACTTTGATGATCTTTACAATCATCTAAAGGTGTATGAGCATGAGATGAATGGCCAAACAAGCTCAAAGTCTCACAGTATAGCCTTTTTGTCATTTGAAAAGAGAGGCAGTACTAACACTAAAAGTACTGCTTCTCCTACTCAAAGTACTGTTGCCTATTCTACCCCCACCGTTGCTCAGCAAGCCTCACCAACACCTACCATCCACTCAGATGAAGTCGTATGCTCTTTCTTTGCACAGCAAGCTACTTTACCTGTCACCTATGAAGAAGATCTCTCACAGATTGAAGAGGATGCTCTTGAAGAAATTGATATCAGGTGGCAAGTTGATATGATCACTGCAAGGATCAAGAAGTTTATGAAGAAGACAAGAAGAGGCATTGACTTCAAACCAAAACAAGGAATCACTTTTGACAAATCCAAGATTGAATGCTTCAACTGTCAAAAGACTGGACATTTTGCAAGAGAATGCAGGTTTGCTAAATATCAAGCAAACAGGATGACTGAGAAACCAAAGCTAGAGTTGAAAGAAATTCCTATCACAGAAACAAAAGATTTGGTTGATCAAGAGAATTTATCAGAGGTTGACTAGAGTGCTGAGTTTGATGATGAACCAGTAACCTACTTTATGGTAGTTGTGGAGGATTCTGTGGAAGAATTTGACTGGAGCACAACTTTTGATGAGGAACCTGGACATGCTGCTATGGAGTCTAAAGATGGTTATGGAAGCTTTGACTGGAGCATGGAGAGTGAAGATGATCCTGTTCTACTTGCTATGATGGCTACTTCACCAAGCTCAACCCCTATCTCTGAGGTATGCGCAAACTATCATGACTTTTATCAAAAAGTACTTAATAGTTATGTGATTGAAAGAGATAACTGTGTAAAGGCTAGGTCTGAGGTAGCAGGTTATCAAATAACTTTAGAGTCTATGGAAGCCAAAATTATAACACATGAAAATAATGAAATGGCTTGGGCAGAAAAATATGAACAACAGGATTATCAGTTAAAATTAAGTGAATGGAAGTTAAATTGTAAGATTTCTAAAATTGAGAAACTGACTAAAGAGAGAGATGAATTGTTAGCAAAGTTTGTTGCCTGGAAAGAATCTGGTCTTTCTCATGTCACTTATGTTGAAAAACAGAGAAGGGCTTACAATAGGACTGGTCTAGGTTTTGGTATGGATTTCAGTAGTGTAGAAGAAAACCCACCTAGTGATAAGGATGACCTTGATTTTGAGGATATAACCACTAGTGATGATGAGCTTATTAACTATGTTGACACATCTAGTAATGAGGAATCATTTAGTGAATCACCTCCTGAATATAAGAAAGACAAGGGTTATCATACTGTCCCACATCCCACTGGTAGTCATCAACCCATTAGACCTGATGTTTCTCGTTTTGGTGTAGACAACCTAGAGTTTAGAAAAAAGCACACTATTCAATCTAGGTCTGAAACCCCAAAAGAAACAGTTGAGACACCTAAGGTAGATGATGTTAAAAGTCAAGAAGTACTTTCACCTCAAAGTACTGCTACACCTCAAAGTACTGCTACACCTTCAGCAGTACCTTTAAGAAAACCTTTTCTCAATAATGCTAAACCTTTTTGGGATAATTTTGGTCAAAACAGTTTTAATCATTCACCTAGAAGACAGGATATGTTTGGACATACACATAGAAGAAGAAATTTTGGGATTACAGATCAAAAACTATGTTTTGTTTGTTTTAGTCCTGATCATTTGATTAAGGACTGTGACTTACATTTAGAGTACCTAAGTAAGTTCCTAAAGAACAGAACTGTCAACCAAAAACCAAGGGAGACTAGACCAGCTTGGAATCATTCACATAGGGTTAATCATAGAAACTTCTCACCAGACTATAGGCACCCTCACCAGAGAAGACCTTTTTCAAACCCACCAGTACCTTCAAACATTTTCCACGGTACTGTTAAGCAAAATACAGTACATTCTCAAAGTACTGCTCAGTTTTCACCAAACACCTCTTGGAATAGGAACCCTAGGAGATCTAATTACTATCAATCTAGAAGGCGTTACAACTCCAAGAAAGTAGCTAGATCAAGGGACTCTACAGCAGAAGTTAAAACTAAATGGGTTAAGAAGGAAAGTACTGATGATGAACAAACAATACTTTCAACAAGTACTGGTGAAATAGAGATTTTTGATAAAGATGATTTTGTGGTAAAAGAAAAGGAGATTTTTGTTGAAAAAGAAAGTTTTGCTGAAAATCCACCACAAGTTTTAAAACAAAAGATAATGCTTGATTCTGTCTACAAAAACTGTGAAGATTACATACTCAAGGAATTTGAGTATGTTACTCCACAAGGGGAACACAAGTCAGTAATGGCTTGGGTTCCTAAAAGACACTAACCTTTTTATCTTTGTGCAGGGCAACCCAGAAGAGGAGCTTAAAGATCATCTAATTGTGGATAGTGGTTGCTCTGGAAGCATGACAGGAGACAAGGAGATTCTGTCAGATTTTAGATCTATTTGTGGAGGAAGAGTTGCATTTGGGAATGATCCCAATGGAGGAAGAATAACTGGCAAAGGAACCATCAAAGCAGGGCCTATAGATTTTGAGCATGTTAGATATGTGAAGGAGCTCAAGTTCAACCTTTTGTCAGTATCTCAAATCTGTGATAAAAGGCACCCTGTGTTATTCACTGACACAGAATGTCTCATTCTTTCCCCTGAATTCAAGCCTGTTGATGATAACTTGGTAGTTCTTAGAGTACCAAGAACCAATGATGTGTACAGTCTGGATATGAAGAGTCTTCACTCTTATGGAAGAGCCACATGTTTAGTGGCAAAAGCAACATCTGAAGAAGCACATCAGTGGCATAGAAGATTGGGCCATGTAAATTTCAAGAATATCAACAAATTGGTCAAAGGGAATTTAGTTAGAGGTTTACCTTCAAAGACTTACAAGAATGATCACTCCTGTTTGGCGTGCAAGAAGGGTAAACAACACAAAGCTTCATGCAAGAAGCTTGAGGAAAGAACAGTTAGAGAACCTTTGGAGCTGCTGCACATGGATTTATTTGGACCTGTTTCAATTGCAAGCCTAAACAAGAAAAAGTATTGCTTGGTTGTGAAAGATGATTGCAGTAGATTCAGTTGGGTATTTTTCTTGGGATTTAGAGATGATACTTTTGATGCTATCCATACTCTTATAATAGCACTTGAAAACCAATTAAGACTCAAGGTTCGAGGTATTAGATGTGATAATGGGACTGAATTCAAGAACAAGCTTATGGATGAAGACACCTTATGTTCCCCTTGCAAGAACACCACAGAAGAATGGTGTTGCAGAGAGAAAGAATAGGACTTTGATTGAAGCAGCTAGAACAATGCTTGCAGATTCACTATTACCTATTCAATTCTGGGCTGAAGCTGTAAGTACGGCTTGCTATGTGCTTAACAAAGTATCAGTCACAAAACCTCAGATGAAGACACCTTATGAGTTGCAGAATCAACTATTGGATTATGGGTTCAATTTCAAGAATACTCCTATCAATATTGATAATGAGAGTACTATTTACATTGTGAAGAATCCAGTTTATCATTCCAAGACTAAGCACATTCAGATTAGGCACCACTTCATCAGAGATTGTTATGAGCATAGGCTCATTAATGTTGTCAAGGTGCATACAGATGATAATGTAGCTGACTTACTCACTAAAGGCTTTGATGTTTCCAGATTCAATCACTTGGTGGTAAGCATTGGCATGATTAATTACTGAGCTACATTTGAGGGGGGGACTATTTAGTGTAAGTATAGTCCTATGCATTGCTTGAGGGGAGGATATTCATGTTAATTTGATGTATTTGCTATTGTAAAGAGAAGAATGGGAAAGTACTGCTTTTTGGTTTTTTGAAAGTACTGCTCTGGAAAGTACTGCACACGTGGAAAGCACTGTTTGTCTTATCAATGTACTGTTCCAATGGTAATATTGAGGGGTAACTACTACTAACGGTAACTTTGTTATTAAGGGCTGTGAGTTTTTAAATCTCACCTATAAATAACTACTCTCCGAATTTCCCTCTCAACTTTATACCTAATAATCTTTTCCATATTTCTCTCTCTTTCACCCATATGATTCATCATATCACTTTCTGTGTACACATATCATCAATGGCAAATCGTAATACAGTTTCAAAACACAACATGGTGGCAAATTTAGAAAAGATTGAAGCTAATGTTATCTTTCATGATATCATTGATTTTCTCACTGGGTCTCCGATTAGTTATGCACTTTTAGTGGAAACAGATATCATTGAGCCATGGATTCAACAATTTTGGGCAACTGCTAGGGTTCATATAGAGAATGAAGATTCGTATATTCAAGCTAACGTTGCTGGGAAAATTGTGAAGGTTATTGTAGCCTCAATTCGTGAAGATTTATTGTTTGATGATGAAGAAGGGGCTGTTCGTTTTGATAAGCAATTGATTTGGGATACATTCAGCAACATTGGATATGAAGGGTCCTTAACTGAACAAACTTTCAAGAAACCCTTATTCAGTCCACCTTGGAAGTATTTAGTTCATGTATTGCTTCATTATATTAGTGCTAAAAGTACATCATGGGAGCAATTTGGTTCTAACATAGCATCTGCTATAGTGGGATTAACTACAAATCGAGTTTTCAATTTTTCAAGGCTAATTCTAGATGGATTGCTATCTCATATTTCAAATGGATCAAGATGGTTGATGTATCCAAGGTTTATTCAAGTGTTCTTAAATAAGCAACTTACAGATGTTCTAAAGCCTACAAGTCTTCTACCTATTGTGGTGCAACCAGCCAAGATTTTCACTTTCATGGCTAGGAAGAGTGATTTATTCACTGGGAGGAACACTCCATTGACTACTTCAATGATGGAGATTGTTCAAGCTATTAGAGATGAGGCTGAAGATAGTGATGAACCAGAAGGTACTGCTTCTGAAGGTACTGCTACTCAAGGTACCGCTTCTCAAGAGACTGCATCACAAGGTACTGCTTCACAAAATACTAATATTAATGAAGGTAATGCAGTTTCTCCCACCTCATCCCACCATACTACTCCTATTGGGACACCAGAACAAGTTCACTCATCATTTTCTAGAGGAGACAATGTTCCTATACCACCTGAAAGATTAGTGTTAGATAATTATATTCTGACAAGGGTGATAGTCAGATTGCAGAAATCTTTTGATAAACATGCTACTCAGTTTAAGAAGTTGAAGCTTAAGTTTCGAAGATTAAAGAACTTTGTATGGCCATTGGTTACACATCACAGGTTATGGGTCAAAGCTGAAAAGAAGAAGCGAAGGCAATTAAAGAAGACCACCAAAGGCACAAAGGTTCAACAGCATTCTTCTGTCCAATTGGGGAGGAATTTAGAAGAAGAGAATTTGAAAGAAGATGCTGAAGTTCATGAAGAAAAGGAGAATGAACCTCAAAGTACTGAAGCACGTGTAAATCTTCAAAGTACTGAGCCTGAAGGAACTGGTTTTAAAAGTACTGATGATCAAGGTACTGTTGATCAAAGTACTGGCTTTCATGAAACATATCGACAAGAATTAATTACACCATGAGTGTTAGATTTTGAAGAAGAAGTTGGTCCTTCAACAATTCCACAAGAAGAAGAAGCTGATACTCTCAAACCTATACACATTGCAAGTGATGATGAAACCATTGCTGAAATCTTGCATGATTTATCAAAGCCAAGGGGTGTTAGCATTCCTGGTGTTCCTGAAGAACAACAACAAGCTTCTCAACCTGTTATAGATCCTAAGGATAAAGGAAAAGGTAAGTTGGTAGAAAGAAAGAAAAAAAAGAAGCTCACTTTAGCACAAATAAGGGCTGCTCAAGTTGCTATGAATGAGGAAGCAGCTAGAAAGTTACAAGCTGAATTGAATGTTGAAGTTGTTAATGAAGAGGCTGTGAATGAAGAAGCAGCTAAGAAATTTCAAGAAGAATTGAATGCTGAAGATGCTATACCATTACAGTCAACTATTCCTATTTTTGCTCTACCAAGAAGACCAAATCGTGCTAAGGAAAGAAATGCTATGATGGCATATTTAAAAGGTCAAGGGTATATTGGATTGAATAAGTTGAATTATGTTGAGATGAAAGGTTTGTATGAAGCTGTTAGAGAAGAATATCAGAAACAAGTTGATAGTATCAAATACTATAAAGAGGTTGATACTCAGAAAGAAGAAGATAGAAAAGGAAGCTTAAAAAGAAAAAGGAAAACTGAAGTTGAAGATGTTCAGCCATCAAAGAAAGTTGAGTTAAGATCGGATACTAATGATGAACTGAGGAATTATTTAAGAATTGTAGATTTTGAGTATTCTAAAGCTGATGCAGAAAAGAAGACAGAAAAGAAGAAGAAAAAGTCTCTAATAACTACTTTTGAAGTTGTAGAATCTAAAGATGGAAATTATCTGATGTTTCACAGAGAAGATGAAAGTTTCAGAGTGTTTAATATGCTATGGGATCTATTGCACATAATAGATAGAGAGGATTTGTTTCATCTATATCATTTGGTGCAAGAATACTTTGAACACATTCCATCAGAAGGAGTTGGTTTAATCTTACTTGGAGATCTCAAAACTATTTGGGAAACTGAAGAAACAAGTACTGAAGAGATTTGGAAAAATCAAGAAGATTGGGAGATTATCAGCTGGAGATTCTTTGAAGAATCTGGAGTACATGTTCTAGAGTTAGAAGATGGGACTATGATTCACATGCTAGCAGATAGAAGATATCCACTTACATCAGATGTCATGAGGAGAATGCTAGAGCATGGAATGGAAGTTGAAGAAGATAATGAAACTGCACTTCTGGTCATCAAATTGTTTATCAGATGGACGACTACGGCTGATGATGATGCATGATTAACTGGTATGAATTTTATTGAATAAATTATTTTTGAAGTATCAGTAACTTATTCAAAGTACTGCTGATCAAACAGTACTTTCATCAAAGTACTGCTTGCAGTATTAAACCAGTTAATGATATTGAAAAGAAAATTTTTGTTAAAGTGATAAATATTTTGAAACAAAGGTTAAAAGAAATAAATTGTTTTTGAGATGGTAACAACAATAGGTTATCAATCCACCAAGGTTACAAAAGGATTGGCTAATCCAAGAGCAAACGGCTCTGGTAAAGATATCTCAAATCCGTTTTATAGTTGACAACTTGCTAATAAGTTGTATGGTAATCAACTCACCATATCAGTAAATGTGAAGAGTTGGCTAGCCCACAAGAAAATGGCTTGTGGTAAAGGTTGCGGAAAAACCATTATATGGTGATTAGTTCACCATAGATGAAAGAACTAACTAGTCCAAAAGGGTACAGCTTTTGGTAAAGATAAATCAAATATGTTGATAGTTGATGATTTGCTAAAAATTATATGCTTATCAATGTACCATGATCTTACACATCAAAACATTTGGCTACTCCAGAGTTAATGGCTTTGGTAAAGAGACATCAAATCCATTAAATTTTCAATGATTCACCTCTCACAAGAGTTTACACACCTGGAAGTAGTGAGAATAGACTGAAACTTAAACTGAATTAATGTACAAACTGTCTTATGTTGCTGAAAAGATGGAGCTTGCTGAATGTTACTGAAAAGAGATTATTGATCAAGGACTATAAAGAATAATTTCTAAAGAATACTTTAATAAAGCACAGAGAATACAAAGATACAATCCAAAGATAAAGACACAATCTTTCCTTGAAGATAGAGATGTTAAAGATAAATTTACAAAGGAAATTGAAGTCAAGCAAGTAGAATTCAAGTTAGGGGAGGATTGTTGGGATATGAAAGTGCTGAAGAATGACAAAGTAATGGAAAATGTCAAAGTACTGCTAAAGAGAAACTCAAAGTACTATTGTCGAAGTCAAAGTACTGCAAAGCTAAAGAACTGTTATATTCGTTTATGGAAAGCTTTGTTATTCTAGAATATTCTTTGTTTAGATTACTTGCCGTACAAGGATACAAATTGTAAACCGATTAGGGTTATCCTTAAGCCTATAAAAGGACCCCTAGATTGGCATTAGAAGTACGAGTTTTATATATGTTTTAGAATCCTAAAGTAAGATTATTATTAGAGTTTCAGAGTTGTTTAAGAGTCTGCATAACAAGCAGATTTAGAGTTATTAATATAATCATTGAAAGTTAAAGTTATATTCTTCTTAGCTTTGTTAAGTAAATTCCGCGTACTTAATAGAGATTACTCAGTGTTTCATTGTTAACAACTTAGGATTTATCTGAAGTTATTAAACCCTTAACAAGCTATATAAGTTAGTTTGGTTAGAGTATATCGATCCAACAGTGTTTATTTTGTGAGTTGTAGCTTTAGGATAATAGAGTATTCGGGGGAGCTACTACGGTACTTGGCGATCCCCGGATAGTGTAGAGGAGAGTTACAATATATTGAACTAGGGAATTAGGCACCTCCTATAACTAACATGGAATACAAGGCACCAATTAGAATGAGGATGTAACAATTCAACCGACCAATAAGAGATAACTAGGGAGTAAGAACATCTAAGTAAACACGCTTTTAATTATCATAAGAATACACCAATCAATCCATAGCTTTTATTCTATTCATTATTAATTAGTTTTTACTTTCAATTATTAGTAGTTAAAATTGATTGAAGTACCACACCCCCCCTCCCACTCCTAAACCCCGAGATATTTACTTGTTTTCCTAAAAAAATATAAAAAGCTAAAAAGAATCATCCTCAACCTCACCTTCTCGTCATACATCTCTACCTAGCATCTCTGTTCCCCTAGAAAACGTTCAACCCCCTGAGATTACCCATACTACACTGTAACGATTAGGTACACTACCTAGTGGGTTGTAAAGATTGCTTGTAGGAAAGGAAGTCTTTTGACCCCGAATTCCCCACATCAAGTTTTTGGCGTCGGTGCCGAGGAATAGAATAGCTAGTTAGTTTTCTATCTTGATTAGGTCTACTCATTTGATTCCTATCAAGTGAGATTTTTCTTTAATTTTTTTTCTTAGCTTTCTTTTGTGTTTTTGTGTTTTTGTCTACTCATTTGATTCCTATCAAGTGAGCTTTTTCTTAGCTCTTGATTAGGTCTACCCCTTCTTTGTGTTTTTGTTCGTAGCCTTGTCACTTTTCTTCATGGAATGTGATAATCCACCACAAAACGATCCACTAAACCATCCACCACTAAACCATCCACCACATCAACCACTTCCACTCAATCAACCACCACTCGACCCGCCAAGAGGCCATACTCTTGGTGAATACTCTAGACCAAGCCATCAAGGCTATAGGAACACGTTTGAGCTCCCTCATCAAGATCACACTACGGCCCAGCAATCCGACACCATCCAGTTCGTGCAAAATGGATGTGCATTCCATGGACTTCATTCCGAAGATCCTAATCATCATCTCAAGGATTTCCTTAAAATCGTTGACTCCATTGACCTTGATGCTACCACTTGGGAGACCACGTGTTGGTTATTATGTTTTGTAATGTTTAAGTATTGTTTAGTAGTTAAGTCTGGTAGCATTAATAGTTAAGTTTGGTAGATCAGACTTAAGTCTGTTAGTAGTTAAGTCTGCCAGTACTAAAGATGTTCAGTCTGGTAGAACAAAGTGTCATTGGTTAAGTCTGTTTATGTCTAAAACAGAATAGTTGTTAGAGTTATATTAGGAATAGATATGAACGTGTAGAGATATCTTAGGAGAAGATATCCTTACCCTTCTACAAGTTTGTTAGACAATTAGGGTTTCCTTGGTGTATAAAAGGATTCCTAAGGTCTTAGGTTAATGTACGAGTTGTATACATTAGCCTTTGAGCAAGTTAATAGAAAATACGAAGTTAGTAATTCTTGTGTTCTTAATACTAGTGTGTTAAGATTCCGCATTAACACATTAAGCAATTTCAAAAAGTTCTTCATATAGTAAATTGAATTTATTCAAGTTTACTATTAGTCATTCAAGGCTACTTAGATCCAGAAACTTTTGTACCTGCAAGTGGTATCAGAGCCTACTGAAGGACTCTGAACTGAAGAAACAAAACACACTAAGAACACTCATCTCATCTCTCTTAAAAACCCTTAAAAATGTCTCTTCATGATAACTTCTCAAATCACCATAGTGATAAAGAAGCCTCTGAGCGAGAAACTGAAGCGTCAAAAGCAGGATCAAAGAAACAACAACTTCCTGCAACAACAAGTATCTCCAACCTAAAACTTCCTATTTTGAAAAAGGACGAATATGACATCCGGGCCATGGACATAGAACAGTATCTGGAATATGTAGATTATGAGGTCTGGAAAGTGATCTAGAATGGGAATTTAAAGAAAAGAATTTCCAAAGGAAAAGATGGCATAGTCAAGATCCTTCCACCAGTCACAACTGCAGAGATACTTGCTGAGGAGAAAGAAAGAAAGGCAAGAACTCTCCTTAAGATGGACATACCAAAGGAACATCTCAGAAGGTTCCACATTTTAGATCATGCTAAGGAGATATGGGAGGCTATTAGGACAAGATTTGGAGGAATCGCCAACTCCGAGAAAATGCAAAAAGTTGTTTATAAACAACAGTTTGAGGCATTTACCATTAGCAGTTTTGAAGGCCTGGATAAAGGCCATGACATGTTCCAACAACTCCTATCACAGTTGGAAGCACATGACTCTGAAGAAGCTAATAAAGAAAAGAAAAGGGATTCCTTCTATCCTATGCATGCTAAGAAGAAAGACAAGAATCATATTGGGTTGCTTACTTTGGAAGTTGGTGTGATTAACTGGGGAGAGCATCCTACTGAGGGGACAGAAGTCAAACATGCTCTTATGGCCATAAGCTCCAGCAATGAGGTAAATTTATGCTAAAAAATATGCACTGCTTCATACAATAAACTGTAGTCCCTTTGTGATGAACAGATGGGTCAATTGGGTGATCAAGAAGTTAAATTACTTGCTTATGAAAGTGCTGTTAAAACATTACAAAAACAAGTAAATAATCTTCAAAAACAAAATGCATCTCTTAATGAAAAGAGTACTTTCCAAGGTAATCAAATTTTTGAAAAGGATGAGAAGCTTAGAAGATATAGGAGAATAGGAATGAAGGCTGTTAAAGATAAAGAAGAGCTGCAAAAGATAGTTGAAAAATGGCAAAATAATAATAAAAATCTGTGGAGGCTAGTAAATTCAGGAATGAGCTCAACAAGCAAAATTGGTTTAGGGCATGGGATAAAATCTGATAAAGAGGTTTTAGGATATGAGGAAGAGGTTATGAAAAATGTTTTTGTTAATTCAAAAAGTGATTTTGAAGGTAAACCCATATATCACAGATTTGCTAAAACTGACAATTACAAGGGAGTTCTACCTCCAATTAATGATGATTATACTCCTAAACCTAAAAAAGAATATGATGAGTCATTGTTTGACTATAGCAAGTAGAAGAACCTTGAAACTGTTGCTTCTCAGGACTACTCCAGTGAATTTAATAACTGTCAATCCAATGACAGTAAAGGATTCTGTGGAAAAAGTTCTGAAAGCAGTGTTTCAGAAGAGAAGACCAGTGAGTACTCTTCCTGTCAATCTAATGACAGTGAATGATCCACTAGAAACATCTCTGAATGTTCTCTAGAACCTAGGTCTGATCCTATAAGGATATCTAAACCAGTTTTGAAAAGTGATCCTTTTGTGCCTAAACAATCTGAACCAGTTAAACCTATTGTGCCTCCATCTACGCTAAAATCAGATTCACCTAGCTTTGTTCCTCAAAGGACAACTCCTAGGCAGAAAATAGAGATACATAGCAATGACAAGGTTAACTGGAATGCTAGAATGGAAAAGGAGTTAGGTGCATGTTACTCCTTTGATGTTAAAATATGTTTTGTCTGCAATAGCTTAAGCCATCTGATTAGAGATTGTGCCTTCCATGAAAAGAAAATGGCTAGAGAAGCTGAGGAAAGAAGGAGAAAGGTTGTAAACACTGGGAATGGGGTAAATAAACCAGTGTGGAATAATCTGAACAGGATTAACCATGCTAATAAGTTTGCTACTAGACCAGTACCTGTTAATACTGGTAGTACTTATGTTAATTCTGTTAGACCAAGGGTGGGTACTGATGGTCAATTTAGTTTTGGTTGGCAAAATGTTAATACTGGTAATACATTTAGAGTTAATACTGGTCATGTTAAACCTGGCCAAACTAAAGTTAATTCTGGATATAGATCTCAACCTACTAGTCCATCACCTAGTCCCAAGTTTAGAAAACCACAGGTGAACCAGTTCAATCAAAGACTTCATTATGCTTCTCATTCACCTGTGAGAAGACCCATGTCTCAAAATTCAGCTCAAATGATTCAAACTTATGCCGCAAGGGGTAATTGGGTGACTGCTGTTAAGCCCTTGGCAGGTTATACTTGGATAAAAACCAGACCAAACTTCAAGTATAGTAGTGGACCAGTTTCTTTTAATGCTCAAAAATCTAAAGGTCCACAAGGCAGACCCAAGCCTCTACAGGCCTGGGTCCTAAGAGAAACTAATTTCTCTTTTCCGTGCAGGAACATCCTTACTTAAACATGGCAAATAGAGGAATCTTTGACAGCGGATGTTCTGGGCATATGACTGGTAACAAGGACTACTTGGATGAGTTCAAAGATATCAAAGGTGGTTCGGTTACTTTTGGAGGTAGCAAAGGCTACATCATAGGAAAAGGTAGAATAAAGGTTGGTAATTTAGAATTTGATAGTGTGTCCTTTGTAAAAGAACTGGGCCATTTTAATTTGTTTTCAATATTACAAATCTGTGATAAGCAGCATAAGGTTCTTTTTACTGAGACTGAATGTTTTGTGCTGACTTCAGACTTTAAGATACTTGATGAAAATCATATTCTTCTTAGGGTTCCAAGACAACACAACATGTACAATTTTGATATGAAAACACCTGAACCTGATAAAGGTTTTGCCTGTTTGATTGCAAAGGCCACTATTGATGAGTCTAAATTATGGCATAGAAGGTTAGGTCATATAAATTTTAAAACTCTAAATAAACTTGTGAATGGAAACCTTGTAAGAGGTCTACCTTCCAAGATTTTCAAAAATGACCATACTTGTGTTGCTTGTCATAAGGGAAAGCAACACAGAGCAACATGCAAGGCCAAGTTAGAAAGAGTTGTCACTGCCCCATTGCATACCTTGCATATTGACCATTTTGGATCAACATCTGTAAAAAGTATAAACCATGCATCCTTTTTTCTTGTCATTACTGATGATTATACCAGGTAATGTTGGGTTTTCTTTCTATCTACCGAGGATGAGACTTCAGGCATCCTTCAAACTTTCATTAGGCAAATAGAAAATCTGATTGACAATAAGGTTAGGATTATTAGATCAGATAATGGTACTGAATTTAAGAATATAAGTATGCTTGAATTCTGTGGGGACAGAAAGGGATAAAACAGGAATACAATAATGCTAGAACTCCTCAGCAGAATGAGTTGCTAGAAGAATGAACAGAACCCGGATTGAGGCAACTAGAACCTATTTAGTTGACTCACTCTTGCCTACTACCTTTTGGGCTGAAGCAGTTAGCTGTGCTTCATATATCTTCAATAGAGGAGAAGTGACCAAACCTCAGCTCAAGACTCCTTATGAGCTTCTTTTTGGGCATAAGCCTATTGTTAGCTACATAAAGTCGTTTGGTGCCATGTTACAATTCTTGATACCATTAGTACGCTTGGGAAATTTGATGGAAAATCCGATGAGGGTTTCTTAGTTGGGTATTAACTAAATAGTAAGGCGTATAGGGTATTTAATGTATTGACTAATAGAGTAGAAGTAATTCTGCATGTTAATTTTCTTGAGGAAAAGCCAAATGTAAAGGGAGTAG
Organism: Chrysanthemum seticuspe; assembly: GCA_019973895.1. Classification (NCBI taxonomy): domain Eukaryota; kingdom Viridiplantae; phylum Streptophyta; class Magnoliopsida; order Asterales; family Asteraceae; genus Chrysanthemum; species Chrysanthemum seticuspe. The sequence continues at coordinate 80,111,365 of BPTQ01000004.1, forward strand.
GATTTAGATGGATGTTTGACATTGATTATCTATTTGATTCTATGAACTATATTCCTGTGTCTCCAGACAATCAAACTAACAGAAATGCAGGGTGCTCTAAAGACACTAACAATGCAGGTATGGATCTCAAGCTTTTAAGTAGGAAGAAGAGCAAATGGTTATGTCTACAACAGTCAAGTAGTCATGCATCCCAACTGGTGATTCAGATGCCATTCTGGCATTCAAAAGAGATATAGATGTTATTGCTGTAAAGCATTTGGGACCAGAACATCCTTTCAAGGCTACCAGTACTAATACTATTAATACTGGTAATGGAGCTGTTAATTCGGGCAAATCTAATTCACCAGTACCTAATGTTGTGCCCACCAGTACTAACTTAAATAATACTGGTAGTGCATCTGCTAAACCCGGAAATTTTGATGATGATTCCTATGAATCAGCAATGCCATAACTGAGTGTTTATGATCAGCCTGCTGAAGGAATTTTTAAGGAAGCTTCTTATGATGACAATGGTGTGGTAACCGACTTCAACAATTTTCCTCTTGAAATTAAAGTCAATCCTACTCATACTCTTAGGATTCACAAAGATCATCCTAAAGCCAATATAATTGGTGATCCTACATCAGCTGTTCAGACAAGGAGTAAAGTTCAAAAATTTTCTAGAACTCATGCACTAATTGGTCATATTCAGAAGCAGCAAAGAAACAACCACAAAGATTATCAGCATTGTCTGTTTGCTTGCTTGTTGGGAATTCTGTGAAACTGTGATTCTGCTGATCGAGAAACAATGGTTTCTGCTGAAGAAGAGTTTCTACTGAAGTAATATAAACATACAAAGTAGGAATTCTGATGTCAAAAATGCTGAAGTTAATCTGCTGAAGTAGTGAAGCCGTGGATTCTGCTGAAGCAGTGAGCCGTGGAATCTGCTGAAGCAGTGAAGCTGTGATTCTGCTAAAATAATGAATCAGTGTAGAGCGTGCTTGAGTTTAATTATTTATCTATTAGCCAATATTTATTATTGTACTGCCCAATGTTAGCATGGGCTTGTCTAGAGTTTTCCCATAATTATTCTTTGTATGGGTTAAAACAATATTTAGTTGCATGCTTGTTCGTTTCCCTAGAAAGGGAGTAGTGTTCCTTGTCTATAAAAGGAACTTAGGTCCTTTGTATTAAAGGCACACTTGATAAAAACATTCAAGAAAAACCTCTTTAGAGAGGGTGAAAAGATCCATTATGGATCATTGGTTGTATGAGAAAAACCTTGTTGGTAACATTGATTATGTTCTTATTCCGCTGTGCATGTTCAATCATTGTTATTATATACTCTAGTTGAGTCCGGATCTAGGATTAACAATTGGTATCAGAGCGGGTGGCTCTTGATCTAGATGTTACAAGGTTTTTCGAAGAAAAGAAACAAAATTCGTAGCTGATAATAATTTTCGTAATAGTTTTGCTTGCACTGATTCAAGGCTACCAGTACTAATACTATTAATACTGGTAATGAAGCTGTTAATTCGGGCAAATCTAATTCACCAGTACCTAATGTTGTGCCCACCAGTACTAACTTAAATAATACTGGTAGTGCATCTGCTAAACCTGGCAATTTTGATGATGATTCCTATGAATCAGCAATGCCATAACTGAGTGTTTATGATCAGCCTACTGAAGGAATTTTTAAGGAAGCTTCTTATGATGACAATGGTGTGGTAACCGACTTCAACAATTTTCCTCTTGAAATTAATGTCAATCCCACTCATACTCTTAGGATTCAAAAAGATCATCCTAAAGCCAATATAATTGGTGATCCTACATCAGCTGTTCAGACAAGGAGTAAAGTTCAAAAATTTTCTGGAACTCATGCACTAATTGGTCATATTCAGAAGCAGCAAAGAAACAACCACAAAGATTATCAGCATTGTCTGTTTGCTTGCTTGTTGGGAATTCTGTGAAACTGTGATTCTGCTGATCGAGAAACAATGGTTTCTGCTGAAGAAGAGTTTCTACTGAAGTAATATAAACATACAAAGTAGGAATTCTGATGTCAAAAATGCTGAAGTTAATCTGCTGAAGTAGTGAAGCCGTGGATTCTGCTGAAGCAGTGAGCCGTGGAATCTGCTGAAGCAGTGAAGCTATGATTCTGCTAAAATAATGAATCAGTGTAGAGCCTGCTTGAGTTTAATTATTTATCTATTAGCCAATATTTATTATTGTACTGCCCAATGTTAGCATGGGCTTGTCTAGAGTTTTCCCATAATTATTCTTTGTATGGGTTAAAACAATATTTAGTTGCATGCTTGTTCGTTTCCCTAGAAAGGGATTAGTGTTCCTTGTCTATAAAAGGAACTTAGGTCCTTTGTATTAAAGGCACACTTGATAAAAACATTCAAGAAAAAATTCTTTAGAGAGGGTGAAAAGATCCATTATGGATCATTGGTTGTATGAGACAAACCTTGTTGGTAACTTTGATTGTGTTCTTATTCCGCTGTGCATGTTCAATCATTGTTATTATATACTCTAGTTGAGTCCGGATCTAGGATTAACAATTGGTATCAGAGCGGGTGGCTCTTGATCTAGATGTTACAAGGTTTTTCGAAGAAAAGAAACAAAATTTGTAGCTGATAATAATTTTCGTAATAGTTTTGCTTGCACTGATTCAAGGCTACCAGTACTAATACTATTAATACTGGTAATGAAGCTGTTAATTCGGGCAAATCTAATTCACCAGTACCAAATGTTGTGCCCACCAGTACTAACTTAAATAATACTGGTAATGCATCTGCTAAACCTGGCAATTTTGATGATGATTCCTATAAATCAGCAATGCCATAACTGAGTGTTTATGATCAGCCTACCGAAGGAATTTTTAAGGAAGCTTCTTATGATGACAATGGTGTGGTAACCGACTTCAACAATTTTCCTCTTGAAATTAATGTCAATGCCACTCATACTCTTAGGATTCACAAAGATCATCCTAAAGCCAATATAATTGGTGATCCTACATCAGCTGTTCAGACAAGGAGTAAAGTTCAAAAATTTTCTGGAACTCATGCACTAATTGGTCATATTCAGAAGCAGCAAAGAAACAACCACAAAGATTATCAGCATTGTCTGTTTGCTTGCTTGTTGGGAATTCTGTGAAACTGTGATTCTGCTGATCGAGAAACAAGGGTTTCTGCTGAAGAAGAGTTTCTACTGAAGTAATATAAACATACAAAGTAGGAATTCTGATGTCAAAAATGCTGAAGTTAATCTGCTAAAGTAGTGAAGCCGTGGATTCTGCTGAAGCAGTGAGCCGTGGAATCTGCTGAAGCAGTGAAGCTGTGATTCTGCTAAAATAATGAATCAGTGAAGCTGTGTTCCTTGTCTATAAAAGGAACTTAGGTCCTTTGTATTAAAGGCACACTTGATAAAAACATTCAAGAAAAAATTCTTTAGAGAGGGTGAAAAGATCCATTATGGATCATTGGTTGTATGAGAAAAACCTTGTTGGTAACTTTGATTGTGTTCTTATTCCGCTGTGCATGTTCAATCATTGTTATTATATACTCTAGTTGAGTCCGAATCTAGGATTAACAATTGGTATCAGAGCGGGTGGCTCTTGATCTAGATGTTACAAGGTTTTTCGAAGAAAAGAAACAAAATTCGTAGCTGATAATAATTTTCGTAATAGTTTTGCTTGCACTGATTCAAGGCTACCAGTACTAATACTATTAATACTGGTAATGAAGCTGTTAATTCGGGCAAATCTAATTCACCAGTACCTAATGTTGTGCCCACCAGTACTAACTTAAATAATACTGGTAATGCATCTGCTAAACCTGGCAATTTTGATGATGATTCCTATGAATCAGCAATGCCATAACTGAGTGTTTATGATCAGCCTGCTGAAGGAATTTTTAAGGAAGCTTCTTATGATGACAATGGTGTGGTAACCGACTTCAACAATTTTCCTCTTGAAATTAATGTCAATCCCACTCATACTCTTAGGATTCACAAAGATCATCCTAAAGCCAATATAATTGGTGATCCTACATCAGCTGTTCAGACAAGGAGTAAAGTTCAAAAATTTTCTGGAACTCATGCACTAATTGGTCATATTCAGAAGCAGCAAAGAAACAACCACAAAGATTATCAGCATTGTCTGTTTGCTTGCTTGTTGGGAATTCTGTGAAACTGTGATTCTGCTGATCGAGAAACAATGGTTTCTGCTGAAGAAGAGTTTCTACTGAAGTAATATAAACATACAAAGTAGGAATTCTGATGTCAAAAATGCTGAAGTTAATCTGCTGAAGTAGTGAAGTCGTGGATTCTGCTGAAGCAGTGAGCCGTGGAATCTGCTGAAGCAGTGAAGCTGTGATTCTGCTAAAATAATGAATCAGTGTAGAGCCTGCTTGAGTTTAATTATTTATCTATTAGCCAATATTTATTATTGTACTGCCCAATGTTAGCAAGGGCTTGTCTAGAGTTTTCCCATAATTATTCTTTGTATGGGTTAAAACAATATTTAGTTGTATGCTTGTTCGTTTCCCTAGAAAGGGATTAGTGTTCCTTGTCTATAAAAGGAACTTAGGTCCTTTGTATTAGAGGCACACTTGATAAAAACATTCAAGAAAAACCTCTTTAGAGAGGGTGAAAAGATCCATTATGGATCATTGGTTGTATGAGAAAAACCTTGTTGGTAACTTTGATTGTGTTCTTATTCCGCTGTGCATGTTCAATCATTGTTATTATATACTCTAGTTGAGTCCGGATCTAGGATTAACAATTGGTATCAGAGCGGGTGGCTCTTGATCTAGATGTTACAAGGTTTTTCGAAGAAAAGAAACAAAATTCGTAGCTGATAATAATTTTCGTAATAGTTTTGCTTGCACTGATTCAAGGCTACCAGTACTAATACTATTAATACTGGTAATGGAGCTGTTAATTCGGGCAAATCTAAATCACGAGTACCTAATGTTGTGCCCACCAGTACTAACTTAAATAATACTGGTAGTGCATCTGCTAAACCTGGCAATTTTGATGATGATTCATATGAATCAGCAATGCCATAACTGATTGTTTATGATCAGCCTGCTGAAGGAATTTTTAAGGAAGCTTCTTATGATGACAATGGTGTGGTAACCGACTTCAACAATTTTCCTCTTGAAATTAATGTCAATCCCACTCATACTCTTAGGATTCACAAAGATCATCCTAAAGCCAATATAATTGGTGATCCTACATCAGCTGTTCAGACAAGGAGTAAAGTTCAAAAATTTTCTGGAACTCATGCACTAATTGGTCATATTCAGAAGCAGCAAAGAAACAACCACAAAGATTATCAGCATTGTCTGTTTGCTTGCTTGTTGGGAATTCTGTGAAACTGTGATTCTGCTGATCGAGAAACAATGGTTTCTGTTGAAGAAGAGTTTCTACTGAAGTAATATAAACATACAAAGTAGGAATTCTGATGTCAAAAATACTGAAGTTAATCTGCTGAAGTAGTGAAGCCGTGGATTCTGCTGAAGCAGTGAGCCGTGGAATCTGCTGAAGCAGTGAAGCTGTGATTCTGCTAAAATAATGAATCAGTGTAGAGCGTGCTTGAGTTTAATTATTTATCTATTAGCCAATATTTATTATTGTATTGCCCAATGTTAGCAAGGGCTTGTCTAGAGTTTTCCCATAATTATTCTTTGTGTGGGTTAAAACAATATTTAGTTGCATGCTTGTTCGTTTCCCTAGAAAGGGATTAGTGTTCCTTGTCTATAAAAGGAACTTAGGACCTTTGTATTAGAGGCACACTTGATAAAAACATTCAAGAAAAACCTCTTTAGAGAGGGTGAAAAGATCCATTATGGATCATTGGTTGTATGAGAAAAACCTTGTTGGTAACTTTGATTGTGTTCTTATTCCGCTGTGCATGTTCAATCATTGTTATTATATACTCTAGTTGAGTCCGGATCTAGGATTAACAATTGGTATCAGAGCGGGTGGCTCTTGATCTAGATGTTACAAGGTTTTTCGAAGAAAAGAAACAAAATTCGTAGCTGATAATAATTTTCGTAATAGTTTTGCTTGCACTGATTCAAGGCTACCAGTACTAATACTATTAATACTGGTAATGGAGCTGTTAATTCGGGCAAATATAATTCACCAGTACCTAATGTTGTGCCCACCAGTACTAACTTAAATAATACTGGTAGTGCATCTGCTAAACCTGGCAATTTTGATGATGATTCCTATGAATCAGCAATGCCATAACTGAGTGTTTATGATCAGCCTGCTGAAGGAATTTTTAAGGAAGCTTCTTATGATGACAATGGTGTGGTAACCGACTTCAACAATTTTCCTCTTGAAATTAATGTCAATCCCACTCATACTCTTAGGATTCACAAAGATCATCCTAAAGCCAATATAATTGGTGATCCTACATCAGCTGTTCAGACAAGGAGTAAAGTTCAAAAATTTTCTGGAACTCATGCACTAATTGGTCATATTCAGAAGCAGCAAAGAAACAACCACAAAGATTATCAGCATTGTCTATTTGCTTGCTTGTTGGGAATTCTGTGAAACTGTGATTCTGCTGATCGAGAAACAATGGTTTCTGCTGAAGAAGAGTTTCTACTGAAGTAATATAAACATAGAAAGTAGGAATTCTGAGGTCAAAAATGCTGAAGTTAATCTGCTGAAGTAGTGAAGCCGTGGATTCTGCTGAAGCAGTGAGCCGTGGAATCTGCTGAAGCAGTGAAGCTGTGATTCTGCTAAAATAATGAATCAGTGTAGAGCGTGCTTGAGTTTAATTATTTATCTATTAGCCAATATTTATTATTGTACTGCCCAATGTTAGCATGGGCTTGTCTAGAGTTTTCCCATAATTATTCTTTGTATGGGTTAAAACAACATTTAGTTGCATGCTTGTTCGTTTCCCTAGAAAGGGATTAGTGTTCCTTGTCTATAAAAGGAACTTAGGTCCTTTGTATTAGAGGCACACTTGATAAAAACATTCAAGAAAAACCTCTTTAGAGAGGGTGAAAAGATCCATTATTGATCATTGGTTGTATGAGAAAAACCTTGTTGGTAACTTTGATTGTGTTCTTATTCCGCTGTGCATGTTCAATCATTGTTATTATATACTCTAGTTGAGTCCGGATCTAGGATTAACAATTGGTATCAGAGCGGGTGGCTCTTGATCTAGATATTACAAGGTTTTTCGAAGAAAAGAAACAAAATTCGTAGCTGATAATAATTTTCGTAATAGTTTTGCTTGCACTGATTCAAGGCTACCAGTACTAATACTATTAATACTGGTAATGGAGCTGTTAATTCCGGAAAATCTAATTCACCGGTACCTAATGTTGTGCCCACCAGTACTAACTTAAATAATACTGGTAGTGCATCTGCTAAACCTGGCAATTTTGATGATGATTCCTATGAATCAGCAATGCCATAACTGAGTGTTTATGATCAGCCTGCTGAAGGAATTTTTAAGGAAGCTTCTTATGATGACAATGGTGTGGTAACCGACTTCAACAATTTTCCTCTTGAAATTAATGTCAATCCCACTCATACTCTTAGGATTCACAAAGATCATCCTAAAGCCAATATAATTGGTGATCCTACATCAGCTGTTCAGACAAGGAGTAAAGTTCAAAAATTTTCTGGAACTCATGCACTAATTTGTCATATTCAGAAGCAGCAAAGAAACAACCACAAAGATTATCAGCATTGTCTGTTTGCTTGCTTGTTGGGAATTCTGTGAAACTGTGATTCTACTGATCGAGAAACAATGGTTTCTGCTGAAGAAGAGTTTCTACTGAAGTAATATAAACATACAAAGTAGGAATTCTGATGTCAAAAATGCTGAAGTTAATCTGCTGAAGTAGTGAAGCCGTGGATTCTGCTGAAGCAGTGAGCCGTGGAATCTGCTGAAGCAGTGAAGCTGTGATTCTGCTAAAATAATGAATCAGTGTAGAGCGTGCTTGAGTTTAATTATTTATCTATTAGCCAATATTTATTATTGTACTGCCCAATGTTAGCATGGGCTTGTCTAGAGTTTTCCCATAATTATTCTTTGTATGGGCTAAAACAATATTTAGTTGCATGCTTGTTCGTTTCCCTAGAAAGGGATTAGTGTTCCTTGTCTATAAAAGGAACTTGGGTCCTTTGTATTAGAGGCACACATGATAAAAAAATTCAAGAAAAACCTCTTTAAAGAGGGTGAAAAGATCCATTATGGATCATTGGTTGTATGAGAAAAACCTTGTTGGTAACTTTGATTGTGTTCTTATTCCGCTGTGCATGTTCAATCATTGTTATTATATACTCTAGTTGAGTCCGGATCTAGGATTAACAATTGGTATCAGAGCGGGTGGCTCTTGATCTAGATGTTACAAGGTTTTTCGAAGAAAAGAAACAAAATTCGTAGCTGATAATAATTTTCGTAATAGTTTTGCTTGCACTGATTCAAGGCTACCAGTACTAATACTATTAATACTGGTAATAGAGCTGTTAATTCGGGCAAATCTAATTCACCAGTACCTAATGTTGTGCCCACCAGTACTAACTTAAATAATACTGGTAGTGCATCTGCTAAACCTGGCAATTTTGATGATGATTCCTATGAATCAGCAATGCCATAACTGAGTGTTTATGATCAGCCTGCTAAAGGAATTTTTAAGGAAGCTTCTTATGATGACAATGGTGTGGTAACCGACTTCAATAATTTTCCTCTTGAAATTAATGTCAATCCCACCCATACTCTTAGGATTCACAAAGATCATCCTAAAGCCAATATAATTGGTGATCCTACATCAGCTGTTCAGACAAGGAGTAAAGTTCAAAAATTTTCTGGAACTCATGCACTAATTGGTCATATTCAGAAGCAGCAAAGAAACAACCACAAAGATTATCAGCATTGTCTGTTTGCTTGCTTGTTGGGAATTCTGTGAAACTGTGATTCTGCTGATCGAGAAACAATGGTTTCTGCTGAAGAAGAGTTTCTACTGAAGTAATATAAACATACAAAGTAGGAATTCTGATGTCAAAAATGCTGAAGTTAATCTGCTGAAGTAGTGAAGCCGTGGATTCTGCTGAAGCAGTGAGCCGTGGAATCTGCTGAAGCAGTGAAGCTGTGATTCTGCTAAAATAATGAATCAGTGTAGAGCCTGCTTGAGTTTAATTACTTATCTATTAGCAAATATTTATTATTGTACTGCCCAATGTTAGCATGGGCTTGTCTAGAGTTTTCCCATAATTATTCTTTGTATGGGTTAAAACAATATTTAGTTGCATGCTTGTTCGTTTCCCTAGAAAGGGATTAGTGTTCCTTGTCTATAAAAGGAACTTAGGTCCTTTGTATTAGAGGCACACTTGATAAAAACATTCAAGAAAAACCTCTTTAGAGAGGGTGAAAAGATCCATAGAGGATCATTAGTTGTATGAGAAAAACCTTGTTGGTAACTTTGATTGTGTTCTTATTCCGCTGTGCATGTTCAATCATTGTTATTATATACTCTAGTTGAGTCCGGATCTAGGATTAACAATTGGTATCAGAGCGGGTGGCTCTTGATCTAGATGTTACAAGGTTTTTCGAAGAAAAGAAACAAAATTCGTAGCTGATAATAATTTTCGTAATAGTTATGCTGAGCTGTTTTAAAACAGTGATAACTTTTTCTTAAACCATTGGATCGAGCTACAATTTTTTCTGGTGCATCTCTATATTGTAATCTAAAGTTTCACCGGAGGGATTGTCAATCAGAGCTTCCAATCAAAATTTATTAGCTGTTGAAGTCTGCTGAAAAAGTTCCGTAAGGATACTACAGCACTAGTTTGAAACAGTCATATCTTTTTCGCTAACCGTTGGATCGGCACAAATTTTGGACTGGAAGTTCTTGGTATATCAAGGAAGGCTTCCACCGGAGGGATCGTTGATCTGAACCTCTGATAGAAAGTTGTAAGGGATTGGAAACTGCTGCAGACACACTTTAAAGAAGGTCATATTCGTTTTTTTTTAAGATTAGACTGGCTACGGTGAAAGATGGTAAGAAGCAGCAGACAAAAGCGGAAGCAAATCTGATAATGTTATGGTTTGGTTGTTAATGTGATCAAAGTGTGTGTCTATATGTCGTTCAAACTCAGGTAACCTCGTACACAATTTAATTTGCTGCTTTCATATTGGTTGTTTTAGGAGGCTACTGAGTATTTTGGTCGACTATTCTCATTCTAAGATTTATTATATTTTGAATGATGGTTGGAGAATAAATTGCTTTGGTCGAATGAGAATGTGTTTTTAGTCAAAAGTTGAGGCGTGGGTGCTTATTTTATATTCGTGTTTGACTGCTTTTGATTATTCTCATTGAGATATGATTCACTGAGGTGTGGTGTATCATTGTTACCATGGGTCTCGATTTATGATTGGTTCATATAGAGGGCATCACGTGGGTTTGCATTTGTTTTTATCATATTTGAGTTGGGTACTTGTCACGTAGGGAATATTGGTCATTTAGTTGAGTTAATTTGATTGTCACGAGGCATCTGTACTGGTCATGAAATACACGCTGGTCCCACTACTTTGTTGATGCAAGACTTTTTGTTTGGTACCGGTGTGTGGATTTTTCTTTGATTGGTCGTATGTGGGACTAGTTAATTTAATTGGTCTACACTAGTGTTACTGCTGATATTGTTTTGTTTCTACTGAAGCTTCACGTAAACATCATTATTCCTCACATAGGGTCTATGATTTAGTGTGGCAAGGTATATATTTGTTGTTGTAGTCTCGATGTGTGACTGGTCCGATTAGGTGAAGTAGCTATTTGATTGGATTTTGCTTTCATAGTTCACAAGAGGTTGTGTTCACATTGGTGGGGTTACTGCTGAAGTCTTACGAATTGTTGGTCCCACATTGAGTTTTCTTTGTGACTCGTTTGAATTTTGCTTGTACTTTTGTGTTTAGGATCATCATATGTGTTTAGGTTTTGAATTGGAAGGCTTAAATCATTGTGGTTTGGTTGTTTTTGATCGATAAAGTGGTTATATTTGAAGATTGTACAAAGCGAGTTGAGTCTCGAATTCACATTTCTTCAAAGCAAGTTGCTTTGTTATTGGATGCGAATTAGTACATGCGACTTGGCTGTTTAGCGAGTTGATTTTTATGCGGTTTGAGTTCTAAGCGAGTTGTTTCTTTAAGCGACTTGAGATCTAAACCGACTTAGCTATTGAGCGAGTTGTAAAGCTAGCGAGTTAATTTAAGCGACTTGGTGTTCAAGCGAGTTGATTGTGTTGCGAGTTGATACTAAAGCGAGTTGGCTATTTAGCGACTTGATTCATTAAGCGAGTTGACTGTGTTGCGAGTTGATGCTGATGCGACTTGGCTATTAAGCGAGTTGATTAATTAAGCGAGTTGTGTGGTTAGGTACTTATTCATTTAGGCTTGTTACTTCTTCGTGATACATTCTTACGGTTGTTCTTTTGGTTTAGTAAAATCCCGTGAAAGAATCAATTTCCCGGTTTAATCAAAGAATAGTAAAATCCCGTAGAGCTTGAAACATGTCTACAAACATTCCTACTATCATCTCCACTGTTGCCGAGGATGTTCAAGCAGCTGGTTCAGATACTCGTCCACCCATGCTTGACAAAACTGACTACGACTCTTGGGCTCAACGAATCAGATTGTACTGTCTTGGAAAGGAAAATGGAGTCAACATTCTCAAATCCATAGATGAAGGTCCATATCGGGTTGAGACGACTAGAGACTTAATTGATATAGCTGAAGATGGAACAATGATCTATGGAATTGACAGACCAAAGACATATGATGAGCTCGATGATAAGGAGAAAAAGAGATTGGATGCTGATATCAGGGCTTCTAACATCTTACTTCATGGTTTTCCAAAAGATATCTACAAGCTGATCAATCACAACACCGAAACAAAGGCAGTATGGGATAATGTCAAGATGATTCTCTCAGGTTCTGAATTAACAATGGAAGACAGAGAATCACAACTCTATGATGAATTTGAACACTTCAAGATGAAACCAGATGAGAGTGTTTATGAGTACTATGTGAGATTCCACAAGCTTGTTAATGATATGAGGAACATCAGAATGACTATGCCTAACATTCAGCTGAACTCAAAATTTGTGAACAACATGAATCCCGAATGACACAAGTTTGTCACTTCTGTGAAGCTCACTAAAGGATTGAAGAATACAAACTATGAGCAACTCTATGCCTTCCTCCTTCAAAATGAGAGACATGCTATGTTTGAAAAAAGGATTCTTAATCAGTTCAAAACCAACCAGGGAGACACAAGCTCTTCAAATGACTCAACTGCCTTCTACTCAAACATCGGAATCACAACCAAAGCCTCACAAGTCATACCCATGGGTAATGGTAATCACAAACTCAATCCTGATCCTATGTTCAAACAAGCTGATGCTGATGCACACGTGGGAAACTTCATTAATCAACTAGCTCTTCTGATTAGTCAAAACATGAACTCTCTTCCACACACCAACAACAATCTCAGAACTGCTTCCAATCCACATAATCAAGCCACTGTCAGAGATGGGAAGGTTATGGAGCAGCCAGTTCAAGAACGACAGTACGAACAAGCAAGAGGTGGAGCTGGTAGAGGTTATGCTGCAAATAAGAACAAAGGAAGGAATGAAAATCAGGGTCAAGCAAAGCCAATCAAATTTTACAATTGTGGAGGTGAGGGACACATTGCAAGGAACTGCACATCACCAAAACGCCCTCAGAATGCTGAGTACTTCAGGGATAAGATGTTGCTTGTGCGAGCTCAGGATAATGGTGCAGCTTTGGATGAAGAGGAATTGTTGTTCTTGGCTGAGGGAAATGCTAAGACATATGATGCAGATGTGGATGAGCAACCAATTCAGGAGATAGGCCATAATCATCAGAATGCCTTTCAAGTAGCTGATTGTGATGTATATGACTCTGATGTTGATGAAGAACCCACTGCACAAACCATCTTCGTGGCTAGCATTTCTCCAATGGTCTCTCCTAAAGTCTCTTCATCACCACAAGCTCGTCCATCCAAAGACAAACTCATCTCTGAGGTATTAAAATTATATGATGAAGTTGATGAGCAAAAGATACATAACGAAGTACAATCAACTGTGTTTATTGAATCAGATATTGAAAATATGGGTAATATCAATGTTGTCCCATATGATCAATATGTGATACAAAGTGAAAGTGAGATTGTACTAAGTGATGCATCTTCTGCTGTCAATAATGATTATGTTTTTGATGAATTCACTGCATGTGCCCCTGATGATTCTGTAATTTCTGAACTAAATGCCTATAAAGAACGTGTTGCTATTTATGAACAACGTGCAAAATTTGAGGCGACCACCCGTGAGCAGGAAATGGATGACCAAATGAATACAACTATTAGAAAAAGTAGGTTTAGAGAAGAAGTATTAAAACAAGAGTTAAACTCCTTACAAGAAAAGCTTTCTAAAACTGCTAAGCAAAAACAAGAACTTCAAGAAAATGTTTAAATGCTTAAGCAAGAATTCAGTGCTAAGGAATCAAAACTTTTGAATGATTTTTCTAATCTAAAAACCTTGAAAAACAAGCTTGAAAATAAGTTGTACGTACAAGGAAATACCATTCAGACTGCTCACTTAATCACTAAGCATAGAGTCTTAAGCGATAAGCATAGCATTCCCCTTGTTGAGGAACCAAATCCAGAGGTCATTAAAAAGGCTAGAAATGCTCATAAGGTTCTTTATAATGGCAATGAAATCCTTAAACCTAGAAAGAAACCTAGTTGCGTTGAGTGCACTGAGGAAGATAAGAAATCAGATGAAGTCACTAGGGAAAAGATGAACAAGAAACTAGATGATCCTAAATGTAAAGAGAAGAAAATAAAGATCACACCCCATGATTACAGGAAGGAGAATTGGATTTCCTTGAACATGTTTAAGCCTCAAACGTTGTTAACACCCGAACAAGTGTTCTGGAAAAAGGATTTAGATAAGCAAAAGGAAGAGAATCTTGTTGTAACGAACCCTCCCCTTAGGAAAATGACTAAAGCGACTGTGTATCCTCCCAATACACCAATGCATCTAGTTCCTAGAACTATTGCTACTAAAAGCAAGACCTTAATCAGTCAATATGTTATTTTTCAACTATTTGTTGATTTTGAGAAAACTTGTAAGAAAAGGATCACAACCACTGGGATAACTGAAGGGGAAAGGGGTTTGGAACAAACAAAAGAATGCTATTTAACTGAGGTCATGCCTTTCTTTAAACTTCTAAAAGATCACTTTGAGAATCTTAAAAAGGGAATGAACTTAGACATTAAAGAAATGGAAAAGGAGTTTGATGCAATGATAGTTGAGGTTAGTGACTATGAGCGAGCACTAAAATATAATGAGATTGAGAGGAAGAACTTGCATACATTAAATGAGACTCTCATTATTGAATGTGTTGCTCAAGATGTGTTTTTCACCGCTACAAATTGTTCTATTAATGCTTCCCAATTTCATGAATTATCTGTTGCCCTGAAAGTCTCCCATGATCGTGTCATTGAGCTTGAAAAAACTAATTCTAAACTAAATGAGAAAATTGAACTGGATGATCACGAGAATTTGGTTAAACATTTTTCTAAACTAGAAGTTGAGCATTTTAATTTACAACTAAAATATCAACATCTTAAAGAAAATGTCAAAACTTGAAATATCAAGACATCCTCAGATGCTCCAAAGTTTGATGCAGTTTTTCAAATTAACAAACGTGATGAATAAATTCAAGCTCATTGCAACACGATCAGAAAGTTGAAAGCCCAAATCTCTCAATTAAAGGGTCAAACGAACAATATGACAGGCTCCCAAATGCCTCCTCCTCTAGATTCTCAGAATTCTCAAACGTTTCATCTTCAAAACTTGGTAAATGCATTACAAAAGGAAAACGAAAGTTTTCTAGAAGAAAATGAAAATGTTAAACGTCATTTCAATGAGTTATTTGAATCAATAAAGGTCACTTGTAACAAAAACAACGAACAAATAGCTTCATTGCAAAAGGAAATTGAGAATCTGAAGAGTCAGGTAAAAGGGAAAATGCCAATGACCAATGGGGAGAATGCTGTATCAAAGGTTCACTCTTGTAATAAATATGCTTTGTCTGTGAAATATGTTCCCCCTCATCTCAGGAATAACAAACTTGCTATTCAAACATATTCTCATCCCTTAAGGATTGTCTAGAATGTCTACGTGAGATTGTTGAAGAGGATAAATTAGAGAAACCACTTGACAATGCAATTGGGCATGCATGCTTATATGCCAAACGATCACAAGAAATTCTAGAATTCTTAATCACAATATGCCCAAAGTCCTTAGGTGAGAGAGTTAATCCTTTGATTCCATGTTCGATGCCTAGTGCCAAGTATGATATTCATTCGATGCCCAATGTTTTGAATGTGAACCTTAGTGTGCCTTTAAGCAGTTTAGATTCCAGATCTGTTAATACTAAGAAAGCGAACTCTAGTGTGCCTTCTAGGAGTACAAATCCCAACACTTCTAGTGTTCAGAATGTGAACCTTAGTGTGCATGCATGTAATTCAGATCCCAGAACATCTAAACAGGAGATGCAAAGAGTAGCAAAACCAACTAATGTTCCCATTCCCTCTACAGGAGTAATCAGTGACATTAAAGCAAGCAGGTCAAAGTCTCAAGACAATACAAGAAATGATAGGACCTCGCAAGCTAAGAATGTGCATTGGAAGAGAGTAGAAGACCAACCTAGGAACTTTAAGCTTGAGTCGAATAAAACGAATCGTGTTGATTCTAGTATTAGCCATAGGCGTACTGTAATTAATTCGAATTCTGATACTTTTTGCAAACCTTGTAATGATGTCTGCTTGAATTATGTTGCTAATCATGAATGTGGTATGAATACTTTGTCTAATACTGTCAAATCCCCAGTGAATCTTGTCAATGAAAAATATCATGCTATGAAGGCAAAAAGGAAAAGGCGAAAGAAAGTTAGAAAACATTGGAAACCCACAGGAAGAACATTTAGTAAGATAGGCTATCATTGGATACCTGTTGGTCATAAGACTAATCAGACAATGCCCAATAGAAAATGGATACCTACTGGTAGAACTATTCCCTTAAGAAGTGAGCACACCTTGAATAGGGCTAATACAGACACTAGTACTGCATCTATTCATAATGATTCCATTGCCTTAATTTCTGATATGAATGCTTCTATTTCTGATGTGGGTGTTCCAACCATTGTTACAAACCAAATGGAACCCATTCTTGCATGGGGATCCCAATTATCCAGTTATCCATTCTTGTCTGTGTTCAACTGCAGATCGTTCAAATCGTTTTGTGGTACCTGGACTCAGGCTGTTCCAAGCATATGACTGGCGACCGGTCGCGGCTCCTGAACTTCGTGAGCAAATTCATAGGGACAGTTAGATTCGGGAATGATCATTTCGGAGCTATTATGTGTTATGGAGATTATGTGGTTGGAAAAAGTGTAATTTCCAGGGTATATTATGTAGAAGGACTTGGTCATAATTTGTTCTCTGTTGGTCAATTCTGTGATTCCGATCTAGAAGTAGCTTTCAGAAAACATACTTGTTTCGTTAGAGAACTTGATGGTGTAGAATTGTTAAGAGGTACCCGAGGTTCAAACCTATACACCATATCTATCGATGACATGATGAAGTCTTCTCCAATCTGCTTGCTGTCAAAGGCTTCTAAAACAAAGTCTTGGTTATGGCATCGTCGTCTCAATCACTTGAACTTTGGTACCATAAACAACCTTTCTAGAAAGCATCTAGTCAGAGG
The DNA here is from genome assembly GCA_019973895.1 of Chrysanthemum seticuspe. Classification (NCBI taxonomy): domain Eukaryota; kingdom Viridiplantae; phylum Streptophyta; class Magnoliopsida; order Asterales; family Asteraceae; genus Chrysanthemum; species Chrysanthemum seticuspe. Next base: position 80,128,174 of record BPTQ01000004.1, read on the forward strand.
CTTACCCAGACTAAAATATGAAAAAGATCACCTTTGCTCAGCTTGTCAATTGGGAAAAAGCACGAAATATGCCCACAAACCAAAACCCACAAACTCTGTAATGGAAGTTCTTCATACCCTTCATATGGATCTATGCGGTCCAATGAGAGTGCAAACTATTAATGGGAAGAGATATGTGTTAGTAGTGGTTGATGACTACTCCCGATTCACTTGGGTTAAGTTTTTGAGGACAAAGGACGAAACTCCAGATGTCATCATTAAACTCATTAAACAACTTCAGATCAGACTCAACAAAACAGTTCGAATCGTCCGAACTGACAATGGAACTGAGTTTGTTAATAAAGTACTCATTGAATTTTATGAAAATATTGGAATCCATCCTCAAAGAAGTGTTCCTCGAACTTCTCAACAGAACGGTGTAGTTGAAAGACGAAACCGAACTCTTGTAGAAGCTGCAAGGACAATGCTGATCTACTCAAAGGTTCCAATGTTTCTATGGGCTGAAGCTATTGCCACTGCTTGTTACACTCAAAATAGATCTCTAATTCACACATCTCATGGAAAGACTCCATACGAACTTGTCCACAATCGAAAACCTGATCTATCATAGCTTCGTGTGTTTGGTGCTTTATGTTATCCAACAAATGATGGTCAAGATTTAGGAAAACTGAGAGCCAAAGCAGACATTCGAGTATTTATAGGCTATGCACCAAACAGAAACGGTTACCGAATCTACAATAAGAGAACCCGAGATATCATGGAAAAAAATCACGTTACGTTTGATGAGCTGACCGGTCAAATGGCTCCTGGACAACCAAGTTCAGGACCCGCACTTCAAAACAGTCTCATTGGTTCATCCCTTATACCATATTCCTCTCCAGCTATTCCATATGTACCTCCAACTGAAGATGATTTGAAGAAATTGTTTGATCCGATGTTTGATGAACTCTATGAGCCAAGTGCTATTGAACTGACAATTCCCACAACAGAGGCTGCTCATATTCCTGAGAATGAAGTCAATCCTTCAGTCTCAATGACATTAAGTCAAGAAGCGCCTGCTGCTGATAATTCAGTCTCATCAATAAATCATCATTCTTCAAATGTACATCATGGAACTCTTTTTGGCATCAATGATGAAGTTAATCCCTTTGCTACTCCTGAAGATGCTCCATTTGAAAACATATTTGCTCCTGAATCTTCATCAGAACCATCTTATTCAGGAGACATCGACTCTGCTACTTCAGTCCCTCAACAACTACTACATGAACACCTCAGAAAACGGACTCACGATCATCCATTAGACAACATCATTGGAAATCCCTCTTGTCCAGTATCCACACGGAAACAACTTGCAACTGATGCCTTATGGTGCTTCTTTAACTCCGTACTCTCTAAGATCGAACCAAAAGATGTTAAAACCGCCATGAATGAAGATAGCTGGTTCAATGCCATGCAAGAAGAAATTCATGAGTTTGATCGACTTGGTGTATGGAAGTTAGTACCTGCTCCAGATTGTGCTATGATTATTGCTCTAAAATGGATCTTCAAAGTGAAACTTGATGAGCATGGTGATGTGTTGAAGAACAAGGCTCGATTAGTTGCTAAAGGATACCGTCAAGAGGAGGGTATTGACTTTGAAGAATCTTTTGCTCCTGTTGCTCGAATCGAGGCAATCAGAATCTTTTTGGCTAATGCTGCTAGTAAGAACATGGTAGTCTATCAGATGGATGTAAAGACGGCATTTCTGAAAGGAGATCTTAAAGAAGTCGTCTACGTCAGCCAACCTGAAGGATTTGTGAATCAAGAGCATCCAACTCACGTTTATAGTTTGAAGAAGGCTCTTTACGGTTTAAAGCAAGCTTTAAGGGCATGGTATGATACACTATCAAAGTTTCTTCTATCTACCGGATTTAGCAAAGGAGCAGTTGATCCAACATTGTTCACCAGGAAGTCAGGCAAACATTTAATTCATGTTCAAATTTATGTTGATGATATCATCTTTGCCTCGCCTGACCCCAATGAGTGTGACCGTTTTTCAAACGAAATGGGTTCAAAATTTCAAATGTCAATGATGGGACAAATGTCATTTTTCTTGGGATTACAAATTTCACAAAGTCCCGGAGGCATCTTCATAAATCAATCTAAATATGCAAATGAGATTTTAAAGAAATTTGGATTTGATTCAAGTGACCCTGTTGACACTCCCATGATTGAACGAACTAAACTAGATGAGGACCACTCAGGGATCATGGTTGACCAAAAGAAATATCGTAGTATGATTGGATCCCTGATGTACGTCACAGCTAGTAGACCAGACATCTTGTTCGCTGTTTGCATGTGTGCTAGATACCAGGCTAAGCCTAGTAAAAAGCACCTTGAAGCGGTTAAACGGGTCTTTCGGTATCTCCAAGGAACCATCAATATGGGACTTTGGTACCCGAAGGACACCGGTATGTCACTAACGACCTATGCAGATGCTGATCATGCAGGGTGTCAAGATACTCGTCGAAGTACATCTGGAGGTGCTCAGTTTTTGGGTAATAAGCTTGTGAGTTGGTCTTCAAAGAAGCAAATGAGTACCTCTATTTCCTCTACAGAGGCTGAATACATAGCCATGTCATCATGTTGTGCTCAAATGCTATGGATGAGATCCCAATTATCTGACTATGGCTTTGAATTTAACAAAATCCCTCTGTACTGTGATAATAAAAGTGCTATTGCTCTCTCATGCAACAACGTACAACACTTAAGAGCAAAGCACATCGACATTCGACATCATTTCATCAGGGAACAAGTGGAAAAAGGTGTGGTGGAACTCTATTTTGTGAGGACTGAATATCAGTTAGCAGACATCTTCACCAAAGCTCTTCCAAGAGAACGTTTTGAGTTTATTCTTCCACGTCTTGGCTTGAAAAGCCTTCAACCAGATACACTCAAACGTCTTCAGGAGGAAGACGAGGAGTAAAGGTCTATCTTCATCTATCTCTTGTATATATCTATTCGAAAAATAAAATACAAAATTATAAAAACCCTCAAAAATCAAACAGAAAAATATAAAACCTTCAAAATCCATAAAAATCTGAAAAATTCGAAAAATCTTCAAAAAATATTGTCAATTTGTTATGTTTTTTTTTTTTTTTGGTTCGACAATATCTACGGTCTTTGTGCTGTCATTCAAAGAATGACACGGGACTTTAGATGTTGTTCGAATTTTTATATATATATAAAAAAAAAAAAAAAAAAATTGGGAGAAAGAGAAAAAAAATGGTTTATTGTCATTTCAGGCAGTAACCCGCTTTTCAAAGAAAGAACATAGCCATACTTTATCATGTTTTCAAAATTCCATGCTCTGATTCTATTAACATTCATCTGCTGAAAACTAACTGCTTTGAAAAATAACTCGGACTCTATTTTTGATAATCATCTGGACTTATTTGTCAAAATATCTATCTCTCAATCAACAACCTATGTCATTGATTGAGGGGGAGAATGATTTCAAATAAATCAAAAAGTTATTTGTCATTCAATTGTTTTCAAAAGATATTCATGCATGTTTAATCAATGGAGTTTAAAGTCTTAATATCCGATTCTTGTCAGCTAAAACGTTTTTCATAATCAAGTCACAATTCTCCTTAAAAAGCTTTCAAAATCAATTTAAATATACAAAGATCACAAATCTCAAATGATTTGATATTTGTGATCGGGGGAGAATTTGTGATTGAAATTGAATTTAATCTAACAAATCGGTAAATGGTTTTATAAGAATGTACAAGCTCTCCTTCCCACATGTGACAAACGATTTCAAATACTTGATGCACATGTTGAGGGGGAGTTCTCGTTCAAAAAATATAAAAAACAATTCAGGTACAAAATGCTTTGATAATATATCATAAGTATCTGGATTAATTTTCAAATGGTTTTAATTGGTTCCAAATGGCAGATGAACAATACCAAATATACCGACCAACTTTACTTTATGTACGGTGATATAAGGATGATAAGGTTAGGTATTTGTTCCCATGATCCGCCAGAACCGGAGGGATCTACCCAGAGACTATCCACTAGTTAGTGTAGAGTTCTTAGGTATGATGATAAAAGGAGAAAAATGAGATATGGGAAGAGTGCGGACTGAGACTGAGCTAGTACTGGAATAAACCCAACAAGGCTCTAGCTATGAAGTCTTGGTAAGCATTGAAGGGGTTGAAGAATCAAAAAGAATTGAATGAGAAAAGGGTGAAAACAAATAGCCCTCCATTGATTCAACCTTAGGGCAGAAACCGGGTTCAATTCATTTGCTACTGGCGGTTACCAAGGTAACACCGGTATTGAAGACAAGACGTCATGGACCCAGTGACGCACTGCACTTCAATCTTCCCAAAACACTCAAGTTCCTCTTAAAAGGGCTTGTTTCATTCTCACGGGGAACCTACATTATCTATCGACTTTCTCCTAGAGATTGTTGATATTGAAGAAGGAGACCCTCTCCCTAGTCTCCGATACAGGATCCAAATATGCACAAATTGAGTCTAGAGCCATGAGATCATCAATAAATCTCATTAGGACACTTTCAATGAAGACTCTCTGTTTCACATAATGTGGAAAGAGAGATTATATCTTGAGTCCTTCGCATTATCCTTGTGGTATTGCCAGAACATCTGAGTGATATGCAAACATATTCACAATGAAGATGGAAAGCCCTCTGGAGCCAACATCAAACAAGCTCCTGGTGGGTGGCATGTGAGATCTATTCAATAGATCAACCATGTGACAACTGAACAGAAACAATGGGGCGATTCAATCTTTTGAATCAATCCTGGTTCAGGTTATGGATTGATGGATACCTTTGAAAAACCGGTCATTGTGCTTAAAAACTCTTTTCTTTAGCACATTGATCGTGTTCGAATATTTCAAATCAAAAGGTGTTTTATGATTGACAATTGATTTTCATTAAAACCTTCGTTGTATTGCAAAAAAAATTCTATTGAGCAATACACGATTGTCTTTCAAATCTCTTTTCATCAATCAGTGAATTTCTATTCGCTGGTTCACTCACTCCGTGTTGTCTTCTTTGAGATGTTCCGGTTTGAGAACAGCTAGAGCAGCTGCGAAACCCTGTCAAGGAAATTCTTCAGAATTATACCTGATCACAGAATCAACGGGGAACCGTGGGCCGTGTACCTCAATTCAACGAAAGTGATCAAAGACTCTTTCGTGCGTTTTGTTGCTAACTATTTTATGCAGGTACACCCGACGTTTGCAGCTGATCAGAATGAAGCGGTCAATCCATAGCCGCATGCTCACACTACACATTTATCGCAAAAGAAATCATGATAAGTGCATCAATGACTCTGATATTTTCACTCCATGCTTCTGCTACGCTGCTGCCAATATCTTGAATCAACGAAAGCTTCCGTTACTCTGATGAGAAGATATCATGATCCAGAATGTGAGCATGTCGGTCCGAAAGTCACAACATCACAATATTCCAACCCACAATGGATGTCTCAGAGATTTTTGATTGCTGATGATCTCAAAAGCTGGCTCAAAATTATTATCACGTGTGTAAAACCCTAAAAATATAAAACGTATGGAAAGACTATTTTACCCTCACAATCAAAATTTTAAAATACGTAAAATATACTAACGTTCGTTTAACGAAATTAGAACCTAACTTACGAATAATTAAAAACTTAACTAATATGTGTACGTGATCGACATTGTACGACGAAAGTTAAACGTCTCGCTAAATTGTTTGGGCCTTATTTCGTTTCTTGTTGAGCCAAAGATGGGCGTGTGTTTGTGTTCGGTTGGATCAAGACACCGAGAGCCCAAAAAGGGCGTGGGTTGTTTGTTCGGTTGGACCAAAGCCGAAACCCACCCCATCTAAAAACCCTAACCGAATTTGTACCACCTATAAATACGAATATCTTAACACAATTTGGAACCCTAGTTTTTGCAAGTTAGGTATTTCTTTCGTTTCTCTTTTTCTTTTTCTATTCGGCCGACTGCCTCCCTCCTTGGTGTCGAGAGTTTGGTTCCAACGAGCAAGGCTAAGGTATAAACATATTCTTCTCGTCTCACTTTGATACACCTAACGTTATTATATGTTGTAACATGTTTTGTTTTAATCAAAGCTTGTGTCCTTGTCGAACCATATGAAAACGAAACAAACAATATGAATGAACATGTAACGCGTTTAAGTATTTGTAAATCATGCAAACGTAAAGCCTTAAAATGGTGTGTCGATATATGTGTAATCGGACCATAAGTATAAGTCGAGCCACATGAGTTGAACAAGTGATATATATATGAATCGGTTATGTGTATAAACATGCAAACGTGAATATGAAAAGTACGTAGAAGAGATAGGGTTTGCGTAAAACATGGAAGCCGAAACATATGTATTAGCCGAATCATGTGAGTGTTTGTGGACGGGTGTTAAATGAGTAAAGAGCATGCAAAACCTAAACCCTAAGTGATGTGTGAACCAAACCAAGTGATTTGTGAACCGTGTATCATGCGCGTGTGTTGTGAGTCAAGTGAGCTTGTCGATGTGTAAACGTAGTAAGTGTCCATATCTATTCCAAGCTCTTGTGCGTGTGTGTGTCGATGTGTATCTAATCCGGATAATAAGTAACTTTTATTGTCACATGAAATCATAAACGTGCATGGTGAAGCATAAAAAGAAAGGTTGTTTTTCATACGTGCTAGGTCAAGTAATGAGTCATTAAAAGAAGTAACATGTCAATTAAATGCGTATTATAATGATAATAAAAGATTGGAAAAAACCCTAGAACATTAATGGAAGACGATTAGGGTTAAGAGGCTTGGTGTGTTGATTCATTATTTCATGTGAAAATAGTAAGTTCTGGGGTCATTAATACCCGTTGATTTAGCGTATAATGAGCTAGTACTAATTGTGGTAAACATGCGTGAGTTATGATTTTATGCAAGAAGTTAAGTGTCATGAATTAAATTAGAGTATGCATGGTCTCATTAAGTTGTATTCGAACAATGTTACATGTGAGTCTTGGTCAATCACGTAAGGTAGAGAAGTTTGTGTAAACTGTTTTGAAAGAGAGTCTTAAAAAAAAACCTTTCTTGACATTTATAAACTCTATACTTTGAATGCTGATGATATAAGTCCTCAAATAAGATATTTGTCATATTAAACCCTTAAGTTTACCATTTGTCATTGGCAACCCATAAGTTTGGCTAACTAATGATTAAGACTCTAAAATGTCGTAATGCCGTCCGTCACTAAGAATAAGAATATAATTACAACTCTAAGAATGTTAATGCGATGAATCTGTTATAACTTAATGATGCTAATAAGTATTAAATAAATCATAATCCGTGTAGATTCGTTGAAGGAGACGCGACGTTACATCTTCGTGATTCACTCATTCGTTTGCTTTTCTCTCATTTGCTTTAAGGTACAGATATTCTGACCTTTTCGGTAAAGGTTCCTTATGATGTTCTTTTCGTTAGTTTTCCTATTTTACTTATTAGGGTTCCCGATGCCATTGCTATGAACCCTTTTCTGATTGTGTGATCTGTTGCTTATCTGAACTTCTGTTTTATTGAACCATGCAATATCTGTTTTGAACTTGTATTATGAAGACTCTGGTATGCATGTTTGTTGAACCTCACTAAGTTTAATTATGAACTTCTAAATATGAATGTATGATTTGTGATTGTGATATGAACTTCTGACTTCTGAATATCTGAATAGGAACCTTATGATATGAACTATCTGATATGTTATCTGTGACCTTGTGTTGATTATGATCTATGTCATTTATGACAATTTATTTGACCTAAGATAGTTTGACACCCGAGCCAAATATTAACTAGTCATGGGGGTTCCATGTCCGTGTCAGTGATGCACCTCTGACATGAATCTAAGGCAGTAGAGTGAAGTTCTGCCACGTCCCTTATCTGTTATCTGTTATGAGCTCAAGTTATATTATATTACCAATATATGTTTGTGAGGCGTATGGATGCATCCTAGATCTGATCTGTTATCCGATATGAATTGTCTGGTGAATGATGTCGTGTGCAATACGCGTCTTCCCAAAATTCTGGGAGCTAGCTACTCCCAATTATTTTCTGAGATTATTTCTGTATAAGTAGTTATTTCTGATATGATATGTTCTGGGCTCGTGGTAATTTAACTAAACCCTTATCTGTTATTTCTATGTTAAGTATTCTGGTTATGATTCGGTATGTTCAAGTGTTTATAATTATGTGCTAGGCCTATTATACGTTATTATATGTGTTTATGCTTTTGTATGTTTATGTGACTATCGTCTATTTCGCTAGGTTATGATTAACATGTTTAAATATGATTCATATGCTGTCATCTGATGTTATGTTAGTTTATCGTTATGTAAACTCGTTGATCTGCAAGATGACTATGCTAGTGGGTATTTGTTTGTTCTGTAAGTTCTTTCCGTATAATCTGTTCAGTTAATATTGTGAATCTTCATTATTCGTTAATATACCTATTTGTCTATAATTGATCTGCTATGTTTAGACTTTGTTTATGTTAAGATTTGATATGGGAAATGGTTTAGCTTATGATATCTGTTCTGGTAATTGCTAATGGCTATGTTATGTCTTTGTCTATTTAGTTACAGTATGTCTACTATGTTTTCTATTTGCTTGTGAGACTGCCATGATTTGACTGCTATTTTCGCTGCTACAATATTGAATCAAGTGTGTTAAATGTAGGTTGATTAATTTGTATGAATGCTATGATTATTTCTAGAAAGTGTTTCTATTCGCCTTTAGATATTCCGTTTGGCTTATAGGATCTCTACTATCTGAATGTATTGAATGTCTGGTTATTTTGATGTGTTTGGGTACGTGCCATCAATCTGCTATGTGTTGTTCTTGATTGCTATTTGTTCTTCCGGATTTCTGTATATTTGTGTTTCTGCAGAATCCTCAATGATTCATTATTCTCGTTCCGCTACGATTTTGTTATTCGTTTCTTTGTTCAATTCGTATTTATGTTCTGTTTAGTTTTTGTTTTGCTATATCTGTTCACTGGGCTTTGTAAGCTCAGCCGCATTTTCTTTTCCTGCGACAGGTAGTAAGCGTTCAAGATGAGCTTATGGGATAGCTGATCTGGGTTGAGAGTAGAGACGAGAGCAAGATTTTGAATAGGGATCTTAGATTCATTTTTGATTATTAAGTTATTTATATCTTCTTTTGTAAAGTTTGTAAAGGCTTCCGCTATTGTATAGTACTGAAGGTTCTGATATGAAACTGTATTTGTGATATCTTTGCCCTTGTCGGGTTGGGGTGTTACAATTATGGTATTAGAGCCTAGGTTTTAGGACCCTTAGAGCTTAGGCTATGACCTGTGAGGATTGGGTAGATTTAGGATTTTCCCTTCTGCATATTTTCTTTGCGTCCACTATCGTACTTAGACCTTGCTAATAGTTGGTTATTCTTTTAGATGGTTATCCCTCGTCGTTCTAGTTCACCTGATAGGAGCAAACAAGGACCAGCTAGGCAACATAAGGAGAGGATGAGGTGGACCGTTGTTATTGCTAAAGGCTGCAAGAGGTTTGGTAGAGTGAAGCGGACCAACAGGAGGGTACGAGTTCCGGCTAGTATGTGGCCATGCACAATTGAGGAGAAGCTGACCTTAAAGGACGTAGACGGAAAAGTAGTAAAGGAATACGAAACTAAAATTGTTGACAACCAAGGTTTCACCACTAGGTATCATGATAGATGTCCCGAGTTCTTTGAAGATGGAGGAGTAGGTTGGACTAGGAGTCGCGATTTGTATGCTTTCGTGGACCGTGTGCCGGAAGATGAAGAGAGGAATCGGAGAAATGACTTTGCTAGCCGCTTATTACCGCAGCGCGAAGGAAATAAGAACGGATGGATAAGTGAGGAGGAAGATGAGGAAGAAGAAGATGAGGAAGAATACGAGGTGGACTCGGATTTAGAGTCTACGGCTTCTAGTAGGTTTAATCCGATACAAGAATAGAAATGTGCACTCCTGATTAGTTGCCTCTTTATGAGAAATTTCTGATATTGGATTTTGAGTTTAGGTCCTTTTGTTTTCATTTAGATGACTGAATCTTGGATTATTAAGTTTTGTTTTGGAAGTTCATCTTATGACGATTTTGCAAATTTTGTTTGATTAGTGGGAATAAAACAAAATTTTGAAAGTATAGTTCCTGGTTTTTGTTTCTTTCTGATAGATTCGTTAGGTTTCCGTAGTCCTCATAAGTTCGCCTGTTGTTTGTTTTCTTAACGATGTTGCTTAATCACAGCTTGAAATAAAAGTATGACCATCATGATGGTATACTCATCTGAATCTGGTCTGTTATAGTATGTTACTTTCTATCTATATGTTATCTGTGTGTGATATGTTTTGTTGTGATTCTGGTTATGTGTTATGCCATGACCCGTGACCGAATATGATGACAATAAGAACTTGTTATGTGATGCAAGTATTATGACGCCTGATCAACGTGATAATACCGAGATCATATAATTTGAACTTATTGAAATTATATGACGTCTGGGAAATGCCTGTGGTTGATACGTGAATGGACTTTGACTTGTATCTGTTATCTGGCACTCCTCATGTTTGTTAGAAATTCTGTACCTAATTGTGAGATTTTCGTTGATATCTGTTACGTGTAAGTTTTGTGCTTCTTAGACCGAAGTGGTTATGATTTATGTGAACTATGGACTTCTAAGTTTGCTCTAAATGTGTACGTCTCCGTGTACCCTTATTATGATCATTGGATAATTCGTGAAGTGTTTGAGAAATATTAAATCCTTTTAGTTTGATTTTCTGCGATTAGTAAGGCCGTTAGGATTCGTTCTGTCTATGCATGCGTTATTTTCATCATTGGATACCTGAATAAGTTAGAGCGTGTTGTTTGACTTTCTGCATCTCATCTGTTTTCTGCCAATACGTTAATAAGTATATGATTATCTGTTATAAGTATTTGATTATTGATTTGATTTCTGAAGAATATGAGTTTGAGGATTTCGATAAGAATCCGTTTGTTTCGAGATGGGTTTAACGTTTGTCATATGTTCCTTGAAGATCCGAAATCTACAATTGTTGTCGTTCTATCCGTCTTGTCCAATTTCGAGGACGAAATTTTCTTTTTAGGAGGGGAGAGTTGTAAAACCCTAAAAATATAAAACGTATGGAAAGACTATTTTACCCTCACAATCAAAATTTCAAAATACGTAAAATATACTAACGTTCGTTTAACGAAATTAGAACCTAACTTACGAATAATTAAAAACTTAACTAATATGTGTACGTGATCGACATTGTACGACGAAAGTTAAACGTCTCGCTAAATCGTTTGGGCCTTATTTCGTTTCTTGTTGAGCCAAAGATGGGCGTGTGTTTGTGTTCGGTTGGATCAAGACACCGAGAGCCCAAAAAGGGCGTGGGTTGTTTGTTCGGTTGGACCCAAGCCGAAACCCACCCCATCTAAAAACCCTAACCGAATTTGTACCACCTATAAATACGAATATCTTAACCCAATTTGGAACCCTAGTTTTTGCAAGTTAGGTATTTCTTTCGTTTCTCTTTTTCTTTTTCTATTCGGCCGACTGCCTCCCTCCTTGGTGTCGAGAGTTTGGTTCCAACGAGCAAGGCTAAGGTATAAACATATTCTTCTCGTCTCACTTTGATACACTTAACGTTATTATATGTTGTAACATGTTTTGTTTTAATCAAAGCTTGTGTCCTTGTCGAACCATATGAAAATGAAACAAACAATACGAATGAACATGTAACGCGTTTAAGTATTTGTAAATCATGCAAACGTAAAGCCTTAAAATGGTGTGTCGATATATGTGTAATCGGACCATAAGTATAAGTCGAGCCACATGAGTTGAACAAGTGATATATATATATGAATCGGTTATGTGTATAAACATGCAAACGTGAATATGTAAAGTACGTAGAAGAGCTAGGGTTTGCGTAAAACATCAAAGCCGAAACATATGTATTAGCCGAATCATGTGAGTGTTTGTGGACGGGTGTTAAATGAGTAAAGAGCATGCAAAACCTAAACCCTAAGTGATGTGTGAACCAAACCAAGTGATTTGCGAACCGTGTATCATGCGCGTGTGTTGTGAGTCAAGTGAGCTTGTCGATGTGTAAACGTAGTAAGTGTCCATATCTATTCGAAGCTATTGTGCGTGTGTGTGTCGATGTGTATCTAATCCGGATAATAAGTAATTTTTATTGTCACATGAAATCATAAACGTGCATGGTGAAGCATAAAAAGAAAGGTTGTTTTTCATACGTGCTAGGTCAAGTAATGAGTCATTAAAAGAAGTAACATGTCAATTAAATGCGTATTATAATGATAATAAAAGACTGGAAAAAACCCTAGAACATTAATGGAAGACGATTAGGGTTAAGAGGCTTGGTGTGTTGATTCATTATTTCATGTGAAAATAGTAAGTTCTGGGGTCATTAATACCCGTTGATTTAGCGTATAATGAGCTAGTACTAATTGTGGTAAACATGCGTGAGTTATGATTTTATGCAAGAAGTTAAGTGTCATGAATTAAATTAGAGTATGCATGGTCTCATTAAGTTGTATTCGAACAATGTTACATGTGAGTCTTGGTCAATCACGTAAGGTAGAGAAGTTTGTGTAAACTGTTTTGAAAGAGAGTCTTAAAAAAAAACCGTTCTTGACATTTATAAACTCTATACTTTGAATGCTGATGATATAAGTCCTCAAATAAGATATTTGTCATATTAAACCCTTAAGTTTACCATTTGTCATTGGCAACCCATAAGTTTGGCTAACTAATGATTAAGACTATAAAATGTCGTAATGCCGTCCGTCACTAAGAATAAGAATATAACTACAACTCTAAGAATGTTAATGCGATGAATCAGTTATAACTTAATGATGCTAATAAGTATTAAATAAATCATAATCTGTGTAGATTCGTTGAAGGAGACGCGATGTTACATCTTCGTGATTCACTCATTCGTTTGCTTTTCTCTCATTTGCTTTAAGGTACAGATATTCTGACCTTTTCGGTAAAGGTTCCTTATGATGTTCTTTTCGTTAGTTTTCCTATTTTACTTATTAGGGTTCCCGATGCCATTGCTATGAACCCTTTTCTGATTGTGTGATCTGTTGCTTATCTGAACTTCTGTTTTATTGAACCATGCAATATCTGTTTTGAACTTGAATTATGAAGACTCTGGTATGCATGTTTGTTGAACCTCACTAAGTTTAATTATGAACTTCTAAATATGAATGTATGATTTGTGATTGTGATATGAACTTCTGACTTCTGAATATCTGAATAGGAACCTTATGATATGAACTATCTGATATGTTATCTGTGACCTTGTGTTGATTATGATCTATGTCATTTATGACAATTTATTTGACCTAAGATAGTTTGACACCCGAGCCAAATATTAACTAGTCATGGGGGTTCCATGTCCGTGTCAGTGATGCACCTCTGACATGACTCTAGGGCAGTAGAGTGAAGTTCTGCCACGTCCCTTATATGTTATCTGTTATGAGCTCAAGTTATATTATATTACCAATATATGTTTGTGGGGCGTATGGATGCATCCTAGATCTGATCTGTTATCCGATATGAATTGTCTGGTAAATGATGTCGTGTGCAATACGCGTCTTCCAAAAATTCTGGGAGCTAGCTACTCCCAATTATTTTTTGAGATTATTTCTGTATAAGTAGTTATTTCTGATATGATATGTTCTGGGCTCGTGGTAATTTAACTAAACCCTTATCTGTTATTTCTATGTTATGTATTCTGGTTATGATTCGGTATGTTCAAGTGTTTATAATTATGTGCTAGGCCTATTATACGTTATTATATGTGTTTATGCTTTTGTATGTTTATGTGACTACCGTCTATTTCGCTAGCTTATGATTAACATGTTTAAATATGATTCATATGCTGTCATCTGATGTTATGTTAGTTTATCGTTATGTAAATTCGTTGATCTGCAAGATGACTATGCTAGTGGGTATTTTTTTGTTCTGTAAGTTCTTTCCGTATAATCTGTTCAGTTAATATTGTTAATCTTCATTATTCGTTAATATACCTATTTGTCTATAATTGATCTGCTATGTTTAGACTTTGTTTATGTTAAGATTTGATATGGGAAATGGTTTAGCTTATGATATCTGTTCTGGTAATTGCTAATGGCTATGTTATGTCTTTGTCTATTTAGTTACAGTATGTCTACTATGTTTTCTATTTGCTTGTGAGACTGCCATGATTTGACTGATATTTCCGCTGCTACAATATTGAATCAAGTGTGTTAAATGTAGGTTGATTAATTTGTATGAATGCTATGATTATTTCTAGAAAGTGTTTCTGTTCGCCTTTAGATATTCCGTTTGGCTTATAGGAGCTCTACTATCTGAATGTATTGAATATCTGGTTATTTTGATGTGTTTGGGTACGTGCCATCAATCTGCTATGTCTTGTTCTTGATTGCTATTTGTTCTTCCGGATTTCTGTATATTTGTGTTTTTGCAGAATCCTCAATGATTCATTATTCTCGTTCCGCTACGATTTTGTTATTCTTTTCTTTGTTCAATTCGTATTTATGTTCTGTTTAGTTTTTGTTTTGCTATATCTGTTCACTGGGCTTTGTAAGCTCAGCCGCATTTTCTTTTCCTGCGGCAGGTAGTAAGCGTTCAAGATGAGCTTATGGGATAGCTGATCTGGGTTGAGAGTAGAGACGAGAGCAAGATTTTGAATAGGGATCTTAGATTCATTTTTGATTATTAAGTTATTTATATCTTCTTTTGTAAAGTTTGTAAAGGCTTCCGCTATTGTATAGTACTGAAGGTTCTGATATGAAACTGTATTTGTGATATCTTTGCCCTTGTCGGGTTTGGGTGTTACAACGTGGATCAGTAAAAGACCTCCACTTGGATTAACCAAACATGCAATGAGAAGAATCAATGACTACGAGCTTCGGGGCAAAGTACTACATCAAGAATGCAAGAACAATTTTTAATGTAATATTTGTTTGTATTCAATATAATTTTAGTACATGTTTGAGGTGACCTCCCTTAGGGGGAGATTGTTAGGAATTAGAATTTCCAGGTATTAAAGAGTCGGTCACCTCAAGTATATGTACTCGTTAGAAAGCTCGCAGTCATAGTTATTTTATGTTAAGTAGTATTTAGTTAAGTAACACCGTGGAGGACGGACGGGTCTTTACCCACTGTATGCCTGATCCACAGCCCATTGTGTGGCGTTTTATGTATGACTATAAATACTCTCTACCTCCCAAGGTAGAGAGTTGGAGCTTATAATAATATCTTTCACTTTCTCTCACTAAGTTCCCTAAACTTCTAACTTTCTCTCTCTAAAAAACTCTTGTACGCCCACTTGTGTTAATGGTTTGATGTGTATGTGAAATCCAATATGTTACACTATTTCCCATATTTAAAAATCTTATGTTCCAAGCATGTAAAACGCGGCGTTGCTAAGCTAAGACTCGACTCACTAACACTAGATAACAACTTGAAACCAAACATAAACATAAACATAAACTTAAAAACATAAACATAAAGATAGATGTAAGATGGTAGCCCATTTTTTTTTCATACACTTTTACTCTACCATCCTCTAAGATGACATCAATAAAGGGATTTATAGGAGCATCCCTACACTTGAGTTTTTTATTTCACTAACACTAATTGACCCAATTTTGAAAAGACCAAAACACTAGGATTACTTGATTACGTAGACAAAGGGAATTTCAATTTAACGTTCCTTCCCGTTACTTCATAAAATATTACTTTAACCCATGAGTCCCAATCGTCCCAACACTGTATACAAATGATATGACTCGACTTAGAAACCATGCAAGCAACTAGATAATTGAAAGGGTTTAAACAATGATTACAATAATGCACTAAAGATGAGTGCATACAAGGTGGGCTAAGGCGATTTGGGTGTAACATTTGGGGGTGGATTGTAAACAATGCTCTTCATTGATATTCCGAAAACCAGAACATCACGAGAACCGCAAAAAGATAGGTTCTGAGGGGTTAACTAGGGGTACCGTGTACTAAAGATGAGTACATTGCAAGGGTGTGGGGAAAATTACTCAACCTATGAGGATGACGTAACTAAATTACAGGTTTAAAATAAGGGTTATTCTAATGCCTCTTATTATTTAGTTAAACCTAACTACACGAATGTAGTCTCACTCGCGATCTCGGAATGCATCACAAAACAAGTTCTAGAATCTATTATACTACTGGTACACTCACTAAGCATTAAAGATGAATGCTTTTATTCCTAAATATCCAGGGGTGAACCTCACATTTTTGTGGTGGAATTTTAGTGGTTTACGGTTTTTGTGCTAGTCATATAACTCTTATCCATGATACGCTTTCTTAAGACTAAAGTTTAACTAGTAAATGCCATAAAAAATTTAAAATTTGGTGCTAAAATTACCCTAACAAATATTTCTCATAATTTATTACACAATTTACCAAGGACAAGACAAAAATCAAATGAGTGAATAGTTTCTAAGGTCCCATTTTATTCTCCCTCCCTACACTTAAACTGAACATTGTCCCCAATGTTTCCCGAAAGTATTAAATTATGATAAAGGAAGCTAAATAAAAGAGAAAGAAACTAGTACTCCCCTGATTAGCTCGGTAGGAAATAAATGAAGTTGCGGTTAAATCCTCCTCCAAGAAGAATGAGCAAGTAATAAGTGTTTCCTTCCATCTTGTACATCTTCTTCTTGTCTAATATAATCTACACACTTATAAGAAAATGGAACGAAACCTCGCGTAAAATTGGCGGTGTAAACTATATATAAAAACTAAACTAAACTAGAAAGCGAGTAAGATATAATGCTTGTGGAATGGATGTTTGCAGTTTTTTCTAGAAAATTAAGGTTTAGAAGTTTCCAAAAATTACAAATTAGACAGAAAACGAAACTGTGAATCTGTTTATACATTGCCTGATGTCGTCGGGCTTTAGTCCCGACACCGTCAGGTTGTCTTGATAGAAAGAGTCTGCTGCGTTTTCCAGAAAAATTATGGAAAAAATTACTTCATTAGAGACCTGGAAAAATTCCTGCAAAACATCCATTATGACTCGATACAAGCATTTGACTTTAACAAACACACAATTTTATATATATATATATATATATATATATATATATATATATACAATTCCAATTATTACTAATCTCATGTTCATACAAGTTCTAAAACCAAATATGATCTTTCCTACACTTATCTTTTTGCAAAATACTTTTATATGTAATTAAGACGATGTTAAAAACAAAATAAAGCATTTTCACAAAATAATCATAAACATGAGAATTAAGCAATAATGAAAAAGATATATAAACACACAAACAAGAATTCAAAACAAAACAAGCAAACAATAAAACATGGGTTGCCTCCCAAGAAGAGTTTTTCTTTATTTATGAGTCTTGTAGCTAGACTCGAAGTCATGCCCTACGTGACTTCACTAGCATCATCTTCTTCCTCATGACGATTTCTATTGGCATTTTCCATAGCATAGCTATGTCCGATTGTGCATCTTTCTAGGAAATCATCATGCCCCCATTTGGTTCTATATTCTGGTCCTAACATCACGCATTCTGTTAATACAAATAAGCCATAAAAACGTTTATTCATATTTTACGATCTTCTGATGTTTTGTCGATAACAAACGAAAAATCATTTTAACGGAACAAATAAAATACGTAAATGGTTTGATTTAATAGTTTACTAACACACTTACATTTTTCATACAAAACACTAAACAAGTAATAGTGCCTTTATGATTTAGTAGTGCATATGTACAACAACTAGTGTTTACATATTGGGTAGATATATACATAATTAGTATGTATTGTAATGGGTAATACAATGTGTAGAAGTTTAAGTATTTGACCATTGACTAAATACATTAAATGTAGTTAGGTAAAAACCAAAGTCCATGACCCATAACCATGGAGCATAACCCACAACCCATTGCATGACATCATGCATAAGTCATAATGGGTATTATCCATGACCCATGGAGCTAACCCATGACCCATGGACTAGATGCATTGCATCTAGTAAATACATTGTATCTACTAGGATACCCATGCTCCAAAGTCTAGGACCCATGACCCATAACCCATGACTCATGACCCAAAACCCATGGGCAAAGAGGAGCGTCCCACGGTTCCCTCAGTTTACACTGGACGGATCCCTTAAGTAAGGGATCCGTGGGATCCATGGAACAGTAGCACATTTTCCTCTATAAATAGTGAGCCATTTCTTCATTGTAAAACACCCCTTTTACACATATCTTTTCTTTCAGTTGTAAACTCTCTAACCACGGATCCAAGTGATCTTTGTATGTAGTTTTGTGT
The DNA here is from genome assembly GCA_019973895.1 of Chrysanthemum seticuspe. Classification (NCBI taxonomy): domain Eukaryota; kingdom Viridiplantae; phylum Streptophyta; class Magnoliopsida; order Asterales; family Asteraceae; genus Chrysanthemum; species Chrysanthemum seticuspe. The sequence goes on from BPTQ01000004.1 coordinate 80,146,605, forward strand.
TTGTGTGATTCTCTAGGTTCCTCTTAAAGGCGAGATCACCACCTCTTGAATTCGAGCAAGCTTAAGTCAATGAGTTGCCATGCTTCGTCATCATCAAGACTACTAATAGTATCTTGTTGATACTTCTCTTCTTTCGCATTAGAAGTGTAGTGTCGAAGACATTAGTGAAAGATTTCTAAAGGGTCAAGACGAATACATTAGTGAAAAGTTTCGAAGAGTCAAAGTAAAGGCATTAGTGAAAGGTGCCGAACGTCCGTGTTGAAAGCATTAGTGAAGGGTGCTTAGAAGTCAAGTCAAAAGGCATTAGTGAAGGGTGCCTAAAGGTCATGTCACAAGGCATTAGTGAAGGGTGCCTCGAAGTCAAGTCAAAGGCATTAGTGAAAGGTGCCTAAGGTGTGCATTCGATATGGTGTGTCGATGTACAAGATAGATTTGTATTGGGTCAAAGGATATTGATATCCTTGTTGATGTTGTCATAAGGAGTGGATCTTCTTAGGGATAGGATTTGTGTAGTGTTGGGTAGTAGTTCCTCCTTTGTAATGGAACTCGGTATCTAGCCTTGTACCGGATAAAAGGTAGGCGACGTTGTGATAGGTTTGGTTCTACCTCGTGGAAGAACCTGGTATCTAGCCTTGTACCGGATAAAGTGTAGGTAACGTTGTGAAGGCTTCTCCGCCACAAGGAGTTGGTGTTGTGTAGTGATTATGAACTCTCGAGTAGGTGACTCGGGGAGTGGAGTAGGGCAAGGAAGGTGTCCTTATAGCAGAACCACTATAAATACTCGCATTGTGGTTTTGTGCTTCTTACTCTTTATCTTAGCTTTTATTTATCTATACGCTTGTCTATCAACATCCAACACACACGGTTAAATAGATTGACATAAGTCGATCTAAATAGTTTAAAACCAAGTTTTAATGGGTAAAACTATTAAACCCCCCCCCCCTTCTAGTTTTCCACAATTGACATCAGAGCTTCGTTACAAAGTTTCTTAGAGTATGTTGTACTTTAAAAACTTGATACGATCTGTGTTTAATTGAAAATTACAAAGAAGGTCTTTTACAAAAATAAACACCATGTCTTAAAAACACTTTTGTAGGATGTTGATTTGATGAAAACTATATTTTTTTTCTCTTATTTATCCTACTAAATTGCACTAACCTTCCTTGTTATTTTTCTTAGTTAAAGCTCATATTTATCAAGCCATGGGAATTGCTTGGTAACAAGATTACCTTCCCTAAGAAGATATCTTAATCATGAAGGAACCGGAGTTGTCTATTGACATTTTTCTTGTCATAAGAAAGACACTCATAAGTGCATTAGAGGTATGACTTCCTACTTATCTCTAAATAACATTAGCTTAAGAATAAGTATGCTTACATAGGAACTTATATGATTATCTTTTCACATACTCATATTTTACACGTAGCTTCATTAGGAAACTCTTGTTGCATACGTGTTACTCTTCCGTCTATAGTCTAGGTTTATAAACTTGTGTCTTATTTCACTTAATCCAAAAATCAAATCTTTCTAATAATAAAACAAAACACAAATCTCAAAAATTCCTTCTTCCCAATAAATATCCCTTCCGATCGTCAAACTCCACCAAACCCTCATTTTTCAAATCTTCCACTTTCGAAATTACCTCTCATTCAAACTTCATCTTCCTTCTTATCTCATCTCATCTCAAATCAAAACCAAGGAAGAATTTCATCATCATGGTTTACATCACCTTCGTACTCATCGTCTTGACACTCATCGCTCTCGTGCACCCCATGATCAAGTTTTCTTATAGAGACATTTACTTTGTGTTGTTAATCTACATTGGTGTTTTATGCCCAATCCTTTGTATCGTTCTTAGCATTGAAATGAAATACTACAAATGTTTTAGTTTATTTAATTTTCATAATGTGTTTGTCATTTCTTCTATTTTCTTTCTTTCGTACTTTCGATTCTGAGATACCTTAGAAACCTACAATGCATGCTTAACTAAGTAAATATTCGCTAAAATACATATCTTCTTACAAAACTATAAGATGCAAAAATCTATTTTTCGTCAAAATCCTTTTTCTATCACTGCAGATCCACGAATCCCTATAGTTCAACTAGACGGATCCCTCTTGGAAGGGAACCGTGAGAACCGTGTTTCTGGAAAACAGATTCTCATGCAACATAAAAACAGTTTTCATCATAAAAAGAAATATCCCACTAGAATGATAAATACTAAGTGAGTTGACTGTAATTGTTAATAAAACTCTAGTAAAAATGTTAGGTGGTCATCCTTTTTGCTTTAACAAGTCTCATCATATTCTTTTCATATCCATAGGTCTTGTCATGTCTCATGAGTATGAGTTCGACTTTTCACACACTTATGTCTACATCCCTAACATCTCCCTTGAACCCTACACACCTGGCAATCATGTCCGTGGGTTCAATAATCTCGAAACTCGTCACTTCCATGAAGAACGTATTGTCGACACTCCTCTACAATACGAAGAAGACATCAATACCTCTTTTCGAACCATAGGATTAGAAGGCCTTCTCAGAATTAACGAGAAAATCTGTCCAAGGTTTGTATTGGAATTCTTCCGTCAAGTTGAACTCGTTCGTAACGAGGATCGATCTCTATCTCTTTGATTTTGGATCAAAAACCAAAAGTTTTTTTTAACCCTTGGGAAATTTGCTCACATTCTCCGAATTCCAAATCATGGACAATGTGCCTTCACTGAAGATTGGTCTCTTGATTCTCTCTTCAACCATCGTGAAGAAAACAGTCCACATTGTTCACACATACCACCCCCCCAAGACTTGACTCGCATGTTATGCAAACCTCAACTCTATTACTCTGATCCAAACCTTATCTATGCACGGGATATCCGAGATGAGTATAAACCTCTCGCACTCATCCTACATGAAAATGTTTGGAGGCTTAGGGGAAATTGAGAAATCCTTCCTGCTTGTTGTGCTCACATAATGTATTGTTTGCTAACATAACAACCATACAATCTCGCCTATTTCTTCGCAAGGCGAATTGTAAACCTTCAAGGCAACAAGAACAAACTAATCCCTTATGGAATGTTCTTGACACACCTTTATCATCACATCATGTACTTCCACCCTCAATTTCAAAGTCCGTTGTACGTACCCGTGATTAAGATGATGGAACCTCTAAACACATCTCTCATCAAGTCTTTCTTCATCCCTGAATCGACAAGTACTCATCATCCATTTGACGATCCATCTAGCAAAAATGCTCAAGAAACTTAGTCTCTTTTCAAAATAGGCTCAATCCTTAGATTTCATCTTTTATTATTATAATGTAATTTCTCTCATGAAATAAAACATTTAACGTTTGATGTCTCGATTATATTGTTGTTCAAACTTCTTAGAAAACACTAGCTTTGAAATACGATGCCTTGTGCAACTTTTGCATACCTTTTGTGAAGGTATTGTTTTGCGTGAGACGGATCCCTCACCTTGTACTAGACGGATCCCTCCATTTAGGGAACCGTGGAATCCAGGCAAACAGAAATGCAGTTGCAGTCTTGATACTTCAAAAGGCTACTTCACACTAGCTAAACATAGTGCCTTAGGACCACTTAAGTCTTTCTCACTCTTAGTAAGTTTCACACTCACACATAGCTCATTTAGGATCACACTCAAGGTGCTTTTCGATTTATCATTTCACCAAAACTCATCACTCTTCAGCTCCTATACTCACACATCGTCTCTTACATGTCAACACATCTAGTTTTATAAAATTCTCAATTTTAGCAAATTGATTTTAGTCATCCCTACCTCAAAATGGATCAAATACTAGTTTTTCCATTTCTTATAACTTTTAAGGTATTTTCCAAAATTATCTTAAAGTTACTATCTGGTCTCTAGGATCATTTAGCTCCACTTGACACTCTCAAATTATTTAGTGTCATCTTTGGTCATTCATTGGTACTCATAAAGTTCCATTTTCTTCAACAAAAGGCAATCATTGGCTACATCACTCATTGCCCTTGATCATTTAAGTAACTGTTGGAATCACTCCTAAACTATATTTCAAGTGTTAGTGAATCATATGTAATAGTTAGCTTAATATGGCTTTTATGTTAGTAATCAAGGCTAGGCTTATGTAGAAAGCCCATAAGCCTAGGCCAAGCCCAATAAGTAAAAGGATGGGAACTTGGAGTGTTTCCCTAGTTCCCTCCTATAAATACCTCTTGTAAACCTTCTATTGAAGGTTGGTTGTTCAATTCATACATTTCACCTACGCATAACTCGTCACATAGTTCATATCATGTGTGTTTGATATTGTTCATCCGATCTCTTCTCCTCTATTTCTTCTATTGATGCTTGTGTTACAATATGGGAACCTAACAGTGGTATCATTCGCCAAATAGTTGGGTGAACATTTTTTTTGTTTTTGAAGTTTTGTGGTTTACGCGTAAAATAGTTTCATACTTTGTCTCGCTTAAAAACGTATTTTTTACACTTTTCAATCCAAGATTATTGTACTTTCAACGTTTTAAGGTGTTAAAATCTCTGTTTTTAGCAAAAAGTTTCAAACTTTGTATGTGGATCATTGTTTTTAAGCTTGGTTTTATACGTGGTTTCATCTCTACGCATAAAGTGTTTAGTAGCTTTGGATCATCAAGTTTCACACTTTTTTTTTATTTTGGTGATATTGAAGCTGTTTCATCACAAAAATCTGGTTTAGAAACATCGTTGGGCAGAAATCAGTTTTGGTTGCTTTCTACGCGAAAGAAAACCCTAATCTTACGCGTAAATCATCCATGGTTTGATCTTCAGTTTTCGTGGTTTACTCAGTGTTTTCTTGCTTGGATAAGCCTGAAAACACTTCGACTTTGATCATACTCTTATACCTGATACATCTGCTACAACAACTACTGTTGAAGAAGCACCACCAGTTAACTCTACAACAACTGTTGAACAAACTGCTTCCAACGATGTTGAACCAGCTGCTGATGTTCTTAATGAAGTACCCCCCACCTGCAGATTTTGATCCAAATGCGTTCTTTAACTCGTTTGCCAATGAAACTGCTGCACCTGATGTCGCGGAATCATCAACAAACCATTTGAATCCTCAAAATCTGCACAATGTATACCAACATCAACCCTCTACACACCGTTGGACAAAAGACCATCCACTTGAGAATATTATTGGTAACTCGAATCAACCAGTCGTAACGAGACAACGTCTTCACACAGATGGTGAACATTGCATTTATGCACTCACTGTCTGCCAATCTGAGCCTAAAAATATTAAAGACGCAATGACAAATGACAACTGGATTGAATCCATGCAAGAAGAACTCAACCAATTCAAACGTCTTGAAGTATGGGAACTGGTTGAAAGACCAACAGGGGTCTACGTCATTGGTATCAAATGGATTTGGAAGAACAAATTAGATGCTGAAGGGAACGTAATTAGAAACAAGTCACGTCTGGTGGCTAAGGGTTATAGCCAGGAAGAGGGTATTGACTTTGAAGAATCATTTGCTCCGGTTGCTCGTCTTGAGGCTGTTTGGATCTTTCTCGCGTTAGCAGCTCATATGAATATAACGGTCTTTCAGATGGACGTCAAAACTGCTTTTCTGAATGGTCAACTGAAAGAAACAGTCTATGTCAGCCAGCCAGAAGGATTCGTTGATCCAGAGTTCCCAAACCACATCTACAAATTGAACAAAGCTTTGTACGGTCTCAAACAAGCTCCAAGGGCGTGGTACGATAAGTTATCATCCTTCCTCATTGCCAATAAATTCACCAAAGTTTTTGTCGATCCCACACTTTTCATACAATATCACGGGGCTCACATATTAATCATTCAAATTTATGTGGATGACATCATTTTTGGGTCAACACACTTAAAATACTTAAATGCTTTTGCAAAACTAATGACAAAACATTTTGAAATGTCAATGATGGGTGAACTCACATTCTTTCTCGGAATGCAAGTTCGTCAATCACCCCGTGGTATTTTCTTAAGTCAGTCCAAATATGCCCTTGAACTGTTAAACAAATTTAGAATGGAAAACTGTGACACCTATGCCACACCAATGGCTCATACCAAAAAGCTAGACACTAATTTACATGGGAAATTGGTGGACCCTACCAAATACTGTAGTATCATTGGGTCTCTCATGTATCTAACAGCTAGCAGGCCTGACATTGTTTTTGCCGTATATCTTTGCTCCCGTTATCAGTCGAGACCAACTGAAACCCACCTCTCTGAGGCTAAAAGAATCCTCCGATACATAAAGGGAACCATTAACTTGGGGATCTGGTATCCGAAGGATTCTAGTTTTGAACTAATAGCTTTTTCAGACGCTGATCACACAGGATGCTTAGATTCACGAAAAAGTACTTCAGGAGCATTACAATTTCTTGGTGACAAATTGGTTTCATTGCAATCGAAGAAGCATGACTGTACATCGCTGTCCTCAACCGAAGCAGAATATGTAGCCATGTCAACATGTTGTGCTCAAGTCATTTGGATGAGAACACAACTCAAAGACTATGGTTATGTATTTGACAGAATCCCGATGTACTGCGACAATCGGAGTGCTATTGCGATCTCGTGCAACTCTGTTCAACACTCGAAATCAAAGCACATCGATCTTCGATATCATTTCATCAAGGACCACGTGGAACAGGGTACAGTTGAATTATACTTTGTGGGTACCGAATACCAATTGGCAGATATCCTCACCAAAGCCTTAGCTCCTGCTAGGTTTAATGAGTTGGTCCACCGGATTGGTATGCGGTGTTTGACTCAAGAGGAACTAGATGAACTCTTAAAACATTCTTAAAACCAGTCAAACACCAAAACTTCTTTTGTAAATATTTTTCAAACACAAAATACAAAAATATAAAATCTGATAAACCAACAAACATATTCTTCTATCTATATTTCTTTTAACATGGAAAGTACAATTCTTCCGTCAACACTCAAATCTTCCAAAATTCAGTATTTTTTTCGATCAAGTGTTGAGGGGGAGAAAGCTAATATTTTTTCAGTTTCATAAAACCTTGTACTTGCATGTTACCTTATCCCGGTTGTTTCTTTAAATGGTGGTCATTTCTCTGGTTTACTGACACTCCTCGGACTAAAATTTATAAAATTTCAGTATTTATTAAGTCAAGGGGGAGTGTCGTCAAGTTTCTTTCCTAAAATCTCTCGTTTCGTAACCGAATCGGAAGTTATGGGCGCTGGATGAAAATGGTTAAGGTGGAGGGACTAAAGACGTCAAATGTTCAAAATACTTTTAAACAAAAACAACCCCCACCAACTTTTCCTTCACATTTACTACTCACATTAAATTCCTCAACCACCATCATCCTACGCGTAATAATCATCTCACAAATCCGTGTTTTTGATCTCAAATTTGTAAGTGTTTATGTGTTTGTAACAAGATTTTAAACAAAGGTTTTGATTTTCTTAAAAAACCAACGGTTAGATCTTCACTTTGATGCGATTTAGTGTTCTACGCAGAAGCTATGAACACCAAATCAAGTTTGAGTGTTTATGGATAAAATGATTGTGTCAAAACGTTTATCTAACATCAATGATTCCATTTGTATCATAAAACACACCCAGATACAGGAATTATTTGATTTTTGAAAACTAGGGTTTATGCTTGGGAATAGGTATTTTCATATGTGAACGTTTCTGGCTAATTGGTTGCTTGCAAGATGTTGTTTACGAGTTTAATTGATCATATCTAGGCTCAGAATCAACCCAGTAACATGAATTGCTAGTTTATTAAGAATTAGGGTTTATGTTCTTGAAATTTGGGTATCTTCGATTCGCTTAGAATTTGATGTTAAAACTTGGATAGAACAACTCAATAGGCTTCCTAGACATCCCAGAATCATTTTGGTGCAATTCCTATGGCTAGATAACTTACACGTAAAAATTGAGCCGTAGGGTTTAGGTTTACGCGTAACCTGTTTCTACGCTTAACTGCTTAAATAAGTATTCATGATTTGATTTGAAAAGGAATGAATGTATGTGTTAATGTTGATGTTAAGATGAATTTATTTCAGGTTTTCTACGCTTGAAAATTCAGAATCAAGGTTACTTTCCATCTACGCATAAGGATCACCTTACGCGTAGCATGTTATGCGTAAGAGAAATCTTACGCCTAAGGTTCTACATAAGGGACCACGCGTATCCTGTGAAGGATATACGTAAACAATAACCTCTACGCATAAGGTTGACTCTTACGAGTAAGCCTTGCGTAAGGTTCCATATACGCTTACGCGTAAGCTTTATACATAAGGCACTCTTTTCCTACGCGTAAGTCAAGAACCTACGCATAAGCTTATGCTTACGCGTATAACACTCCTGTTTACGCATAAGCTTGCCATTTCTACGCCTAAGCCTAGTTTTAACCTTAATTATGAATTGTTACGCGTGCAAACTTGTAAATAAACAAATCATAACGCCACGAAACCAATAATGTCACTACTAAGCTTAAACGTTTAATATGTTGTGAAAAATAAGTGAAAACATGGACTTTAATACTTAAAGTTAATCAACTCACGAAACTTATCACGACGTCATTGGACTATTGGACTAACAAGTGACATTGGACTCATAACAATCATCAACATATCACATTCAATAATTAGACAATAAAACCATCTATTGACTAACGCAATGTCTTTCGATATGTTGGTTCTTTTGGCTAAATATCTTTTAGATCACGACATGGACGCTCAAATGCAAAATGTGGAAGCACCAAACGTTCTCACCGTTGACGATATCTTCCCTAATGGCTATCCGATGAAGATAGGAAAGAACAACCTTCGTGTCGATTTTGATAGTCTCACTTGCTCCGAGTCATCTTGCTTAATAGCTGTGGACATTCTGAAGAATCACCCTTATCAGAACATGCTCACCAATTCTGCTACAGTACCGGAGATCTACATTCACCAATTCTGGCATTCAATGCGAAAGATCAAAGGTCAAAACGCTGTGATGGTGACGCTCAATCACAAACAAGTTACCATCACACCAGCAGATTTGAGGGCTATTCTTCTCATTCCGGTCATCGAACCTACTGAATACAATGCCACTCCAACTAAAGAGGTAGTTCTCCAGTTCATGATCGACATTGGCTATGACGAAGCCACCGGGGTAATTACAAAGCATTCATATGTCGATCTCAAGAACATTCCCCAGCCATGGAGAACCCTCTACATTATGATCACCAAATCCGTTTCTGGACGTGACAGTGGTTATGAGCATCCCAAGCTCATGGAACTACAATTTTTTTGGGCTTTGGTCAACAAGAAAGACATAGAAGTTGAAGCTCTGATATGGGACGATATGATGACTTCCCTTAAAAAGCTTGGCACCAAAATCCCGTATATCAGATATACCAAACTGTTGATCCAACGAGCTCTAGGGTATAATCCTGATATTCCCTTGAGACTCGATGAGCCCAAACAATACTCCATGTTGTATGAGCCCACACTTTCAGTCAGATTTAAGGACTCTACAACAAAGAAAAAAGGTGTAGTGCTGCCAGATCACCTTATAACTGATGATATCAAACAACTATATTCGTACAAACATTATCTGGTAGCAGTTGAAGAAGGTAAAGTAGGTTTTCTTGATGAAAAGTCCGCTGGTACACCTACAAGGAAAACCAGAAGAGGCAGTGCAGGAAGTGTTACAAGCACTGAGAGTCAAAGAAAGTTCCCTAAGAGGAAACCTGGACACAAACGGAAAGTTCCCTCTAAGGAAGCTGTTCCTATTCCCATTCCCAAGTCTGAACCGCAAAGAAAGCTAGTAGATGAAAGCTCTGAGGATACTGAATCAGACGAAGAGGTCACCTACTCTGAAACTGCAATCGATGACACTCAAACAGTAGCTAAACCTCCCAGTCCAAAAGCTGACCAAGGCAAAGGGAAAACTCCAGTAATTGAGCATGAAGAAGAAAGCTCAGATGAAGAGCCATTGGATACTGACTACAAGAAGAAGTTCAAAATCATAAGACTCCAACACGCTGCAAAAGATTTTGAACAGCAACAAATGCGTGGCCCCGGAGGGTCAAGTGGTGGTGTCCAATCTACACCAATTCCTGATGCGGTTAATCAACCCGATAAGGGAACTGGTGCCACCACTCTTGAGCAACAACAAAAGCGCCTGGAGGATTCTATTGATTATGACTTTGAGGAACCAGAAAAGGAAAAGTCTGAGAAAGAAAAAGCTGATGAAGAGGCTGCAGCTCAAGCCAAAGCAGAAGAAGAAGCCCGAATTCAGGCTGAAGTAAAGGCTAAATCTAGACAAGATGATGAAGTAAATTATGATGATTTTCTTCTAGACAGTCCCGCACGCTCCAAGGAGGAAACTTCTGAGCAACCAAAGGACCCTGAGTCACCTCATGTATCCTCATCATCGGATTCGTCTTCTCACTCTTCCCTACCACCATCCAAAGGCAAAACCAAATCCACATCCAAGTCAGTGAAGAAACCTACGGACTCTTGGATATCTTGGGCAAAGAAAAGGATTGTTAAAGCTGTCAAGCAGGTCAGGAAGAAAGATGTGACCAATAAAAAGTTAGATATACTCGATGACAACATCAAACATCTTCATGACGAGATTGACAAGATGTCAAATGAAAGGGAGTATATTCAGAAGTTCATGCAACGTGATGTCCAAGGGGAACTGAACGAAATGATTAGGGGCTATACTCAAAAGTTCCTACTCGACACCGTTCCTGGCGTAACAAGAGAAATGTTCAACAGACAACTCTATCCGAATCTGATGCACTTGGCCAAGCAAACTATAAGATCAACACCTATGACCATAACAATCAACCCAACTGATCCTATAGTGTTCTCCGATGCTGAATTGGTTTCCAGGCTGGTAACTCAAATGTCTAAACGATCTGCAACATTTACTTCTTACGAAGGTAAATTGTTTGAAGCATTGCTGGAATATCAACTCAAATCAGCATGCAGAGAAGAAGCTTAAAGGCCTAAACGTCCAAGAGACGATGAAGATAAGGATAAGGAGAAAGATAACGAGCCTAAATGTCCAAAGAAGTCTGGAGAACCCTCCTCTGTGCCACCACCACCCCTAAGGACTCCAACAACTAGACGATCTCCTCCACGCTCTTCCGCTGACAAACCTCAGGACTCTGAGTTACCACCCCAGACAGAGAAAACCGGTGATCACTTCGAGTATACTGGTGGTGACGATGAGGAGGTCCCTGAGTCCCAACAACAACCCACCTCTCCCGCTTCAACAAAGAAATCATCATCCTCATCAATCCCAAAGAAAAAGAAGAAGACGCCTAAGGCTGATGTCGTCTCATGGCTAGACGAAGATGACACCGAGTATGATTGGTTCTCTACGCTTGTTGATGCTACTCCCGCCATAACTGATGATCAAGATATGGTAGAAGGTCAAACGTTGGAGCATGCTAAATTTCTTCAAGAAAGGTTTCGGGTGAAGAAGATGACCAAGTCAGAGTTAAAATGCATCAAGAATGAAGCCTTTCAACTACTAAAAGACAGCTCGAAAAGTGCTATTGAAGTTGAATATCACATTGAAAACATAACACGAGCCATGTCTAACAACATTGATTGGCTCAACCCTGAGCAAACATCGACTTCACCAGAAGAGACAAGGCTCCATACTACACCAATTGATCTAAACCTCTACCAAAGATTGGCCAACAAGATCAACCTAAGATTCCATTTCGCTACTTCTTCAACAATGATTTGGAATTTCTTCTACATGGTAGCGATGGTTCAAACAAATACGCTACATCACTTACACGTCCGTACCCGGCAGCCATATACTCCAACTGTGTAGCCATCGAGGAAAATGCTACCCACATGTTTTCCAACAGCGTGGAACAGTATGACATCGATGCAATGTATGGGATTCACCATTGGCCGGAACGCCGACGAATCTACTACAAGAGCTGCCAGGTTCATAAGTCTAAACATGAAGTGCACAGTGATAAAGGGATCATCGCTGTCAAGCATGTAGCCCTTTCGTCTAAATAGGACTACAGTTTCCTCAAGAATATTGTGGTCAAAAGACAAGATGAAAGGGACTATGTATTATGTGAAGCGGACTTTCAGAACTTGTCTCTCAACGAAATTGAAGATCTGTATCTTGCCAAGGTACAGGGAAGAATGAGACAATTCTCGACTGAAATTCAACGTGAATACATCAAGTCCTTGCTCATCTTCATCAGAAGCATAGTGATCCATGAATGTGTAGCATATTTACAACTTGTTGTTGAATCGTATCAGACATGTGTCAACATCACCATACCTCAGCTAAAACCTCCTGACATCAACCATCTTCCACAATACACTCTCATCAGCAAACCATTTGGAGTAGTTTACTGTAGTGAACTACAACACAACGGCTTGATGGCGTGTAGAGATCTTCATAAGTTTGGGGATCACACACTGAAGAAACTCAGGGATGGCTTGGCTTATAGGTTGAAGGCGATACATGAAGGCATTGGGTCACCAAAGCGCTGGAATTCTCAGGAAAGACGGGATGTTAAGAGGATCATCACTCGGATCGATGAAAGGTTGTACAGAAAGGACTAGTTCAGAACTCTGGAGAGCTTTGTAGGTGGTCGTCCCAGGATTACTCTCACAGGCTATCAACGCCCTGTTCGCATTCCTGGAAAGATTGATGGACTACCTGGTACCCCTTAAACTGTTTCAATTTCATATTAATTTAGATGTGTGATTCTATAATGACAATGGATTGTGCACACATCACAGTGTACAACCCGTTCTTGTAATGAAAGGACCCTGTGGTACGCTTCAGTGCCACAATCCTATAAAAGGAGCGAAAGCTTCTTACTTTTGAGTAAAACTTATCAAAACTTTCATTTTTCAAAGTTTTGCTCAAAAGAACAAGTACTTCCCCTTACGTTTTTCAAAACCTCAAAAGTTAGTATTACTTGTTGAGGGGGAGTATTTGCTAAAATCTTTGTTCACAAATTGTTCTTCGTGATAATCTTCCCACAAAACTCAAAATGGTCATATTTAATATCTAAACGTTATCAAAAATAACATTTATATGCCATTTTTTAGGGGGAGAAAATTATCGTGATAAGAAATATGTTGATTTGCTATTGAATCGTCGTGTGAAAAGACTTAACCCATGAATTGACGGGATCTGAACAGTCATACATTGAAAAGATTTGTCTTCCAAAGACTTATCCAAGTAAATTGTACCTATTCGAGAAGCTCTTGATAGACATGAACTTTGACGGGTTTAACAACCTTTCGAGGTTTGTCCACACCTTCAAGGTAGTTATTAGAGCTAGTCCTCACCTAAAAGCTGACAATGTAACTCTTTAACTACCAACGTAACCGTGTCTCGCGGGGGATTGTATATCTTGAGTCGATCAATTCAAAAGTGCGCGCTCTTCTCTCACCGTGCAGATTTCTGTCTAAACACTTAAGCACATGTAGAGGGGGAGTATTTCTGCTAAAAAATAAAACTCTTACAGTGATACAAAATGTTTTTCATTCACAAACACTTTAAGAGATTTTCAGGAAAATGGTTTCATGGCAACATAGGTTAGTCATGGAGTTATAAGGTGACTAAGGTTAGGAATAACCATCCTATGATCCGCCAGAGCCGGAGGGATCTACCCAAGGACATCACAAATAGTTAGTACTTAGAAGTCCTTAGGTATGATTATAAAAAGGAGAAAATGAGAATCAGAGAAAGAAGGAGTTGGAGAATTAAAAAGAAAAGGGTGAAAACAAATAGCCCTCCAAATTATTCAACTTAGGGCAGACACCGGGTTCAATTCATATGCTACTGGTTGTCACTTAGTGACACCGGTATTGAAGATTAAAAGTCGTCATGGACCCAGTGACGCATGCACTAAAACCTTCTTAGCCACTCCAGTTTCTCCCAACAGAAGCTTGTTTCATTCTCAAAGGGAACCCTACATAAACTATCGGCTTTCTCTTAGAGATTGCTGGTATTGAAGAAGGAGACCCTCTCCCTAGTCTCCGCTCAGGAAAACCAAAGTGCACTATTGAGTCTAGAACCATGAGATTCATCAAAAGATCTCTTAGGTACACTTGACATTTTATCGCTTGTCGTTTAACAATAAGAACGCAAGTGATATATTATCGTGTCCTTCACAGATCTTAGAAATCTGTCGAGAACATTTATGAGAGGTTCATGATTCGCTCCCAAACCGTCAAGTTTTATCACACAAGCTGACCACTTGTGAATGGTCAACCGTAACAAACTTCAAACAGTCTGGAACCAAATGCAATGAAGATCTAGAGGAGTATAGTGTTTCCCCAGGTCGTTATGTCCCAACGAGCTGTGCGATGAATAATCAAACGAATAGTGATCGAGAGAATTTGAATGGGAAAAGGATTGTAATTATGAATAATTATACCTAAAGAGAAAGTTTATAAATTACAGGGGCTTAAATGCAAATTAAAGAAAATTAAAAAGATAAATTATATTAAATAAACGCTATCACTATTTTTAAAATCTAATGTTTTTGATTTTTCTTTTATAAATTTAACTTAAAAACTACGTAACGTACAAAAGAAAATGTGAAACTGAAACAATATTAATCCTAAAAATATAAAAATGACATTTTTACAAACCTAATGATAAGAAAAAATTTTTAGAAAAAGAAAATTATTTTTTATTACTATTTATTTAATTATTAATAATTAAAAACTATTTTTACCTATTTAATAATACCCTAAAATATAAGAAAATATGAAATAAAGCTAGAAAAATGAAATTATGACTTAGAAAAATCTAAAATAACTAAAGAGAATTTTCAAAACTAATTTTGTATTTTTCTGATTATTTTTCTATTTTCTATGAATTAAAAACTATTTAAAACTAATTAAATTGCTAAAAATTACAATTTAAACTATGAAAAATCTGGAAAAATTATTTTTTTGCTTTTTATATTTATCTTAACCTAGGAAAAATGAAAACCTAATTTTTTGAAGTTTTTCTGATTTAATTGTATTAAAAGCTAATTAAAAATGCCTAAAAACTGTTTAAAATAAAGAATAATAGCAAACAGTGATGAAAAATTATGAAAATTTCAGGAAAAGTCTAAATTAATATTCTGAATCTAAGAAAAATATAAAAACAATAGCTTATGTGTAGGATTATGAAACTGCAGTGACAAGTGCTAAAAAATAAGCACTTAAGATAAGCTAAAGACCACAAATGAGCACCAAATGAAAGCAGAAGCTATAATAAGCTAAAACTACTCAAAAGCAACCAAATACAACTGCTCTTAACCTCTATAGTGCAAGCTAAACAGATTTGATGTTTTAAACTTAAGTGCAAAAAACAGATTTGGGGTGTTACTTTGTGGCTAGAAAATAAGCTACTCAATAAGCTGAAACTAAAAAACAGATATTGGAACCTAAAGTGGACCTGGCTAGCTACTTAAAAACCAAAGATGAGCCTGAGATAAGCTCAACTAAGCTCTTGACAAGCTCTGCACAAACCTGTGCACACTCAGGGGAAATTTACTAAATTGACAAGCTGTTTTAGAGCTTATAGAAATTTACTAAAATTATAAAAAAATCATTTTAAGAAACTTGACCAACTGAAGTTTGTAAACCCAAAATTTCACTTAAATTGATCCAAGAATGAATCAATTAAAAATCACCCAAGTTGGGTGAAAACTGAGATTTTCACTTTTTTGACTTTTGAAGCAGTTTTGATACTTTGACTAAAATGAGATTTGAGCTTAAATCATGAACTGATTATGATGTTATAAGCTAAAATAAATCCATATTAAGCTACTCTAACTAGTTTCTAAACATAAATCAAGCTCATGATCTTTAAAATTCCAACAATGATGAATTTAGGACAGTTTAAAGGTGATTTTGACTTTGAGTGTATGCAGAGGGTAAATATGAACTAGAATGAGTTTCAAATGACTAAATAAGTGTAAAACAACTGATCCTAACTACTGAACAGCCCTCTAACACAGATTTGACAGATTAACCAATCACTATTTTAACTACTGATTTGCAGTTTTAACTAACAAACTACTTAACCAATGCAAACCAATGCTCAATCTAACTGTAACTAACCTAAGTGAAGCATAATACACTGATTTAAACAAGCACTTAACACAGAATCTACAAGAACTAGATATTACAGATTTGAGCTCAAAATAATAAACAACAAAGTATATATAGTTCTTACTCAAGTCCAGCTTATTTGCAGCTTAAACCAGAACCAACCTACACTAACCTAGTCTAATCCAAACCCATCCAAGCTCTGCATCAACCAAATTCCATAACCAAGTCCATTTGATGCTTCAGTTGACTTTTGTTAACCGAATTCCAATTGTTACTTGAACTGATCTATAAGCTTGCTAAAAGCTATTAGGAGCTTAAGCAAGCTTAGATGATTAATAAACAAGCTAGTTGAAGCCTGGTTTTACCACATTTAAAACTGCATAGGTGAAAGAAAACTCAAAAACAAGAAACTTAACCAATCTTTGAATTACTACTGAAAATTAGTTGAAACTGATATAAATGCTTGAGTTTAATACAAGGAAGGTTGAAAATACAATTTAAAATTTAAATTAAGACTTAAACAAGAAAAACGACATACATATGAAATTAAAAAACTAAGTACTACTTGTCCACTCTCTCTTCTTCCTTCTTCTTATAGCAAAAGGCATCCCACTTGATTTTTGAGCAAATCCCACTTCTTTTCTTGGCCATTGGATTACTTGAGACTATATTGGCCGTTTGATCAAATTTTGGCGCAAAAATGGTTTTTGCCAGTGGGGTTCTGATAACTTGGACAGGGAAAGGGGAGGTGTATGTGAGCTAGTGGTGAGGTGATGGGAGAGTGATAAGGGGAGGTGTGATGATGATGGAGTAGGGGGAAGAGTTGCAGGCAAGTGGTGGGAAGAGATAAGGTGGAGGTGGCGGGAGTTGACTATATTTGACCGGGGAGATTATTTTGGACAGGGGTTCAAAAAGGAGGGGTCAAGGTGTAATGGCAGGGGTCCAAAGGCTAATGGCAGGGGTCAAGGGTGCAAAGGGGTCATGGTTTGTTTATTATTACAAGGACCAAACTTGCAATTCTCCAATCTTGAAGGACCATTTCTGCCAATTTTCCAAAGTTATTTCAAGGGACCAAAATTGACAAGTTTCAATAGTGCAAGGACTATTTTTGACATTTTCAAACTTCCAAGGACTATTTATGACAATTTTCAAAGTTTAGGGACCTAAGTTGTAATTTTGCAATTTTAAATCTCAAGGACCAATTTTGACAACTCATGAATCCCTAGGGACTTGAAATGATATTTTTCTTTATTTTGATTTACCAGGGACTGTTTTTGACAACTTTTGAAACTTGGGGGACTAAAACTGCCAATTATGCAAACTTGATACGTTTTTCACCAGATTTTGATATTTTTGCATTTAAAACACATAAAACACTTATTTGTGATATTTTTATCATTTTGATGCATTTCTGAGTGTTTTCAGATGTTTTTGCAGTTCAGATTTAACCAAAAATGATGAGTATTTACACACTCATCAATCTCCCACACTAAACTATTGCTAGTCCCTAGCAATCTTTTGAGAAAACTTAATGGATTTGAATCTCTTTACCAAAAGCCATTACTTCTGGAGTAGCGAAATGTTTCAGTTCAAGTAAGAACTATGGTACACTGATAACCATATGATTTTGAGCAAACCACCAGCTTCCAACGGATTTGATTTGTCTTTACCAGAAGCCGTTTGCTTCTGGACTAGCCAACTCTTAGATAAATTATAAATATTATCTTTGGTGAGCCGATTACCAATTATGGTTTTTCCACTGCCTTTACCACAAGCCATAAACTTGCGGGCTAGCCAACTCTTCACTAATTAAAGATATGGTGAGCTGAACACCATACAATTTTGAGCAAATTGCAAGCCGTCAACGGATTTGAGATATCTTTACCAAGAGCCGTTTGCTCCTGGATTAGCCAATCCTTATGTGGGTTAGACATGGCGGACTGATTACCATTTGCTGAGTAAGTGAAAAACACTTACTCCAAAAAAAAATTTGGCCAAAAACGGGGGAATTGAGTGGTATAATTACATGATAAAATTCGTGAGAATTCCCCCCACACTAGAGATGAATATTTCCCTCAATATTCAAAGTACCGGCGGTTATGCCGAAACATAGAACGTAAAAGGGAAATACTACGGCCATTCTTTTTAATTTTTTTTAACCTTTATATACAACAGCGGGGGCAACTCCCCCACACTAGGGTGGTAGAAAATAGAAAGAAGTCAGAAATATGGGTGAAAACCCATATGGTGTGCTACTGTTTTTGATTCCCGAGTCGCTAGCTTGACTCGATCCCCGCATTCATTGGTTCATGGGGAAAGCAACGTGGAAAACCAATCTCGATCGGACTTTCGTTCACAGTGTTAATAAACATATGAACATCAAAAAGTTCCACACCGACGAGATACAACCGCGGTATTGTTAATCGTAGAAACTATAAAAGATGATACCGGGGTCAAAGATGGTGTCCTCATTCCCGAAAGAGAAAAGGGAAAGAGCAACCTAACCATCTGTGAAGAATGGAATAAAGATGTGCATGAGAATGCATGTCCATTCCTCATTAGTAAGAAGCAAATCACCATTTTTGACATTTTTAAGCTTAAACTTGAAGCTTATATGGTGATTGTCAATAAGATGTCCGAGAGGGAGGGTTGGAAACGGTTCTTCAATCAACAGATTTTCCAGAAAAAGGATGTCCCCCTCCGAATCAAAGTAAGTATTATCGATTCCTGTTGGAATCGACTCATCACTAAGAAAGGCATCGACTTCATTCCAAAAGTTGTCATCTTCCTCATCCGGAGTGAGAGAAGGGATGGAAGAGTCGGAAATAATAACTCTAGGAGATGATGGATCATTTTTGAGCAATTCTTCAATGGGAAGAATGTCTCCCATTGGATCACAAACATCATCTTCCAATTCAGATGAAACTGAAGAGAGTTTGGTTTCATCCACAGAGTTAACAAACTCGATACGATAAACTGATTCCGGAGGTGGGACAAGTGGTGTGCTCTTAGAGCTAGCAATTTCCACCACTTCCGATAAAGTCTCCGATTCTAGATCATCATTATCAAGAACACTCTTGACTTCCCTGGTACAACTTTCAAACCATTTGTTTGAACCAGGGTTGATTTTCAAAGCTTTTAGCTCAGCACGTTTTTGGTGACTCCTCTTAACCGTGAAATTTGAGAGTGTTGCATTGATTCTTTCAGATTTTTGATCAATTGTGGCAACACTCTGTTTGGATAGAGGTTTGGAGTTTTGGTTGATATTCAACGTGAGTTCTTCGTTGTCAACCGGTATGGTCAACTCTTCAGCAAATACATCAATTAGAGCACGACTCGTTCTCAAGAAAGCTCTCCCTAAGATGAGGGGAACTCTAGGATCTGCATCAAAGTCTACTACAACAAAGTCAGTAGGAAAGTGAAACTTTCCTACTTTCACCACGACATCCTCGGCTATCTCAAGTGGACGAGTTATGGTACGGTCCGCTAGCTCGAGTGTCATACAAGTGGATGTAAGTTTAGGAAGAGACAGTTTCTTCCATACTGAGAGTGGCATGAGGTTAATGCATGCGCCGAGATCGGCCAAGGCGGAGCATTGAATCATCCCTAAGAAATCACACGGGATTAAAAACCTGCCAGGGTCTTTAAGCTTTTTGGGAAGCTTCTTGAGAAGGACCGCTGAGCATTGCTCATTGAGAGGGGTTTTAGCCATCTCAGATAACTTATCTTTGTTGCTCAGTAAACTTTTGAGCGTGGATGCAAATTTAGGCATTAGAACGAGAGCATCAACGAAGCTTATATCAAAGTGTAGTTCATTGAAGATTTGGAAAAAATTTTCCATTTGCTATTTATTTTTGTCTTTGAGCTTCTCATCATGCATTCTTGATGGGTAAGGAAGCTGACTAGACTTTTGAGCCGGGACGGAAGTCATTTCTGGCTCAGAATTTGTCTTCGGAACTTCGGGTTCCGGACTTAAAGCTTGGACTACCGAAGGTGGGACGTGTGCGGTACTTCGTGGGCTTGAGAAATGCACCTTGTCCGTTGTATCCTTGGTAACTTGACTCATTGCTCCTGGTGGAGGAGGCATTGGAGTCGAAGGTCCATTGTGCGTCTTACCACTACGAGTGGTGACGGCTTTTAACTCGGCATTTGGATTAGGAACTGTATTGCTTGGGAGTCCTCCAGAAGATGATGAAGCTTTGTTCATATTCATGTTCATGAAACTGCTCATCATATTCTTCAACTCATTTGTCTGCCGAGACATTGTGGTATCAATTTCCTTTTTTAGCTCAACTCTCATGTTATTGATCTGAGTTTGCATTGAACGTATGCTTGACTCAGTAATTTTCATGAAGTCATTTGGTAGGGGAGCTTGAGAAGGTTGTTGATAACTTTGCTGATTTGGAGCTTGATATGGTTGGTTGAAATTGTTCCGGTTTTGATTGAAATTTTGAGAGTTATTGAAGTTTTGTCCTTGATTCGGAACAAAGCGATTTTGATTGCCATGGTTTTGCACAGGAGGAAAACCAGGTGGTGTCATACCACTAGGTGCACGGTAGTGAGGATCAGCTTGTGGTCGGTATTGATTGTGGTTTACAGAAGCTACGGGAGCTTGGTAAAAACAAGCATCGGTTGCTTGACAATCATAATACGCGTGTGGACCACTACAAGTTTCACACACCTTGTTTACGGCTTTGATTGGTTCCGGCTTATGAATTTCGCTTTTGATTTCCTTTACCTCTTTCATCATACAACGGATGACGTCCGTTAGAGCGGCTATCGGAGCGGCTAACTCAGAAGAGTTACTGGATGAAGAAGCAGGAGTGTTGGGAATATTGACTTTGTTGCGAGAAATAGGAACTTTTTATTTTTGCTCGCAAATCTCAATCGCATCTTTAGGTTTACGATTCAAGATATTGCCACCGGCGGCTGCGTTCAAAGAATCTTGATCGTTACCGTTCAACCCATTATAAAAGATATTAACTTGTTGAAGCTCCGTGAATTCATGATGGGGGCATTTCCTGAGGAGATCTTTGAATCTCTCCCATGCCTCTCCAAAGTTTTCATCGAAATTTTGACGAAATCCAGAAATTTCATTTTTAAGATTAGTCGTCTTTGATGGAGGAAAGAAATAATTGACAAACTTTTGAACAAGATCCTCCCAAGTTTCGATGGATCGAGGGGGTTCTTTTTCCAGCCAAATCCGGGCTGTCCCCTCAAGTGAGAATGGAAATAGCATCAACTTGATTACTTTTTGTGGCACATCCTTGAAATTGATAGTTGAAGTCAACTTGTTAAACCAATGGATGTGTGCATACGGGTCTTCTCGGTCAAACCCGTGGAATTGATTCGTAGACACAAGTGTGATCAAATGTGTCTTCAATTCAAAGTGATCAGAATTTATTACCGGTAAAACGATGGCATCTCCATAACCCTCGGTGGGTGCCTGGAGCATTTCCGCCATAGTTCGTTCGTCTGCCATATTGTTGCTTGCAATAGTACGAATCTCGGGTTCGACTATTTGGGCAGCACGTCTACGAGAACGTCTTCTAGGAATTTCTGCTAGATCACGAAAAGGACTCAATGATCTAGAAGAACGAGTGCGCATGCACTAGAGTTAACTCTAAGGAATCTCAGAGTTAAGGAAGGGAATTATGAAAATGGGGAAAGAAGAATCTTTTTGAGTTTTATGGTTTTGAAAAGTAGATATAACAACAAATCCAATTAAAACAATATCGAGGCAAAACAACAGTGAACTTAAACCAATAACCACAAGATGAATGACTCCTTTGAAAAAGGTACACCACTCACAAGGACACAAAGGCAAGTTTTAATCTTTGGTTCGGGAACTTATTATGGTCGTACCCCCAGTTAGGTAGTACACTGCCTTGGTTTGCGGTGGTAATTTTTATGTTGTTATTATAAAACAAAGAAAACGACAAATTTTTTTGTATTTTTATCTTTGATATATATATAGAAACAAAAGAAAAATATTTTTGTGTTTTATACGTTTTAAGATGTTTTTGGGTTTTTGGATTTTTTATAAGAAAATATATATAGATATAGATAGATGGTATGAACAAAGAGTGAATATTCAAATCACTAATCTGCTAAACGTAAGATAATTAGCACAGCTCCCCGGCAGCGGCGCCAAAATTTGATTCGCTCCCAAACCGTCAAGTTTTATCACACAAGCTGACCACTTGTGAATGGTCAACCGTAACAAACTTCAAACAGTCTGGAACCAAATGCAATGAAGATCTAGAGGAGTATAGTGTTTCCCCAGGTCGTTATGTCCCAACGAGCTGTGCGATGAATAATCAAACGAATAGTGATCGAGAGAATTTGAATGGGAAAAGGATTGTAATTATGAATAATTATACCTAAAGAGAAAGTTTATAAATTACAGGGGCTTAAATGCAAATTAAAGAAAATTAAAAAGATAAATTATATTAAATAAACGCTATCACTATTTTTAAAATCTAATGTTTTTGATTTTTCTTTTATAAATTTAACTTAAAAACTACGTAACGTACAAAAGAAAATGTGAAACTGAAACAATATTAATCCTAAAAATATAAAAATGACATTTTTACAAACCTAATGATAAGAGAAAATTTTTAGAAAATGAAAATTATTTTTTATTACTATTTATTTAATTATTATTAATTAAAAACTATTTTTACCTATTTAATAATACCCTAAAATATAAGAAAATATGAAATAAAGCTAGAAAAATAAAATTATGACTTAGAAAAATCTAAAATAACTAAAGAGAATTTTCAAAACTAATTTTGTATTTTTTTGATTATTTTTCTATTTTCTATGAATTAAAAACTATTTAAAACTAATTAAATTGCTAAAAATTACAAATTAAACTATGAAAAAACTGGAAAAATTATTTTTTTGCTTTTTATATTTATCTTAACCTAAGAAAAATGAAAACCTAATTTTTTGAAGTTTTTCTGATTTAATTGTATTAAAAGCTAATTAAAAATGCCTAAAAACTGTTTAAAATAAAGAAAAATAGCAAACAGTGATGAAAAATTATGAAAATTTCAGGAAAAGTCTAAATTAATATTCTGAATCTATGAAAAATATAAAAACAGTAGCTTATGTGTAGGATTATGAAACTGCAGTGACAAGTGCTAAAAAATAAGCACTTAAGATAAGCTAAAGACCACAAATGAGCACCAAATGAAAGCAGAAGCTATAATAAGCTAAAACTACTCAAAAGCAACCAAATACAACTGCTCTTAACCTCTATAGTGCAAGCTAAACAGATTTGATGTTTTAAACTTAAGTGCACAAAACAGATTTGGGGTGTTACTTTGTGGCTAGAAAATAAGCTACTCAATAAGCTGAAACTCAAAAACAGATATTGGAACCTAAAGTGGACCTGGCTAGCTACTTAAAAACCAAAGATGAGCCTGAGATAAGCTCAACTAAGCTCTTGACAAGCTCTGCACAAACCTGTGCACACTCAGTATTCACTGAGTCAGTGCACAGGGGATTTTGGACCAAATTGACAAGCTGTTTTAGAGCTTATAGAAATTTACTAAAATTATACAAAAATCATTTTAAGAAACTTGACCAACTGAAGTTTGTAAACCCAAAATTTCACTTAAATTGATCCAAGAATGAATCAATTAAAAATCACCCAAGTTGGGTGAAAACTGAGATTTTCACTTTTTTGACTTTTGAAGCAGTTTTGATACTTTGACTAAAATGAGATTTGAGCTTAAATCATGAACTGATTATGATGTTATAAGCTAAAATAAATCCATATTAAGCTACTCTAACTAGTTTCTAAACATAAATCAAGCTCATGATCTTTAAAATTCCAACAGTGATGAATTTAGGACAGTTTAAAGGTGATTTTGACTTTGAGTGTATGCAGAGGGTAAATATGAACTAGAATGAGTTTCAAATGACTAAATAAGTGTAAAACAACTGATCCTAAATACTGAACAGCCCTCTAACACAGATTTGACAGATTAACCAATCACTATTTTAACTACTGATTTGCAGTTTTAACTAACAAACTACTTAACCAATGCAAACCAATGCTCAATCTAACTGTAACTAACCTAAGTGAAGCATAATACACTGATTTAAACAAGCACTTAACACAGAATCTACAAGAACTAGATATTACAGATTTGAGCTCAAAATAATAAACAACAAAGTATAGATAGTTCTTACTCAAGTCCAGCTTATTTGCAGCTTAAACCAGAACCAACCTACACTAACCTAGTCTAATCCAAACCCATCCAAGCTCTGCATCAACCAAATTCCATAACCAAGTCCATTTGATGCTTCAGTTGACTTTTGTTGACCGAATTCCAATTGTTACTTGAACTGATCTATCAGCTTGCTAAAAGCTATTAGGAGCTTAAGCGAACTTAGATGATTAATAAACAAGCTAGTTGAAGCCTGGTTTTACCACATTTAAAACTGCATAGGTGAAAGAAAACTCAAAAACAAGAAACTTAACCAATCTTTGAATTACTACTGAAAATTAGTTGAAACTGATATAAATGCTTGAGTTTAATACAAGGAAGGTTGAAAATACAATTTAAAATTTAAATTAAGACTTAAACAAGAAAAACGACATACATATGAAATTAAAAAACTAAGTACTACTTGTCCACTCTCTCTTCTTCCTTCTTCTTATAGCAAAAGGCATCCCACTTGATTTCTGAGCAAATCCCACTTCTTTTCTTGGCCATTGGATTACTTGAGACTATATTGGCCGTTTGATCAAATTTTGGCACCAAAATGGTTTTTGCCAGTGGGGTTCTGATAACTTGGACAGGGAAAGGGGAGGTGTATGTGAGCTAGTGGTGAGGTGATGGGAGAGTGATAAGGGGAGGTGTGATGATGATGGAGTAGGGGGAAGAGTTGCAGGCAAGTGGTGGGAAGAGATAAGGTGGAGGTGGCGGGAGTTGACTATATTTGACCGGGGAGATTATTTTGGACAGAGGTTCAAAAAGGAGGGGTCAAGGTGTAATGGCAGGGGTCCAAAGGCTAATGGCAGGGGTCAAGGGTGCAAAGGGGTCATGGTTTGTTTATTATTACAAGGACCAAACTTGCAATTCTCCAATCTTGAAGGACCATTTCTGCCAATTTTCCAAAGTTGTTTCAAGGGACCAAAATTGACAAGTTTCAATAGTACAAGGACTATTTTTGACATTTTCAAACTTCCAAGGACTATTTATGACAATTTTCAAAGTTTAGGGACCTAAGTTGTAATTTTGCAATTTTAAATCTCAAGGACCAATTTTGACAACTCATGAATCCCTAGGGACTTGAAATGATATTTTTCTTTATTTTGATTTACCAGGGACTGTTTTTGACAACTTTTGAAACTTGGGGGACTAAAACTGCCAATTATGCAAACTTGATACGTTTTTCACCAGATTTTGATATTTTTGCATTTAAAACACATAAAACACTTATTTGTGATATTTTTATCATTTTGATGCATTTCTGAGTGTTTTCAGATGTTTTTGCAGTTCAGATTTAACCAAAAATGATGAGTATTTATACACTCATCAGTTCACATATGTGATCCTCAGTGATTGAATGGAAACTCCTGCCAGGGTCAACATCTAACAGCCCTGACAGCAGGTCACTTCGGTAACTCCCCGTGGATTACGCTTAGTGTGTCTCAAACGGTCTACAGTCGTGAGGTGATGCTTTGGTGTACCTCAGCAACTCATCTGAACTGTAGGTGTACTTCGGTACATCGTGTTATCTCACTTGTAGGACTCCAGTTCAGGAACGGCCTTTGTGAGAATTAGAAATGTGTTTTCACACTATGCTGTTAACACCCTCGAAATTCAAACTTGTAAGTGCTGGAATCCACTTATTACTAACCGTGTGTATGTTTTCTTCTTATGGAAGCTCTGGAGCAGACTGATCGTGCAGATTCTTCACATGCTCATACCAACATCATCACTAATGCAAGTTCTCTCAAAAGGCAACACAAAAGTCAGAATGATTCTTCGTCAAATCAAAGAATCTACAAAGTTTAAAGACTAAGAGAACTTCATCAGTACTGTAATCCAATGTTAAAAAGCGTGTGAGCATGTTGAAGAAAGACGTAGAGACACTAGAGCAATGAAGCAGACCTGATGCAGAAAACAACAACATACTATCACTACCATCACAAAGAACAAAGAACTAAAGAACAAAGAAATCAAAAGACGTCAAAGCAGAATACTTCAAAAGTTACAAGATCCCTACACTGGGAGATTGTTTGAATCAAGGAACTTCTTCTCACAAGAAAGAAGAATGTTAGAAGACGTCAAAGCTACTATTACATCAGCACCTACATCATTTATCACTCTATCATTCATCAATAACACTTAGGGGGAGATTGTTGGAATCATTCCTAAACTATATTTCAAGTGTTAGTGATTCATATGTAATAGTTAGATTAATATGGATTTTATGTTAGTAATCAAGGCTAGGCTTATGTAGAAAGCCCATAAGCCTAGGCCAAGCCCAATAAGTAAAAAGATGGGAACTTGGAGTGTTTCCCTAGTTCCCTCCTATAAATACCTCTTGTAAACCTTCTATTGAAGGTTGGTTGTTCAATTCATACATTTTACACTCGTCACATAGTTCATATCGTGTGTGTTTGATATTGTTCATCCGATCTCTTCTCCTGTATTTCTTCTATTGATGCTTGTGTTACAATATGGGAACCTAACAGTAACCTTTCATTTAAGACACTTAAGAAGACTAAAACACTCAAGAGGTATAGGTATTAGACTTTACAAACATAATTTTTCTTCTTTCTTACCTGCTGAGAGCCGGATCCCTAGGATTAGCCTAGACGGATCCCTCATTGGAGGGAACCGTGGGATCCGGGTGACATATTCATCGAAAACTCAAGCTAAAACAATCATTTCAAGCTCTTCTTGCTAACTTGAACACTCCATCTTGCTTTAACTAAACTCCTAGATCAGTACAACTCTGAAGTTGACTCTTGTGCATGCAAATCGTCACATTCCAAAGGATCTTAGTGGCTTAAGTCTTGAATGCACTTGCCAAATCCTTCCCTTTTTAAACCATCTTGTGGAGACTCCTGAAGTCATCATCTACATCCTCATTCTCAGTATTTAGAAACCTTATACCTTAATTCTCTTTTATCATCTCATAATGAGGAAAGCTCCTAGTGGTAACTCATCCAGCAAAAGACCACCCAAGAAACTTGCTCGTGTTGTTCACGAAATTTCTTTAACCGAATCATCTCTCGTTAAATCCACGAATGATAGGATTTCCCCTCCACTATCAAACCAATTCCCCAAAAGGATTGTTCCCACAAAACTACCAATGCCAAACATCACTATACCCCCTAAACCAAACACCTCTATTTCCACTAAACCATCAACCTTAGTTCCTAGAGCCATATCATACACCACTCCACTCTCATCACCACACCTCTACAATCTAGAGGACTTGCCTCTTAAGCCATCTCATCCTCCACCATTTCCAACATTCTCATTGGAAAGAATAGCGCAACAAAATCAAGGTGTTGAATCAACACTAACCCCGACATCCTTTTCTCCGTCACCCTCAAATAGTTCATTTTGGATTATGAGGAATCATCAAAGTCAACCACCCGACCACATAGAAGTCGACACCTCTCTACCTCCACCATCATCCTTAGTTGAGCCATCATCGAACGTTCCTCCACCAATCCCTCCTTCTTTTAAGGATCCTCAACCCTCTTCAGTTGATCCTCCACGTCAAGCCATTTCCTTTCTACCACCACCATTTCCGAGCCATGAAAAATATTGTTATCATTGTCAACATGTTGAAATCTTGATACATGAAGTACGTGAAGATCATCATTTCATGTTCTATCACCTCCTCGAACGTTTCGATGAGATCAACAAACCCAAACAACCATGAGCTTAAGAATTCAAGTAGTGTCCTAGTTTTAAGCCTAATTTAGATAGTTTAGGAATCATATTTCATGTCTAAATCATTCTCTTAGTTTTAGAGATTTGTAGATCATTTCTCATATTTTTATTGAATGAAGTTACATGTTATATGCCATATTATTTTGATTATATGTTTGTTACCTTAATACATATCTCATTTTGATGTTAACATCATTTGTTACATCACCATTGCTGTATTTTGTCTACAGTCAGACGGATCCCTCTATTTTGCCTAGACGGATCCCTCTAAGGGGGGAACCGTGGGATCCGTGCAACAGAAGACTTGTTTTCTACTAACTTGAGTCTTATTTGCAGGAAATTATGCATTATATACTTGTTTTCTAACCTTTGTTTTGTAGATTTTCAATATACACATGAAGACTTTGACACCCTAAGCTAGGGGAGTTTTGTGTCAAAGCAATACATTGCAAAACTATTTGCAATATAATTCACACTAGGATTACATTACATGACGTCCCCTTGCAAAGTTGTAATCATCAAAGGGGAGCATATTCGTCACAAAGACGAAACCATTTGCAAACATAGTTGCAATGCACTAGTTTAGTTTTTATTCTTTCTTGACGCCCTCACAAAGGGATGGACTCGTCAAGGGGCAGCTAAGACGAGAACACTTCCCGTAACTTGCTCTCTATATCCTTTTTATTTTTATTTTCTTTTTAAATGTTTTTCTTAAAACAATGTGTTAAGTTTCCTTTCGACGCTCTTTTTGTTTCGACAAAAAGGGAGAGAAGAGAGTAAAAACTCCAATTCAAACTTTTACGAATTTTAGTTTTTCCTTAAAATAATCTTATGTTTTGTCATCAACAAAAAGGGGGAGATTGTTAATACAAATAAGCCGTAAAAACGTTTATTTATATTTTACGATCTTCTAATGTTTTGTCGATAACAAACGTAAAATCATTTTAATGAAACAAATAAAATACGTAAATGGTTTGAGTCAATAGTTTACTAGCACACTTACATTTTCCATACAAAACACTAAACAAGTAATAGTTCCTTTATGATTTAGTAATGCATATGTACAACAACTAGTGTTTACATATTGGGTAGATATATACATAATTAGTATGTATTGTTATGGGTAATACAATGGGTAGAAGTTTAAGTATTTGACCCATTGACTAAATACATTGAATCTAGTTGGGTAGAACCCAAAGTCCAGGACCTATACCCATGGAGCATAACCCATAACCCATTGCATGACATCATGCATAAGTCATAATGGGTATTATCCATGACCCATGGAGCTAACCTATGACCCATGGACTAGATGCATTGCATCTAGTAAATACATTGTATCTACTAGGATACCCATGGCCCAAAGTCTAGGACCCATTACCCATAACCCATGACCCATGACCCAAAACCCATGGGCAAAGAGGAGCGTCCCACGGTTCCCTCAGTTTGCACTGGACGGATCCCTCAAGTAAGGGATCCGTGGGATCCATGGAGCAGTAGCACATTTTCCTCTATAAATAGTGAGCCATTTCTTCATTGTAAAGTACCCCTTTTACACATATCTTTTCTTTGAGTTGTAAACTCTCTAACCATAGATCCAAGTGATCTTTGTATGTAGTTTTGTGTTTGTGTGATTCTATAGGTTCCTCTTAAAGGCGAGATCACCACCTCTTGAAGTCGAGCAAGCTCAAGTCCATGACTTGCCATGCTTCATCATCATCAAGACTATTAATAGTATCTTGTTGATAGTTCTCTTCTTTCTCATTAGAAGTGTAGTTTCGATGACATTAGTGAAAGATGTCTAAAGGGTCAAGACGAAGACATTAGTGAAAAGTGTCGAAGAGTCAAAGTAAAGGCATTAGTGAAAGGTGTCGAACGTCCGTGTTGAAAGCATTAGTGAAGGGTACTTAGAAGTCAAGTCAAAAGGCTTTAGTGAAGGGTGCCTAGAAGTCATGTCACAAGGTATTAGTGAAGGGTGCCTAAAAGTCGAGTCAAAGGCATTAGTGAAAGGTGCCTAACGTATGCATTCAATATGGTGTGTCGATGTACAAGATAGATTTGTATTGGGTCAAAGGATATTGATATCCTTGTTGATGTTGTCATAAGGAGTGGATCTCCTTAGGGATAGGATTTGTGTAGTGTTGGGTAGTAGTTCCTCCTTTGTAATGGAACTCGGTATCTAGTCTTGTACCGGATAAAAGGTAGGCGACGTTGTGATAGGTTTGGTTATACCTCGTGGAATAACCCGGTATCTAGCCTTGTACCGGATAAAGAGTAGGCAATGTTGTGAAGGCTTCTCCGCCACAAGGAGTTGGTGTTGTGTAGTGATTACGAACTCTCGAGTAGGTGACTCGGGGAGTGGAGTATGGCAAGGAAGGTGTCCTTGTAGCCGAACCACTATAAATACTCGCGTTGTGGTTTTGTGCTTCTTACTCTTTATCTTAGCTTTTATTTATCTATACGCTTGTCTATCAACATCCAACATACACTTTTAAATAGATTGACATAAGTCGATCTAAATAGTTTAAAACCAAGTTTTAATCAGTAAAACTATTCACCCCCCCCCCTTCTAGTTTTCCACACATTCTTTATAGAATCTGAATATCTTACTCATCACATAATCTACTCCTCTCCTTCTATCCTCCTTATTCATAAAGTATACCGATAGCTTAAGTTCTTTCTCATTATTGGATAGTGACGAGAATTGCTCAATCTTAAATGGCATTTGGTAGGAAATATCATCGGTCTCATCCTTGAATCTAACTATCTCTAATGATGGGTCATAGGTCATTCCAGATCTATCTATGAATGGTCTTCCTAGAACTACATGGGACAAGCTAGGTTCTATAGCCATACTAATATCTTCCACAATCATGAAATTCGTTAAGTATGTGAAGCTTCCTACATAAATGGGCAATCCCTTAATCTACCGAGAAGATTCCATCTTATTCTAGGATCATCGGGATCTTGCCTACTTGGGAGAGGCTTTTTCATCACCCAATTATAGTATGTGCTAGTCATGTTGTTTATTGGGGATTTGCGATTGATGTAGGATTTTACCATGAAGAGGTGTCCTATGTAACATGGTATGTTGAAATTTCTAGGATTTTCAATAGTGATGCGTGGGGATCTCATAGCATAAAAGGGACGAAGGTCGCGTACTAGGTGTGGTTGGTATGAGAGTTCCTCTTTCATAGGAAACTTGTTGAATTACTCATCACCTAATTCGTCTCCTTCTTTAGTTGTTTCATCTTTAGGAGGCTCACTAACCTCAAGCATCATCTTATGGTTATCGTCATCATTAGTCCTATTTGGTGTTACTAAGGTGATGGCATTTACAAAGTGAACGTGTTTTGATGAAGACGGGACCCTATTTTCATTGCCTAATTGCGAGTGAGCAAAAAACTTGCTTGGTTCCTTAATCTTTACAATGGAAGCTTTTTCAGAGGAGTGAGTCGAGATGGCATTAACCTTCTCAGTTACCGTCTTATCAACATGATTGTTAATGGCTTTCAAGAGGTTATCAATCTTCATATTGATCTCGGTTTTTTGTTGATTAAAGTTATCCAAAAGCTTGGATATTTGGGCTTCTAGAGATGTTGCGAAATTTCGCATCATCCCTTCTAAGTTACATTGACTAGGACAATGAAGGCTTGTCGTATTGTTGGGGCCATGGGGAGTTGTTAGAAGTGAACTCTTTGGTTTGACTCCAATTATAGTCGGGTTTTCCCTTCCATGCCTCTCGGGCTTCATTGTAAGTCCTAGGTCTGAGGGTTATCGGGAGTCTTCCTCTCATTTCATTGGTGCACGAAGATGCGTAGTCCACTGAATCTTGTTAGAGGAGTCTCGTGCAATTACGAGTGTCATGGGGACCACTACATAACTCACACAAGGAAGAGACTTTCTTCACTTGGCATGAAGATTTAGGAGCTTCGTAGGAACTCATGAGTAATTTGACTTGATCTTTAAGTTCGAGCATCCTACGATTAGAAGGTTGTGAGTCGATTGGAGTCAAGGATGTTGCCTTTAAGGTTTTGAGCAACTCACGGGGGTCATTCCAACATTCGTTGTCATAGAGGGCAAGGTCCTTTATAGTTCCCCACGATTCTTCCAAGGTTAATTCAATAAGCTTACCGCCGGCCGCTTGGTCAATGGTTTGCCTTGTGGAGAGATTGACATGATCATATAAAATTTGGACTTGGAGCCAAAGATCAATGCCATAGTGAGGGAATTTGTGAAGTAATTCCTTGAATCGAATCCACGCCTCATAAAGAGTTTCACCTTGAAGATGTTGGAACATCAAGATGTCATTCTTAAGCTCGGTGGTTCTCCCCGGTGGGAAAAATTGGGCGAGGAAACGGGTGGTGAGATCATCCCAACTTGAGATTAATCCTGCGGGAAGTCGCTCAAGCCAATTACCAGCTTGGTCCCGTAGAGAGAATTGGAAGAGACGCAATCGCGTGGTCTCCCGAGTGGTAGCATCAAGGTCAATGGAGTCAACAATTTTAAGAAAATCCTTGAGATGCTGATTAAGATCTTCAGAATGAAGTCCATGGAACGCACATCCGTTTTGCACCAACCGGATGGTGTCGGATCGCAGGGCCATAGTTTGAGCTTGATGAGGGAGCTCAATGGTATTCCTATAGGCTTGATGGCTCGTTCTAGAGTATTCACCAAGAGTACGGCCTCTTGGCGGGTCGAGTGGTGATTGGTTGAGTGGTAGTGGTTGATTTGCTGGTGGACTGTTGTTGGGTGGATTATCACCTTCCATGATGAAAAGTGACAAGGCTACGAACAAAAACACAAAGAAAATGGATAGACTAAAAGAAACAAAAGAAAAATAAAGAAAAAGCTCATTTGATTGGAATCAAGCGAGTAGACCTAATCGAGATAGAAACCTAACTAGCTATTCTATTCCCCGGCAGTGGCGCCAATAACTTGATAGCGTGGGTTCGGGGTCGAAAGACTTCCTTTCCCACGAGCAAGCTTTACAACCCACTAGACAGTGTACCTAATCGTTGTTGTGTAGTATGGGTAAGCTCATTGATCGTTCTCTAGGAGAATAGAGATTCTAGGTAGAGATGTATCATGAGAAGATGAGGTTGAGGATGATTTTTTTAGCTTTTTATATTTTTTAGAAAACAAGTAAATATCTCAGGGTTTAGGAGTAGGGGGTGGTACTTCTACCAATTTTAACTACTAACAACTAATTAAACTAATGAAAAGGAAAAGATAAGCTATGGATTGATTGGTGTGTTCTTATGATAATTAAAAGTGTGTTTACTTAGATGTTCTTACTCCCTAGTTATCTCTTATTGGTTGGTTGAATTGCATCTTCAGTCTAATTGGTGTGTTGTAACTCTCCTCAAGACTATCCGGGATCGCCAAGTACCGTATTATCTCCCCCGAATACTCTATTATCCTAAAGCTACAACTCACGCAATAAACAAAACGATGGCTCAAGTGTACTCTCAAGCTTTGTACTATTTAGGATGTTCTAGCTCGCAACTATTAAAGAAGAAGCCAGTTTTCCTTACTCAAGTTTCTACCAATTAAAACAAGAGACAAGCTAACCAAAATCAATAACTAGGTTTCATAGATCTAAGCAAACACAATAATAATTTAGCTACTCATGATAGATAAGCAAGAACAAACACAAACAATTGAACATAGTATAAACATAGTGATATAATAGATTAACAAACTTATCTTAAAGTGTATAGAAGGGTATGTAACCCTAAAATGCTTCCCAAGTCAGACCTTACACGAGTTAGGGTTTGGTCTCCAAAATTACTACTCTTTAAATGCATAAAAATTGAATTCTATATATAGATTTACAAGTGCGACGACGTCGCCTTTCGGAGGTGACGCCGTCTGGTCGTCGTCATTAGGGTTTCTTTTGCGACAAGTCATCAATGGGACGGCGTCAGTTGAGGAGTGTGACGCCTTCTGGCTTCAATATGCACGTAGTCTTATATTTGATCTTGGTTGTCTGGTGTAAAATAAAGGGAGACGCCCTCTAGTTTTAACATTTGGCGTCATCATGCTTTAGAACCAAAAACATACCTGAGCCGTCGCTTGCACTTTAATTAGAGAACTTTATAAGTGACGGCATCGCCCTTTGAGTTGGGACGCCGTCAGGCTTCAGAAACCTCCTTGGATCTTGACTTTGTCATTTTCTTCATGTTTTCGCTCCTTTTTTGTCCATAAATGATTTATTCCAGAAATTTGCTTCCAAAAGACCTAAAATGTGAAAAGGAACGATTTTAAGTAGTAGCGGATATAAAATGTGTCGATTTAGGGCTTAAATGACCCCCTAAAAACGTATGTTTTAAGTCATTATCACATATCACACAACACACAAAATAATTCTCATGATCAACACAATTAAAGACATTAATATGATTAAAATTAATAGAAATAATACCAAACATTAGATTCAAAGCATCAAGTGCTACAATTCCAACCATGTGATTCCAACCTAAAAAACTACCAAAATACAAATCCTCCATCCCTAAACCTTCTTGGAAATCGGCCTCATGTTGTGAGTATATGACTTAGGGGTGTTTGGTAATAAGGATTTTTGGTGATGTATATGGTGTTTAATTGGTTTGAACTAAAATCAAGCCTTATGATGTAAAGTTGATCAAGTCATATGTCTTGCAAATGTTGACCAAACCAACTCCCCAACACCTCTAGAAATGGGTGGGGAGTGGTAGAAGGGAGTCGCTCAAATGTGTGTTGGTTTACAGAGAATTGGTTGTAAGTTAAAAAGAGATTATTATATGATATGATGATGAATACACTTAGCCAAGCACTCTATTAATACAATTACTACACTTGGTTACCAAGCAAGTTTCTTAGTCACAAAGTGTCATAAAAGTGAAATAAAAATAAGTAATGAAGAGTATATGATCGACCATGGGGTTAATGGTACTTAATTCCACACTTAAATGCAACTTTGGAAGACACTTTCTGCAGCAACCCACGGCTGGAACTCTTAACCAGGCGGTTGGGAACATTCTGTTGGGTTAACCGGGCGGTTGGGATTCTCAACTCGGCGGTTGGGACCTTTCTGTCCACTCTAACCCGGCGGCTGGAATTCTCAGTCGGGCGGCTGGGATTCCTGCTTAACCCAAGGTTGGAGTTTTAAGCCACTGGGTTGGGTTTCTGCTTCAACCTTCGGTTGGGATCTTGAACCATGGGTTGGTATGATTGGTTCCAACCTTTCTTTGGCTATTTTACTCCATCTTTAAGAATCTTTCCTTGGTTCTTAATCCGACTCTTTCAATCATTGAATATCTTCTTAATCAATGCACTTTCTAATAATCTCAACACAAATCATTATCTTTAGAGAAAAGCCTCATTCTCATATCTTTTCTTGAATTATCATCTTTTCTTCGTCTTTCTTGTTATTTCCTTAGGCATGGTTGTACCTGAACCTGAATATATCTTTTGTACCTTTTAAGCGTAAAATGTTCATAAATACAACCAAATGCACAAACATACGAATAATGCGAATAAATATGTACAAAATGAGCGTTATCATGAACCATTGTGCTTGGATCTTTTGTGATGAAGGTAGTGTTTTGATTGTTACGTGTGACATTAGCCGCTTTGGAACCTTTATTTTTTCATCAAAGAAATCTTCATGTTGTTATGAAAAAATCTGAGTTTTTACTGATGTACCCATGATGTTTTCTGAGGCTAGCATACTAATTTTTTTGGTTATTGAAGTTTGTTGTGGCTGAAATTTGTGGTTTCAAGTATTCTTGGATATGTTATTTGATGCAGGTTTTCTGACTACGATTTAATATTTATAGAGTCTCGTCTACCTAAGGTCTAACTATTCCACTAACGAGTAGTGAACCCGATCGTGCGTAGTATAGAAGGTGGTAAAGCTGGTTGTTCCCAAGAGCTATGTAGCTGACGATCCTATTAAGTCTAAGTGTCACGGTTTTTAATTGTTTTTAAGATGAAATGATTAATTAAGCTAAAAGACAAGAAATAAATAACGAAAAGGAAATTGAGGTTGTGAACAATGGTGAGAAAGTGTGCTAACCTAATTATTCATCCTATCAAGTTATGTCTATGTGTTCTAATTACTTCCTATTGATTCAAGTGGGGGTTTAAGTCGTGATGACAGCATTTGGTCAGTTCATCATAACCTATCAATAAAGATTCCTACCCGACGTCAAATGCCTACCCTTTGGGGAGTCGAGGGTCTAAAGCAGCCTAAGCCAAGTCATTAAGTACCCTACATGCAAGATTTGAAACAATGTGTACACGGGCGCAAGCATGTTAGACACACATCTCTAAATTCTTAAGTTCATTCTTTCGAATGTTGATCCTTTGGTCAATTCGCACAAGAGGTATTGGTAGTCTTTTGGTCAATTCTTACCAACCCTCTCTACCTACATACTTAGGCTCTTTTGGTCAATTCTCCTAAGCAAATAAATACGACCGCAACTCAAAACTATCGAAGCTAGCGTGACTACCAACGAACCATGCATGCATACACTAGAAACAATAATTGAAGAATGAAAACATAAACAATACAATCAAGAAATCATAACTAGGCTAGCACCAAAGGTGCTTAGCTGATCATATTAAAAGACACAATCAATTCAATGTGTAACATGATTAATGAATACATGAAATAAAGTGTAAAGAAATAGAAATCGCTAAAGCTTATCGATGATATATAGTGATTTCTCCCTTGGATGGCTCCGTATGCTATGTATGATCTGCCCTGGACCCTTCTACACGTTCTTTGCCTTTGTGCTGTGAGGGAATGATATGAAATGCAGATTTTAGGGCTTGTAATTATAGGCCCGACCATAGTTATGGCGTAACTTAAGTGAGAGTTACGCCGTAACTTAATTATCCTCCAAACTCAACTCTCGTAAAAGTGATTACGGTGTAACTTAAGCTTAAGTTACGCCATAATTTTAGCTCCGCCGTAAATTTATTTAGGATTACATCGTAACTTAATTATCTTCCAAACTGAAGTCTCGTAGTGCTGGTTACATCGTAATGCAAGTTTGGGGGTTACGGCGTAGTTGATGGAGGCGCAAAATGTTACATAACCTAGATGGTTATGGCGTAACTTAAGTTGAGAGTTACGTCGTAACTGCCGTTGACTTGGTCTTTGTAACGTAATCCCAGCTACGGCATAACTGAGAGTGGGAGTTACACCGTAGCTTCTTCAATGATAGCATACTAAGGTAAAACTGTTAAAAAAATCTCCAAATCCGCGTCTCTAAGCTCCAATGCTCAAATATTACCTGGAAACAAAATATAAAGGAATAAGAGTATATATTCATAT
Organism: Chrysanthemum seticuspe; assembly: GCA_019973895.1. NCBI lineage: Eukaryota > Viridiplantae > Streptophyta > Magnoliopsida > Asterales > Asteraceae > Chrysanthemum > Chrysanthemum seticuspe. Next base: position 80,183,982 of record BPTQ01000004.1, read on the forward strand.
AAATAACATAAAATATGAGCATAAACGGGGGAAATTGACACTTCAAAGTCAGGATTATTTGATGTTATCAAATATCCCCCCCCCCCTCCACTTGAACTCTACTTGCCTTCAAGTAGACCTTATTAGAATAATTTCTAAAAAGATATCCCCCAAATTACCTGGAAGATATGAGATTAAAATTTCCTTATGGTTGAATAAATCAAAGTCGAACACCTCACGAAATGGGAACAAACACTCATACTCTCACTTCCAATCTAAGTGTCAATTTCAGGGTGATCACTCAAAGCACAATCATAGCAAGTATTCTATCATAAGCTTGGCGGTTACACAAATCTTCACCACTAGAGTTAAGGATTAAAAAATCTTGAAGGAAATATGGGTGAACATAATATTAGGTTAAGGGTGAAAAGTCATTACTAACGTTTCATGGTAAAGTGGACAAAATCAATGATACATGACCAAATCCATGGCCAAGACACCACAGATTGCTCGCTTCATCACCTAGACGTGCTTCATGACTAAAGGGTAGGATAATACATGGGAAATAAATGGTGTAAAATGAAAAATAACAAACAAATAGTCTTAACCTATAACCAAGTTTTCACCGCCCACCGTCCATCTAAAGTTCAAGCTTCAAGATGAAGAAACTGGATCATGATGTATCAAGCAAATGTGCCATTAGCGGACATCATGATGGGCGTATTACCTGTTCTTCAAACTGTTGTTGCAATAACGTCAGTAACTCAAATCTTCAAATGTGACCGAGGTGGCCTCCTCGATGCTAATATCTAATGAGCTCATAACATAGTACTTATACATTGCACTTTTAATAACATAAACTAATAAACAATGATAATAACTTTTTTTTTGAATCATAACTATTACAAATAAAAAAGATAAACATCCCCCCACTTGAGATGAACATAACTGGAAAATATGGGGGGTCTTCCATGATCTTCAAATAGAAGTCTTTGACGTAAGCGTGATTCCGGAACCTTTCAACTCAAACCTTGAACTTGGGCAAACAGTGACTTCCCGACCATAAATTAAGACTACAAGGTAGGCCAAGGCGAATAGGTGTAAAGAAACAAACATAATAAGGGTATTAAAATGAAAAGAATGGCTCTGAAGGGTGTATCTAGGGGTATCTTTCACTAAATATGAGTGTAACAAAAGGGTTTAACATGGGGTTCGAATAGTCGAGGTGACTAATCAATAAACACACATATATATAGGCTATTTGGGTGATAATCCTAAAATATTGCCTTCTTGAACTGATTATTCCATATATATTAAGCTAACTCGACACACCTCGTGTATGGTCTCAAAATGATGAAAAGTCCAAGTTCTAAAGTTTACAAGCTATCGGCACACTCGTATTTTGGTGGATTTGGGTAAATAAGTGAAAATGAATAAGGCTAAATCTGACCATGGAATCAAAGGTTATAATGTGCTCGGCTAAGGTCTAATCTAGTTAGGTTAAGAAAAACATGTCAAAATTTTAAAAATGGCATAATTTTTCAAAATAAATTAGAAAAATAAGGGCAACTAAGTTCAAGTAATAATTCTACTCCCGTCCCCCCACTTGAGATGTACAAAGTCCCATTTGTACTAAACATGAAATAAAGGTGAATAGAAAGTATAATTAGAGCTAGAACTTCCCTGAAATTTGCTCCAAAAAGAGAAAAGGCCCACGATGAAAGTCGTGCCTTTGTTAAGTATCCATGAGCAAACTTCAATCCTTGAAATCACAACTAACCAACAAGCATAATTCTAAAAATAAAAAGGAAAAAACAGAAAAACAAATAAAACCTAACACACTTTCGTAGGAATCACGGTTGCATTTAGCATATGCAACAAGCCTTTTAAACCACTTGGTGTCCTAAGTGGACGAGTGTAGTCTCGTGAGGGCTTACAGCGAACATACCCAAAAAGTTTATTTAGAACTAATACAAGGCTATTGTGCAAATATAAAAATAAATTTAAAGCTGCAGGATGAATTACGACGTAACCAAATGAATGAGTTATGCCGTAATTGGTTTGAACCTGTAAATCGTCTATACATAAGACATGTTACGGCGTAAATAGGGCTGGAAGTTACGTCGTAACTGGTTGAAAACCTGGATCGAGTTCCTACTGCAGAATGGTTACGGCGTAACCTAAGATAAAGTTACGCCGTAACTTGCTAACGGGACAGAATCCAAGTCCCCATCAAAGGCCGTTCATTCAACTCCAATTCCTGAAAAAATGTTAAAAGCACAAAACCCAACAATAAAAATAAAAACAGAAAAAGGAAAGAGATCATTCGGGTTGTCTCCCGAAAGAGAACTGTTGTTTATTAACGAGTCTATAAGTTAGACTCAAAGCCACGGGGTTTTATGGAGGCCTTCGAACATGACCATCCTTAATCGTCATTTGACCGGAGGAAGGCTGGTCCCAAACAGTTGGAGGTGTGAAAGGAGTCATGCAATATCGAGTCTCTCGCAGAAAATTAGATTTGGCCCATTCATCATGAAATTTAGCTTCGGATTCCTATTTTAATTTAACCATTCTAAATTTTACTTTAATCTAATTTTCAAATGAAATCCCATGGTAGCCGACTTCTTCTCTCTTTTCTTTATTAAAACATGCCCATTCATTACGTTTGAGCAAGTTTGGCTCAGGGAATTCTCCTCCATTATAAACCTTGAGATAAGGATCACATGTAGGCCAAGCTTGAGTAGTTCCTCCAGACACCATAATTGCCGGTGCACAAAAGTGAATAGTCAAATCTATATTTTCAAACCAGGCGGTCATAATATGGTATTCCCGAAACCAATTTTCCTTAATTATTTTCTCCCCTTCAAAACACCACCAAACGGTTGCCTCCTTTTTCATCCGTTTCACAAAGAATTGGCCACCTCTATTCCAATGTTTGATAAAAGGGGAGCATATTAGCAAATTTAATTTCGAGCCCTCTATCATAGTAGTCATGGGTGCACAACAATGTAATTTCCCCATTGCAACAGTTACACCACTTTTATCCATATTCCCATATGAAATCCGACCTTCTTCGTTATCCCGCCAAGAAGATTCATCGCTATCATAGCTATCATTAGACTCCAATTCTTGCGTATGACAAATATATGAAGGAGTAAAAACATCATTAGAACTGTCGAGTTAATTAGCTGGCTCCTCCTTAGTTACTCAGTCTACCATGCACGAGCTTACTACTTCTTCTAGTTCTTGGCAAAGAACACTGTCCATCTTAAACACTACACTATCATGATTGTATCCCAATGAGATCTCATTTTTAAAAACCTTGATTCGGACGCGTGAGGTGCCTAGGAAAGGTCTCCCAATAATTAAGTGCTCTCTAGGGGTGTTGTCCATATCAATAACAAAAAAGTCTGAAAGAAATAGAAACTTGTCGACCTTAACCAATACATTACCCGTAATTCTAATCGGAGTCGCCTTAGTCATATCTGCCATTTCAATCACCATGCTTCTTTTCCAAAGATTAGTTAACCTAAGTTTTAGAAATATTGAAAGTGGCATAACGTTCACACTAGACCCAAGATCGGTTAATGCCGATAGATCATGATTACCAATAGAGCATGGAAGAGTGAAGCTATCTGTGCTAATCTCCTTCTTCGGTAATTGGCTAGGCATTTCATTCGCATAAGTGATTTCTAGATTTGGCTCGATAACTATTCCCTGGTTATGACGTAACTCATCGCAAGAGTTACGGTGTAATTCATCACTGCTGTACGATCCGTCTTCAATTTCCTGCATAGTACCAAAAGTATGGAAATTATCATTTGATTCATTAACCTCGTCGTTCGTAAAGATAGCCTTGCAAGATACCATAGGTTTACTTCCTTCAGGTTCTTCATTACTTCTTTGCACCTCTTTACTAAGCTTCCCAATCATTGCCTCCAAGTTCTTTAAAGATTCGTCATAGCTAGAGAGGCTTTTGTTCATAAATTCATCCTGCTCATTTTGCCTTTTGTTAGAGTCCTCAAGGTATTTGTTGATAGCATCCTCTAGATTAGATCTTCTTTCTCCAAAAGGTGCATGATTGTAGCACCCCCGGTGGTCCTCCACGATATCCATTTCCATTTGATCCATGGAAAGGTCTATTAGTTTCACCATACTTGACCTCTTCAATTTTTCTATTTTCATCATTAAGATGGAAATTTCTAGCAAGATGAGCTCCACCACATGTCTCGCACCCAACCTGAATAGCCTGCACACTTTTTTTAAGCTTTAGCATATCACGGTTAAGAGATCTAGTTTGTTGGTGATAGCGGCAATACCATCCAAACTTTCGCCTAAACTTCTATGGCTTCCTCCTTCATGCCACTTTTAAAAGTGGGTGGCCATGTTTTGTATAGCTTCCAATAAAAGTGTAGGTGTTATTCCAGGGATTGGCCCCTGAGAATCGAGCATTTGCCTTGTAGCAATTCCAATAACCTTATAGAAGATGTTGACCTTTTGCTGATTGTTGAGGTCATGAGTAGGGCATTAGTATAAGAGGTCATTATACCTGTCCAAGGCTTGGTATAATGTTTAATCGCCTTCTTGTCTAAAATTGTGAATCTCTTCACGTTGTTTTGATGTTCTTGATGGAGGGAAAAATCTTTGAATGAAAGCCCTTTTTAGGATATTCCATGTGTCAATAGTCCCACCGAAAAGTCTATCCACCCATCATCTAGCCAATCCCGTAAGTGTCTGATAACATCAAATAGTCCTGAATATTAAGTGTCAATTTCCCCCGATAATGTTCGTATTTTATATCATTTATATGGATTACACTTGTTTTCCTCTATATTTCACTTTCAGGTAATTTACGAGCATTGGAGCTAATGAGACGCGGATTTGGAGAGTTTATTGAAGATATATGATAGTATGCTTATTTTGAAGTAATTACGGCGTAACTCTTCTCTCACATTATGCCATAACAGAAGCATGGCTAAGAAAACCAACTAAACTGAAAATTACGGCGTAACTCTCTCCTCGGATTACACCATAACTAATTAGGTCAAATGATGTTCCACGCCGCTGCAAGCTACGCCATTACTCTTTCTACAAACACAGCGTAACCATGATTTATTGAAGATATGGCGTAACTCATTCCTGATGTTACGCCGTAACCAGCTTTTCCAAAGCAAAATACGAAGAAATGGATGTTACGACGTAACTCTCAACTTAAGTTACGTCATAACCAGATTTGGCCTATAAATACCGCCCAAAATTCTGCATTTCTCATCATTCCCTCCACATACAAAAGTAGAGAACGTGGGTAGGAGGCTGAAGGCAGATCTCGAGGAACATACAGAGCCATCTCCAAGGGAGAAATCACTCCCTAACGATAAGCATTAGCAATTTATCATTTCTTTTACTTTTAATTCATGTATTTCATTATGTTAAACATTGAATCGATTGTTTCAGTTAATATGAGCGGCTAAGCACCTCTGGTGCTAGCCTAGTTATGATTCCTTAATTGTTTCGTTTATGTTTACATTGCTTCCGTATAATTGTTTCTAGTGTATACATGCACAGTTTGTTGGTAGCTACCCTTGTTTCAGTAGTTTTGAATGGCGGTAGTGTCTAGTTGCTTAGGAGATATGACCAACTGCCCCTTAGTAGGTAGACTGAGTGGGAAGGGTAAGAATTGACCAACTGATGACCCTTCTTTGCTTGTGAGATTTGACCAACTAATCACTTATCGTTTGGATGAACTTAAGAAGTTAGGGATGAGTGTTTAAGATTCTAGCGCCCGGGCACTCATTATTATGAATCTTGCATGTAGCGGAACTTAATGACTTGGCTTAAAGGACTAAAAACAACTGGACTTTCAAGGGTAGTAGCTTGATCTCCGGTGGAAACCTTTGCTGATAGGTTAGGACGAACTGACCAAATGATGTCCTAGCGACTTAAACCCCCACTTAATTAGGTTAGCACACTTCTCCTCTATTGATCACAACCATAACCTTTATTTGCTTTTATGCATTTCTTACTTTAGTAGTTAATTAACCATTTCAACCTTAAAACCTATTAAAATTTGTGACACCTAGACTTAATTAGAATCCGCTCACATAGCTCTTGGGACGACCTCAGTTTTACCAAATACTACACTACACACGATCGGGTATACTGCCCGTTAGAGCATTAGGGTAGACCATAGGTATAACGAGACATTATAAATATTAAAATATGGTCAGTAAAACCAGCATCAAGTTTTTGGCGCCGCTGCCGGGGAGTTATATTAGGATTTTCATTAAGTCTTTCATTTTTATTTTGTTTTAACTTTTCTCAATTTCTCACGATCTTTTTCAAGTTTTGGGTACCATGGAAGTTGTTAACATTGATGACCTCACTCTTGAGGAATATTTGGTGTTCACAAGAGAAGAACAAGGACCGGGGCTCGTAAGACCGGCGATTGGAGCTAATGTCCGTTTCGAAATTAAAGATCAGTTTATGAGGGAGCTTTGTGCTAACCCTTTATCAGGAAACAGGGACAAAGATGCATATGAACACGTTGAGAATGTCTTGTACATCGCAAGCCTTTTCAACATTCCTGTTGTTTCTCATGATGTTGTTATGCTACGAGTGTTCCCCATGAATCTTATTGGAGGAGCAAGAAGATGGATCGTAAGATTGCCCACCGGGGCAGTTGATACATAGGCTCTACTAAAAAAGCATTTTATCCAAAGATATTGTCCTCCTTCAAAGATATCTAATCAGCTCATAGAAATCCACAATTTCAAGCAAGATAACGATGAAACGTTGTATCAAGCCTGGGATAGATAAAACAATCTCCTCTACAAGTGTCCGACTCATGACCTGAACAACCAGCAAAAGGTCAACATCTTTTACAAAGGTATCAACATAACTACAAGACAGATGCTAGACTACCAAGGACCAAGTCCGAGCATGACCCCTACTCTTGCCATTGAAGCCATCCAAAAAGTGGCCGATCATTCCCAAAAGTGGCACGATGGAGGAGAAAAGAGAAACCTCGACATAAATCTTGATGGAATTGCCGTCATCACTAGCAAAATTGAAAATCTTGGTCGGGATACGCTCAAGCTCAGAGAAAGTGTTCATACCATCCAAGTAGGTTGCGTAAGCTATGGAGGAATACATCTCACCAAAAATTGTCTTTACATTGACAAAGATAGCATAGTTGAAGAAGCTAAATATGGAGAAAATTGACCGTTTTATGGGGATAATCGTAATAGTAATGGCTATCATGGAGGACCTCCTAGAAATTACAACCGCGGGCCTTATAGAGAAAGAAGGCCCAGCATTGAAGAGACCATTAACCAATTCCTAGAAACCTCAGCCCAAAAGCAAAAAGAACAAGATAAATGGCTCAAAGATTTCTAGGAAAACACAAATAGAAGCCTCTCCAATCACGACACAACCCTAAAAAACCTAGAAGCTATAGTGGAGAAACTTAGTGCAGAGATAGAAAAGAATGACACTGAATCTGAGGGAGTTAAACCTATGGTGCTATGTAAGGCCGTTTTTGCTGATGATGATTCAAAGATTGTGAATGAAGATTTTCATTCTCCTAATTCAAAAGTTGCGACTGTCGACAACAGTTTGCTGTTACGCCGTAACTATCCTAATGAGTTACAGCGTAACCAGGAACCAGAAGACGAGAACAGGTTAGAAACTGAGTTACTTTCAATTAAAGATGTTTGCACAAACGGGTTTGTCATTCCATGTTTAGTGGGGGATCATGATCTCTTGGGATTAGCGGATCTTGGGTCTAGCATAAACATCATGCCACTCTCAATATTTTGGAAACTTAGATTAATCCATCTTTGGAAAACGGACATGGCTATTGAGATGGCTAACATGACCAAAGCAACCCCTCTTGGGATCACGGGTGGGGTTTTTGTCAAGGTCGATAGGAGAAAACCCCGAGGGAACACTTAATTCTTGGTAGACCTTTCCTTGCCTCATCACAATCCCAGATCAAGGTTTTGGAAAAGGAACTCTCGTTGGGATATTATGACGAGAGAGTAGTATTTAGAATGGACGATACTTTGTGCCGCGAACCAGATGAAATTGCAACAAATGAAGTTTCCAAGGAGTTACAACTTAATTGTTCCAATAATTTTCCTCCTTCTTATTTTGGCCATTTGCAGGGAACTGAGTCTAGTGAAGAAGACAACAATGATGAAGAAGATGATGAAGTCCGACCTTCCGTTCCTGATATTGTTGCTACGGGAAAACTTCATTGGTGTGCTGCTGAAATTACTTTGATTAAGGGTTCTAAATTAACATTGCCAACATGTTCTCTGTTTCTCAAAGGATGCAATGGAGGAGGACATTTTTCATTAGAAGGATAAAAGAGGAAGCAAAAGTTTGGTGGTGTTGGGAAGACGAAAAACTGATCAAGGAGCATTGGTTTCGAGGACATGATATTATGACTGATTGGTTCGCTTAGGTTGATTATACTCTTCATTTTTGTGAACCGGCTATAATGTCTGATGAATACACTAAAGCATGGCCTATGTGCGATCCAAACTGAAAGATTTTCAATAGAGGAGAATTTCCCAATCCTAACTGGCTCAAACACAAGGAATGGCCGTGTTTTGATGAAGAAAAGAGAATGAAGGTCGGATACAAGGGAATCTCATTCGAAAATTAGGTTAAAGTAAAGTTTGGGGCTGTCAAACTAAAATGGGAAGTCGAGTCTAAATTTCGCTATGAATGGGCGGAAGCTAATTTTTTACAAGAAAATTGATACTCCTTGACACCGATTATTCCTCCATGTGTTTGGGACCAGTCATCCTCTAACAAAAAAGCAGCTAAGGAGGAAGTTGGCCAAGTCCAAAGGCCACCATAAAGCCCCATGGCTTTGAGTCTAACTTAAAGACTCGTAAACAAAGAAAAGTGCTCTTTCGGGAGACAACCCGAATTATCCCTTTCATTTGTTTTGTTTCCATTTCTGTAGGGTTTTGTGTTTTTAACCATTTTTGCAAGAAATCGAAGGAAGTTGCTGCAGCATGCTGAACGGGGACCTGATCTATCAACAGTTATTGCGTAACTCATTCTTATGGTTACGTCGTAACATACATTTTGCAGTAGTTCTTCTGACAGCATTAATGGTTACACCATAGCTACACTTTTGTAGCATCTGCCAGGTTTTGCATTAATTACGACGTAACTCCATCTAGGAGTTACGACGTAACTATCCTCTATAATAATTCTTTCTTTTTAAACACAATAACCTTGTATTAGTTTTTAAATGAACTTTGTAGGTATGTTTCCTATAAGCCCTCACGAGACTACACTCGTCCACTTGGGACACCAAGTGGTTTAAAAGGCTTGTTTCATTTGCTAAATGCAACCTTGATTCCTACGAAAGTGAGTTAGGTTTCTTTTCATTTTTCTTTTTCTTTTATAGAATTATGCTTGTTGGTAGTGTGATTTCAAGAATTGAAGTTTGTTCGTGGATGCTTATGCGAAGGCACAATTCTTTTTGTGGGCCTTCTTTCTTTTTGAAGCAAATTTCAGGGAAGTTCTCGCTCTAATTCTACTTTTCTCTTCACCTTTATTTAATGTTTAGTACAAAAGGGACTTTGTACATTTCAAGTGGGGGGACGGGAGTAGAATTATCTCTTGAACTTTATTTTGCCCTCGTTTTTCTATTTTATTTTGAAAAATTATGCCATTTTTAAAATTTTGGCATATTTTTCTTCACCTAACTAGATTAGACCTTAGCCGAGCACATTATAACCCTTGATATTATATGGTGAGATTGGCCTTATCCGTTTCCAAATTTTTACTCCAAATCCACCAAATTATGAGTGTGCCGGTAGCTTGTAAACTTTAGAACTTGGCTTTAAATCATTTCGAGACCATAGACGAGGTATGTTGAGTTAGCTCGATGTATTTGGACTTTTCAGTTTAAGAAGGCAATATTATAGGATTATCACCCAAATAGCCTATCATTGTGTGTTTATCGATTAGTCACCTCGAATTCTCGACCCCCATGTTAAACTCTTTGTTGCACTCACCTTTAGTGCAAGATACCCCTAGATACACCCGTCTGAACCATCCTTTCATTTTGTTCACCCAACATATTGTTTCGTTACACCCATGCACCTTAGCCTACCCTGTAGTCTTTATTTGTAATTGGGAAGTCATTGTTTGCCAAAGTTCAAGGTTCAAGTGGAAAGGTTCGGGAATCATGCTTTCGTCGACGACATATTCTTAAAGATCATTGAAGACCCTTCAAATTCTCATATTGTTCATCTCAAGTAGGGGGGTGTTATGTTTAGTAGTTATGATTGAAGAAAAAAAATGGATGAAGTGATTCGGAAGATATATATATATATATATATATATATATATATATATATATATATATATATATATATATGTATGTATGTATGTATGTATGTATGTGTGTGTGTGTGTGTGTTATAGTTATTTGATGATTGTAAAGTATGAAGTTATAAGCACTGTGTTTTTGAGCTCATTATAGTTTTGGTATCGAGGAGGCCACCTCGGTCACATTTGAAGATTGAAGTTGGTATTTGCGCCAATAGTTGGAGAAAAGGTAATGTGCCCATCATGACGTCTGCTAATGGCACATCTACCTGGTATATCATGATCCGGTTTCTTAACTTTGAAACTTGAATTTGGATGAATGGTAAGTGGTGATGACTTGGTTATAGATTTAGACTATTTGCTTGATTTTATTTTACACCAATTGTATCCCATGTCTTATCCTACCCTTTAGTCATGAAGCGTGTCTAGGTGATGCAGCGAGCAATCTTTGGTGTCTTGGCCATGGATTTGGTCATGTATCATTGATTTTTTCCACTTTGCCGTGACATGTTAGTAATGACGACTCACCCTTAACCTTTGTCATGTCTACCCATATTGCATTCAAGAATTGTTTAGTCCTTAACTCTAGTGGTGGAGATTTGTGTAACCGCCAAGCTAATGATAGAATACATGTTATGACTGTGCGTTGAGTAATCACCCCGAAATTGACACTTAGAATAGTAGAGAGATTTGAGTGTTTTGTTCCCATTTCGTGAGGTGTTCGGCTTTGTTTTATTCTAGAATAAGGGATTTGTAAATTTATATTTCCTAGGTAATGGGAGATATCTTTTTAGGAATCTATCTAATAAGGTCTACTTGAGAGCAAGTAGAGTTCAAGTGGGGGATATTTGATAACATCAAATAGTCCTGAATATTAAGTGTCAATTTCCCGCGATAATGCTCGTATTTTATATCATTTATATGGATTTACGCTTGTTTTCCTCTATATTTCACTTTCAGGTTATTTACGAGCATTGGAGCTAATGATACGCGGATTTGGAGAGTTTATTGAAGATATATGAAAGTATGCTTATTTTGAAGTAATTATGGCATAACTCTTCTCTCACATTACGCCGTAACAGAAGCATGGCTCAGAAAACCAACTAAACTAAAGATTTCGGCGTAACTCTCTCCTAGGATTACGCCGTAACTAATTAGGTCAAATGATGTTTCGCGCCGCTGCAAGCTACGCCGTAACTCTTTCCACAAATATGACGTAACCATGATTTATTGAAGATACGGCGTAACTCATTCCTGATGTTACGCCGTAACCAGCTTTTCCAGAGGAAAATACGAAGAAATGGATGTTATGGTGTAACTCTCAACTTAAGTTACGCCGTAACCAGATCTGGCCTATAAATACCGCCCAGAATTCTGCATTTCTCATCATTCACTCCACACGCAAAAGCAAAGAACGTCGGTAGGAGGCTGAAGGCAGATCTTGAGGAGCATACGGAGCCATCTCCACGGGAGAAATCACTCTCTAACGATAAGCATTAGCAATTTATCATTTCTTTTACTTTCAATTCATGTATTTAATTATGTTAAACATTGAATCGATTGTTTCAGTTAACATTAGCGGCTAAGCACCTCTAGTGCTAGCCTAGTTATGATTCCTTAATTGTTTCGTTTATGTTTACATTGGTTCCGTATAATTGTTTCTAGTGTATACATGCATAGTTTGTTGGTAGCTACCCTTGTTTCGGTAGTTTTTAATGTCGGTAGTGTCTAGTTGCTTAGGAGATATGACCAACTGACCCTAAGTAGGGAGACTGAGTGGGAAGGGTAAGAATTGACCAACTGACGACCCTTCTTCGCTCGTGCAATTTGACCAACTGATCACCTAATGTTTTGATATGCTTACACAGCGCGTTCGGGGTCAAAGGAACTTCCTTTTCGTCGAGCAAGTTTTTCAACACCCTAGGCAGTGAACCTAATCGTTGTAGTGTAGTATTAGGGTAAGCCACGGGTATGATATCGTTCTCTAGGGGAATAGGAATGCTAGTGAGAAGTTACTACGCTAAGGTTGGGGTTGAGGAAGATTATTTTTTATCTTTTTTATATTTTTTAGGAAATGGAAAGGTATGAATCTCGGGGTTTGGATTTGGGGGTTGGTATTTCTATCGATTACTCTACTTATCTAATTATCTAATTATCTAATTAACTAAGCTAGGGGTAGTCTATGTCTATAGTTGTGTGCCCGTATGATGATTAAAAATGTATTTACTTAGGTTTTATTACTCCCTAGTTATCTCCTATTGATGGTTGAATTGTCACGTCCTTATTCTTAACGCGTTGTGTTTCTAAGGTCGTAGGGTATGCGTTTATCCCTAACTCTTTGAAGCTACCAAAGGTTAATGACTACAAAATCTCTAGGATTCATAAACTTAATACTAAGGTATTCTTTGGATGTTTAGCCTACAAGAACTCTAGGTGATTATAAACAAAGGTTCAACAAAGATTAATCAAGCATTATTAACACAACGAATGACCTATCACAATACTAGGTCAATCACAATTAAGATAAGAGACAACCAATAAATATTCAATAACTAGGTTTCATATTACCTAAGCAAACACACAAGTAAATTAGCCGGACATGGAAAACATGCAAGCATACACACAATCAATTGAAGACATAATTGAATTAATGAAATAAAACACTTATCTTGATGTAAGATAGGGTATGGAACCCTAAAATACTGTACAAGACAGCTTTGGTTCGGTTTAGGTTTTTACTCCACAAAACTACCTCATTCAAACTGAAAAATTCGGATTCTATATATAGGTTTCGTCTTGGCCAGGTTATCATTGTGAAGGCATCACCTTATGCTTGTGACGCCGTCGCCTTCATTCTCTGACGCTGTATGGATCAAATCTAGGTCGTCTGAGCTGTGACGCCCTACTCTTTTAAAACCTGATGCCGTCACTTGTAAATAAGCAATTTGGCTACTGAGTCGTCACAAAACATGTTCCGACGGCGTCACAAATTGAACCTGATGCCGTCCCCTTCAGTTCCAGCAGCTTGAGTGTCTCGATTCTTGACTTTGGCCATTTTCTTCGTATATTCGCGCCTTTTCGTCCGAATAAGTGTATAAATTCCTGCAATTTGCCTTCAAGAGACCTAAAAAGTGAAAAGGAACGAAATTAAGTAGTAACGGATACAAAAGTGATCAATTAAGGGCTTAAATGACTCCTCAAAAAGGTACCTTTTAAATCCTTATCAAATATCCCTACACTTGGTATTTTCTTGTCCTCAAGCAAATGTGCGTTTAGCCAATTAAAATATAAGTTAGGGGTCATGAAGCATTAGTTTAAAACGATCCACAACACATATAAGCCCCGCAAAAGTCATAACAAGCACGGAAATTACATACTAGCACCTCACATGGGGTGTTTGGGTACTCACATCTCTCAGGTGTATATGAAATATAACAAGTTGGAAATGGAAGATAAACACTTATTAACCGGTCCTAGTACATAGATTACCATAGGCTTGAGACAATATCAAACCTCCATCGCTTTGGCGTAAGCACCTAGGAAAGACTATCCAAGAGGTCTTTTAAAGGGTTGTAACGTTAGGCTTACGGTAGGGAAACAAAGGGTTTGGTGGGATAGGCGATTTAGTGGTGGCAAGTCAAAAATCTTTATGTTACAAGCACGCGAAGAATGGCGTTGCTAAGCAGAGACTCGACATTCTAAACTCTAGATAACTGAAATAAACAAACATAAATTTAAAGATAGATGTATGATGGTAGCTCGTATGTTTTTTTTTTCATTTTTTTTATTTTTTTTATTTTTCAACACTCTATTTTTTTTCTTTTTATTTTTTTTCTATTTTTTTTCGATTTTTTTTTCATACACTTTTACTCTACCATCCTCTACGATAATATCAAAATAGTAGGTATTTTTAGGCACATCTCTACACTTGAGTTTTTATTACTCTAACACTAATTTGACCCGAATTGAAAAGATCAAAACACTTGGAGTACATTATTACGCAAATAAAGGGAATTCGAATTTAACGTTCCCTTCTCGTCATTTCATAAAATTTAACTTTTCCCATGAGTCCCAATCGTCCCAAAACTGTGTACAAAGGATATGACTCGACTTAGAAACTTATGCAAGCAACTAGATAATTGAACTAAGGGTTTAGTGTGATAACAATAATGCACTAAAAGAAAGTGCATACAAGGTAGGCTAAGGCGATTTGGGTGTACATTTGGGGGTGGATTGTAAACAATGCTCTTCATTGATATTCCGTACAACCGAAACATCACGAGAACCGCGAAAAGGATAGGCTCTGAGGGGTTAACTAGGGGTATCGTGTATTAAAGATGAGTACAACGCAAGGGTGTGGGGGAATTACTCAACCGATGTGGAAGAAGTAATTATATTACGGGTATCAAACAAGGTTTATCCTAATGCCTCTTATCATTTAGTTATTCCTAACTACACAAGTGTAGTCTTACTAGCGATCTTGGAATGCATCACAAAACAAGTTCTAGAATCTATTATACTACCGGTTCACACTCTAAGCAACAAAGATGAATGCTTTAATTCCTACAAATCAAAGGGCGATCCTCACATTTTGGGTGGAATTTAAGTGGTAAAGGGTTTTTGTGCTAGTCATATAACTTCCTATCCATGAGACGCTTTATTAAGACTAATGGCCCACTCCTATATGTCATGAAAAATTTTAAATTTGGTGCCAAAATTACCCTAACCGATATTTCTCATGGTTTATTACACAAATGAAATTGGACAAAGCAAATAGTCAAGGATAAGCATAGTTTCAAAGTTCCCGTTTTATTTTCCCTCCCTACACTTAAACTGAACATTGTCCCCAATGTTCCCCGAAAGTATCAAAGTTATGATAATGGAAGGTAATTAAAAACGAAAGAAATTAGTACTCCCCTGATTAGCTCGGTAGAATCCGTGTGAAGTGGTGGTTGTATCTTTCTTCAAGAAGAATGTTTGCGTGAAAATCTCCTTCTCATCTTATGTATCTTCTTCTTGATAAATTAAACCTGCACACTTGAAGAAAACAAACGAAACCTTCGCGTAAAATCGGCGGTAACAATATATATATATGACTCTACTAAACTAGGATATAATGCTTGTGAAATTGATGTTTACAGATTTTATGAAAAATTAAGAGCTGGAAAAATTCCAAAAATTTATAAGTAGCTCAGAAAACGAGAAAAAGTAATAAGCTGTTTCTGCTCCTCCTGACGCCGTCAGGTTATCCTGACAGAAACTGGTCTGCGATTTTCTGGAAAATTTTCATCTTTAAAATCTGGAAAAATTTCGTGCAAAACATCCATTATGACTCGATACAAGCATTTAACTCGAACAAACACACATGTATATCTTTTAAATAATTGTAATTCTCATGTTCGTGTTTCTTTTGAAAACGTGTGTAATCCTCCCTACACTTATCCCTTATGTAAAATACCTTTATATGTAATTAAGATGAGGTTAAAGACAAAATAAAGCATTTTTACAAATTTAAACATGAGAATAAACAATCAATAAAAGATACACGACACACAAACAAGCAAACAATTAAGCATGGGTTGCCTCCCACGAAGCGCTTTTCCTTATTTATAAGTCTTGTAGCTAGACTCGAAGTCATGCCCCTACGTGACTTCATTACCGTCACCTTCTACCTCATGTTGTAGAAGTGCCCTATGATGCACTTTTCTAAAAGGTCGTCCTCTCAGCACTCGGTTCTATACTCTGGTCCTAAGTTCAAGCAATCCTTATAGAAACCAAAAATCTTAGCCATAACATAATCTACTCCCTTCTCCTTATCCTCCTCATTCCTATAGCAGACCGATAGTTTAAGTTCCTTTTCATCATTGGAGAGTGATAAGAAACTTCTCAATTTTAAACGGCATTTGGTAAGCTACATCATCGGTCTCATCCTTGAATCTCACTATTCCTAACGACGGATCATAAGTCATCCCGGTGTTTTCTATAAAAGGCTTTCCTAGAATAATGTGGGATAAGCTAGGATCTATGGCCGTACTAATATCATCCACTATTATGAAATCCATAGGAAACGTGAAACTACCTACATAAACGGGCACTCCCTTAACTCTACCAAGGAAATTGCAACTAACCCTAGGATTATCAGGATCTTGCCTAGTTGGGATAGGCTTCTTCATTACCCAATTATAGTTGGTGGTAGTCATGATATTTATCGGGGACTTGCGATCAATGTAGGCCTTTGCCACGAAAAGGTGTCCTATGCAACATGGTATGTTAAGATTCCAAGGGTTCCCAAACTTGATCCTAGGGCTTCTCCTAACATACATGTGACGGAGGCCACGTACTAAGTGTGGTTGGCGAGAGAGTTCTTCTTCCGTAGGAAACTAATTGAAATATTCATTGCCTACTTCATCTATTTCCTCGGTTGTTTCATTCCTAGGTGTTTCACTAACCTCAAGTACCGTTTCATGGTTCGCTTCGTCATTTGTTCTATTAGGTTTCAGTAAGGTGATGGTATTGACGAATTGAACGTGTTTAGCTAACTTACTTGGGTCCTTAATCTCTACACCGGAAGCTTCGGGAGTTGAGATAGCATTAAACTTCTTATCACTATTGGTCATGGCTTTCAAAACGTTAGCTATTTGAGCTTCTTGGGATGCGACTAGGTGTTGCAACATCCCTTCTATGTTTTGTTGGTTAGGGCCGTGAGATGAGGGCCATGAGAAATCATTAGATGTGAATTCTTTGGTTTGTCCCCAATAAAAGTTGGGCTTGCCCTTTCATGCTTCTCGGGCGTCATTAAAAGTCCTAGGTCCGGGTGTTGTAGGGAATCTTCCTCCCGTTCCATTAGTACGCGAGGATGCCTAGTCAACGGAAGCTTGTTCGGGGAGTCTTGTGCAAGTGCGCGTGTTATGAGGACTACTACACGACTCACACAAGGAAGAAACTTTATTCACTTGGCCTGAAGAATTAGGATTTTCGTAGAAGCTCATTAGGAATTTAACTTGATCTTCAAGCTCGAGCATCCTACGGTCGGAAGATTGTGAGTCAATGGGAGGCAAGGAGATTGCCTTTACGGTTTTGGGCAACTCACGGGGGTCATTCCAACTTTCGTTTTCATAGAGAGCAAGGTCCTCTATTATACCCCACGATTCTTCCGCGGTAAGATCACTAAATTTTCCACCGGCCGCTTGGTCAATGGATCGCTTAGTGGGGAAGTTGACATGATCGTAGAAGAGTTGGACTTGAAGCCAAATACCAATGCCGTGATGAGGGACTCTATGGAGTAAGTCCTTGAATCGAGTCCATTCTTCGTAGAGAGATTCACCTTGACGTTGTTGGAACATCAAGATATCATTCCTAAGCTTAGTAGTTCTCCCCGGTGGGAAAAATTGAGCAAGGAAACGAGAGGTGAGATCATCCCAACTTGAGATGGAGCCGGCGGGAAGTCACTCAAGACAATTACTAGCTTGGTCCCGTAGAGAGAATTTGTTGGAATCACTCCTAAACTAGAATTAAAGTGCTAGTAATTAATATGTAATAGTTAGCTTAATTAAGGCTTTTATGTTAGTAATCAAGGCTAGGCTCATGTAGAAAGCCCATGAGCCTATGCAAAGCCCAATAAGGAAAGGATGGGAACTTGGTGTGTTGCCCTAGTTCCCTCCTATAAATACCACATGTAAACCATCCTTAGATGGTTGGTTGTTTATTTCATATCAATACTCACACATAACGTTTCTTAGTATCTTACTCGTATTGTTTGTGTCATGTTCAACCGATCACCTTTGTCTATATTTCTTCTATTGATGCTTGTGTCATAAATATAGGAACCTAACAGTGGTATCAATCACCAAATAGTTGGGTGAAATTTTTTTTGTTTTTGAAATCTACGCGTAACTCTCGGTTTGCAAACTTTCATACACATAAAAACTCATTTTTTACACTTTCAAATCCAAGATTCTTGTACTTTTAAGGTTATTAGTGTTAAAGTTTAAGTTTTTGGCAAAAAGTTTCAAACTTTACGTGTATTTCTTTGGTTTTAAGCTTGATTTGATACGTGTAGATTATTTTACGCGTAAGGTGTGTTAACGTTTTGGATCATCAAGTTTCACACTTTTGTATTATTTTGGTGATATTGAAGCTGTTTCATCACTAAAATCTGGTTTAGAAACACTTTTAATAGAAATCTCAGTTTTGGCAAAACTTACGCATACCAAAACCCTAATTGTTACGCGTAAGCATTTCAAAGTTTGATCTTCAGTGTTCTTGGTTTACTCAGTGTTTTCTTAATTGGATAAGCTTGAAAACACTTCAACTTTCGATATCATTTGCACTGGAATAAGTGTAAAGGATTTTTGGGCAAAACCCTAATTTTACGCCTAAGCTAACACTTACGCGTAGAATCTTTATGCCTAAGCATTTCCTTACGCCTAAGCCTTGTCTTACTTACACATAATCATTCTACTCCTAAGCTCTTAGTCTACGCATAAGCTAAGGTTTACTTAACCCTACGCGTAAGCTAATCCTACGCGTAAGCTTACATCTTACGGGTAAGTTGGTGATTTTACGCCTAAGATTTTCTTTGCCTAAGCTTGATTTCTACGCTTAAGGATTCTTCATCAACAAAGTTTCACTTGACTACAAAGATCCATTTTACAACACAAGTTTCAAGATGTCTCAACCACCATACTCTAACTACTTCCCTCATGTGTATCCTCAACAACAACAACAACAACTCAATCAACAACATCAATTTTATCAACAACTACAACAACAACAACAACAACAATTTCAACAACAATTTTCTCAAGGAGAAATTCAACCACAAATGATTCAACCACCCCCTAGTCTTCAAGTACAGCCTTACACTAACATTCACAATCAACATCCGTCCAGGAATACTATGAAGGAACCGTCTTGGGGTGGAAAGATATGTGAAGCTCTAAGTAGCCAACAATCCATACATGAAGCTGGATCACTTGATCTACCTCCAATGCTCACTCCCGGAAACTATGATCAATAGGTGATAAGGTTCTTTAGGTTCTGTGATCTAAAGAAGCCACATGGAAAGTTGTTGAAGAAGGTCATCATGGAAGGTCCATTTCAGATGCCTACTATCGTTACACCCGGAGATCCAAATGCCAATCCACCAAGAGGTGATGTCACCAACATTGCAAGTCTTAATGACCTCACTGCTGATGAACTTCTACATTTTGAAGCCGATGAACTAGCAATGCAATACATCCTTTTGGGATTACCCAATCCGATCCTTCAAAGTGTTGATGCTCAAAAGACGGCTAAAGCAATATGGGAACATATTCATCTTCTCATGGAAGGCACTGAACTCAATCAAGAAGACATGGAATCCAAAATCTACTTGGCTTATGAAAACTTCATGATTGAACCCGGAGAGACATTAGAGTCATATTTTCATCGCTTCTCAGACATCATCAATGACTTGGACAAACACAACACTAAGTTCCTGAGTAGTCTTGGTCCTGATTGGGAAAAGTATGTCATTTTCATCCGTCAAGCTAAGAATCTTCATCATGCTACATACGGATTGTTGTACGACTATTTGAAGCCCCACCAAAAAGAAGTTGACAAAGAAAGGGTTATCCGTGGACAACCTGTTTCACCTTCACTTCCGGATAATCAACAATTAGCATTGTGGGCTTAAGCTTGTTATCCTCAATTCCCGACCTTACAAACTGTATTCACAAATCCTCCACAACCCGCTGCTCAACCATCTGCTAAGATAACACCTTATGATCCATCACAACACCAATCTCAAGAAACTCAATTGGTTCCATACAACAACAACAATGATCAAGCACTTTACAGTGAATCTAATGAGGATACAGAAGCTTTCAATGCATTGCAGCAAGGGTTTGTCATGATTGCTAGAGCCTTCGGCCGATAATCAAACAAATCCAACAATCGCATTCGTACCTCATCCAACACAAGAAATCAGGCTGTTGTTAACAATGGACGTGTTGAAGTTCAGAATCGAGGAAATGTTCGTCAGATGGGCGGTGGTCAAGGGTTTAATCCAATAAGAAGGAATAACATGGGTGCTCCACAACAACAAAGGGCTCAAGTGGTTGAACAGGGTAATGCTCAGAATGGGATTAATGGTCTTTGTTGCTATAACTGTAATGAGAAGGGTCACCTGGCTAATGCATGCCCAAAGCCGAGGACTAAAGGCAGTGCTTATCACAAAGAGGCTTTACTTCTGGCTCTCAAGGATGAAGCTGGTGGAACCCTCACAAACAAATAATAGAGTTTTATGGCAGATGTAGACTCAGATGATGATATGGAGGACTTGTAGGCTAATGCAGCAGTTATGCGGATGGAAAAGATGCACAAACTCCACATGAGTGACACAGGCCCAGTGTGTGACACTGACGACTTGTGTCAGGTACCGGATCAAACCATATTCATCACTGATCTAATATCTCAGCCAAAATCTAAATCCGACGAGGCTCAGAATGTTCAACATGAGCCATCCATATCTCATTCTGATGATACTCAACTAGATCCAGTAGTTACATTTTACGATCAAGATGACCTCCTGGTTACCATTGATAATCAAGTTGACTCCGTGGTTATACTTGAGGATCTGAATAATGATCATGTTGAGACTCACGTTGAACACGCTGAACCTTTGCCTAATCCAGATATTGACCTCTTACTTAATAACCAACAATCCCGAATGGAACAATGTTGTGAACTTAATCAGAAATTAAAAAATAAAAATGCACTGTTAACCAGGGATATTGAATGCTTAAAAAGGCAACTCAACGTTTTTAAAACTCAAGAAAAACGTGAACAAGGTTTTGAAGTCGCTTTTGCTAAATCTTACCAAAACGAAAAATCATTAGAATGACAGATACGTGGTCTAGTCGCATCCAAGAATGCCTTGTTGTCTCAAATAGAACAACTGAAATATGATCATAAACAACAACTTAACGCTCTTACTTTGGAAACTCAAAAAGCCAAGTCTGAGTTGTTAACTTGTCAAAAACAGTTCTCTGAGTATAAAAAGCATTCCACGAAATGAATAGATGACTATCTTGAAGAAATTATCGACTTACAAAACAAAATCAAGGAGTTTCGAAATGTTGTTTGTAAACATGGTGAATCAATCACAACGATTCAAAAGTTTACTTTTAAACCAAATCCAAATGGATATGGTTTGAATCTTGCTGATTACAAACCAAAGTTTTCAAATAAAGCATTCAAACCAAATCCTGAAGTTTACAGTGCAGACCATAGAATTGATGATTCCATTATGAGTGTTGTTGAATATAATCGTCAAGTGGAATTTGATGCAGATGACGATAGTCGGTCAAAAATGGAAAATGTTGTTTATAACAAACCATTTTACTATTCAAAAGCCGTTTCTTTTGTCACACAACTGGATTTTTCTAACACAACTTGGGTTATCACACCTACTTCTAAGGGTCCCCTTTCCAATACTGTACAAATTAATGGTCCTTTACCTTCACTTAGTGAAATAAAACCATTAGCCCAAAAATGTAAAGTTATAAAATATTTTGAAACATTCATTTCAGACATCAAACTTATGGAACGAGAAATTGAATTTCATTCTAAAATAAAAGTTGAACATTTTCAATCGCCTCTTGCGTGTACACAAAGAGATATTCTTCAGAAAATAATTTTACCTCATGTCTGAAATTTGAAAAATTGTGCTATATATTAGGAAAGGGATTTTCACAAGGAGCTTGGACTTATGAAAAGAGTTTTCGAACAAACGGAAACATCGATTTCAAATACTAAACGTAAAAAGAAAATGTTACGAAAAGACGTTGATCGACTCTTGGAAGATGTTATCTCTGCTGATATCCATAATGTTGTGTTATTACATTCTGTTACATATGCATTTAATTTTATCACTGCTGATTCTATTGATATTGTTGAAAATGTTGAGAATACTGATACTGTGTCACAAATCAAGTCTTTAAAAGTTGAAAATGAACGATTGTTAAAAAAACTTTCAAATGCAAAACGTCGTCATCAATGGTGTCAAAAAGATTGTCATAATCGTGAACTCGCTTTGCAAAATAAAATCAACCAGTTGCATACCAAAACTCTTTGTTCAAAACTTGAGCAACTGGATGATCAAAATGTGTCTTTGAAGTCTCAAATTTCAAAATATGAACAAGAAATTTCAAAAGTGAAAAAGGAATATAGTGTCATATTTGATTTACTCAAAAAGACTCGTGTTCAAGCGTCAAAAGATGTTGATAATCATCTGGCATATACCAAAGATGTTTTATGACGAGATGGACTCACTCATTCTGAAAATCTAGATTTGTTACACAAAATCCATGATCTAAAGGCAGAGTTGGTGAAACTTAAGCAAGATAGGGATAGTAACACTGTAGTAACTACACCTAAACAGATTCAAACTGACTCTAGAATATCTCATGACAAACCACAAGAATCTAATGTGCTTCCCTCTACTGAAACAGGAATAGTTGCCTCTTTTCCCAATGCCTGAACTTCACAGCCTAGGAGCAATACAAGGAAAAATAGGAAGTTGCGACGTAAGAAAAGAACAATAAAGAATGCTGAAGTAGAAAAACACCTTAGAACTTTGAATAAAACTCAAGTTGCACCCACTTTAGATATTGCGTCTGACAAATGTAATGGAAAAAGTGTTGTAACGAATGCAGAACCGTTAAGTAATTTAAATGTTAAGTTTGAAGCTTCTTTTGTTGGTTGTCGTAAAAGTATGTTTTCTGGTTGTCATGACAAATGTGTTGCTACGACTATCTTATCTCGTAAGCGGAACAATAGAAAACAGAATACCTCTAGGCCCACTACTGCTTCTAAGTCTGTGCTAGGTAAACCGCCTTCTAGTGCTCATGCTTTCATCATTGATGTACCCTTAGAACCCACTTCACCTCCTAGGAAGAACTTATCACCTAGTGCATTCACTAAGACCAAAGCTAAGACTAGTTGGAGATGGCAGAAATGGTTACATAATACACTTGGCTTTACATGGATACCTAAAATCATGAACATGTGTGTTTCATCTATATCTGCATCAGAATCCTCTAACTCTTCGGGTTCCACATCTACTTCTATTCCATCTGTGTCGTCTGTGTGTGATACATATCATCCTCTGGGTTGTTGATAGCGGATGTTCCCAGCACATGACAGGCAATCTCAAACTGTTATCAAACTTTATTTCAAAGTTCATTGGCACTGTCAGGTTCGGGAATGATCACATCGCAGCTATTATGGGCTACGGAGATTACATCAATGGTAACATCGAAATTAGCAGAGTTTATTATGTGGAAGGTCTCGGTCACAATCTCTTTTCAGTCGGTCAATTCTGTGATGGAGATTTGGAAGTTGCTTTTAGGGAGAAAACTTGTTTCATTCGTGATCTACAAGGGAACGATCTTATGTCTGGTCAACGCACATCAAATCTCTACACAATCTCAATGCAAGACATGATTGCTTCATCTCCCATCTGTCTACTTTCTAAGGCTACATCTACAAAATCTTGGCTATGGTACCGTCATCTCTCACACTTAAACTTTCAAACCATAACCAATCTTGCACGGTACAAACTTGTTGAAGGTCTCCTAAGATTTCGATATTCTAAAGATCACCTATGCTCAGCTTATGAACAAGGTAAAAACACTCATGCTAACTTTCCTTCAAAGGCGGAACACAGCTCACAGCATGTGCTTCATCTTCTTCACATGGATTTGTGTGGCGCGATGCGGTTGCAGACGATTAATGGAAAACGCTACATCTTGGTAATTGTAGATGACTACTCAAGATGGACTTGGGTTTATTTTCTTCGAAGTAAAGATCAAGCTCCATAGATGATCATCACCTTTCTCACAAAAATTCAAGTTCAGCTTCGGAACACAGTCAGACAAATCAGAACAGATAAAGGAACTGAATTTGTGAATCAAACTCTTCATGCATTTTATGAGAAAGTGGGAATTGAGCATCAAACATCTATTGCACGTACACCAGAACAAAACAGCGTTGTTGAAAGACGAAACGGTACGTTAGTGGAAGCTGTAAGAACAATGTTAATTAATGCTAAACTTCCAGATTACTTGTGGGCTGAAGCCGTATGAACTGCATGCTACACTCAGAATCGCTCAATGATTACCAAAAGCCACAACAAAAC
The DNA here is from genome assembly GCA_019973895.1 of Chrysanthemum seticuspe. NCBI lineage: Eukaryota > Viridiplantae > Streptophyta > Magnoliopsida > Asterales > Asteraceae > Chrysanthemum > Chrysanthemum seticuspe. The sequence goes on from BPTQ01000004.1 coordinate 80,208,502, forward strand.
ACCTTATGAGCTTATCCACAACCGTAAACCGAATCTCAAACACTTTCATGTATTTGGATCCCTTTGTTATCCGAATAATGATCGTAATGACTTTGGTAAGCTCAAAGCCAAAGCTGACATTGGATTATTTGTAGGATATTGTGAAAACTCCAAGGGTTACCGGATCTGGAATCGTCGTACAAGGGAGATTATGGAAACGATTCATGCTAATTTCGATGAACTTACTGACATGGCTTCTGAGCATAACAGCTTAGAACCCGGTCATAACCATCTAAACTTCCCACAAACCCTATCATCAGCTGAACCTAGTTTACAACTAACTCGACGTCAAATGGAACAGCTATTTGCTCCTCTGTTTAATGATGATATTGATGAACGTGCACCAGGTGTATCAAATGTTTCCGCTGCTCAACTTGATCAAAATCCAATACCTGATACACCTGCTACAACAACTACTGTTGAGGACGCACCACCAGTTGATTCTACAACAACAGTTGAACAAACCGCATCCAACGACGCTGAACCAGCTGATGATCTTCTGAACAATGAAGTACCCCCACCTGCAGATTATGATCCAAATGCGTTCTTCAACCCGTTCGCTAATGCTTCAGCTACTTCTGATGTTGCAGAATCATCTACAAGTCATTTGAATCCTCCTAATCTGCAGAATGTATATCAACATCAACCTTCTACACATCGTTGGACGAAAGGCCATCCTCTTGAGAACGTTATTGGTAACCGGAATCAACCAGTCGTAACTAGACAACGCCTTCACACAGATGGTGAACATTGCATTTATGCACTCACTGTCTGCCAATCTGAACCTAAAAACATTAAAGATGCAATGACAAAAGACAACTGGATTGAATCCATACAAGAAGAACTCAATCATTTTAAACGTCCTGAAGTATGGGAATTGGTTGAAAGACCAACGGGGGTCTACGTCATTGGTCTCAGATGGATTTGGAAAATCAAATTGGATGCTGAAGGAACCGTAATCAGGAATAAGTCACATCTGGTGGCTAAGGGTTATAGACAGGAAGAGGGTATTGACTTTGAAGAATCATTCGCTCTGGTTGCTCGTCTTAAGGCTGTACGGATTTTCCTGGTGTTTGCGGCTCACATGAACATCACCGTTTATCAGATGAATGTCAAAACGGCTTTTCTCAATGGAAAACTAAAAGAAACGGTCTATGTCAGCCAGCCAGAAGGATTCGTTGATCCAGAATTCCCAAACCATGTCTACAAGCTGAACAAGGCTCTCTACACCCTCAAACAAGCCCCTCGGGCGTGGTATGATAAGTTATCATCCTTTCTTATCGTCAATAATTTCGTCAAAGGTTCAGTCGACCCTACACTTTTCATAAAATATCACGGGGCACACATTTTAATCATTCAAATTTATGTGGATGACCTCATTTTTGGGTCAACACATCTAAAATACTCAAACGCTCTTTCAAAACATATGAAAAAACATTTTGAAATGTCCATGATGGGTGAACTTACGTTCTTTCTAGAACTACAAGTTCATCAATCACCCCGTGGTATTTTCTTGAGTCAGTCCAAATATGCCCTTGAGATTTTAAACAAACATGGAATGCAAAATTGTGACACCTATGCCACTCCAATGGCACATACCAAGAAACTGGACGCTGATTTACATGGTAAATTGGTTGACCCTACCAAATACCAAAGTATTATTGGGTCTCTCATGTCTCTAACAGCCAGTAGGCCTGACATTGTCTTTGTTGTATATCTTTGCTCCCGTTATCAGTCGAGACCAACTGAAACGCACCTCTCTAAGGCTAAAAGAATCCTTCGATACATCAAGGGAACCATTAACTTGGGGATCTGGTATCCGAAGGATTCTGGTTTTGAACTAATAGCTTTTTCAGACGCTGATCACGCAGGTTTCTTAGATTCTCGAAAAAGTACTTCAGGAGCTCTACAATTTCTTGGTGATAAACTGGTGTCATGGCAATCGAAGAAGCAGGATTATACATCGATGTCCTCAACTGAGACAGAATATGTAACCATGTTCGCGTGTTGTGCTCAAGTCATTTGGATGAGAACACAACTCAAAGACTATGGTTACATATTTGACAGAATCCCGATGTACTGCGACAATCGGAGTGCCATTGCGATCTCGTGCAACTCTGTTCAACATTCAAAATCAAAGCACATCGATCTTCGATATCATTTCATCAAGGAGCACGTGGAAAAGGGTACCATTAAATTATATTTTGTGGGTACTGAATACCAATTGGCAGACCTTCTCACCAAAGCCTTAGCTCCTGCTAGGTTTAATGAGTTGGTCCACCGGATTGGTATGCGGTGTTTGACTCCAAAGGAACTGAATGAACTTTTAAAACATTTTTAAACCAGTCAAACACCAAAACCTCTTTTGTAAATATTTTCAAAAACAAAATACAAAAATATAAAATATGATAAAAACACAAAAAATATTCTTCTATCCAAATTTCTTTCAACATAGCAAGTACGAATCTTCCGTCAACACTTTACTCTTTCCAAATTCATTATTTTATCGGTCAAGTGTTGAGGGGGAGAAAGTAATTATTTTTTGGTTTCATAAAACCTTGTACTTGCATGTTATCTTATCCCGGTTGTTTCTTTGATAATGGTGGTCACATTTATGGTTCTTGACACTCCCCGGACTCAAACTTGTAAAATTTCATTATTTCTTAAGTCGAGGGGGAGTGTCGTCAAGTTTCTTTCCAAAAATCATACGTTTGGTAACCTAAATGGAAGTTATGGGCATTGGATGAAGATGTTTAAGGTGGAGGGACCAATGTCGTCAAAAGCTTAAACTCAATTTAATAAAATCTCTTCACCTAACATTCTTAACACATTTATTACTTTTAACCATATCATCCTACGCCTAAGAATCAAACTACAATTTCGTGCGTTAAACTCCTGATTTGTAAGTGGTTTTATGATCTTAACATGTTTACAAACATAAGTTTTTAATTTCATTAACATCCAACGGTTGGAATTAATGTTTCGATGATCTTTGTGTTCTACGCATATGCGTATGAACACAAAATCATCACTTGAGTGTTTGTGATGTTTAAAATGATGTTAAAATGTTCAAAATCATATACCATAAATATTTTGAACATAAATTTCTACCCAGAAAATGTTTTAATAGTGATTCATGAATTAGGGTTTACGCGTAAATTTGGGTGTTTTCATTTGGGAGAGTTTCTGGTTAAAAGGATGGTTAAGAGATGTTGTTTACATGTTTAAATGTCAAAAACCTTGCTTGATTCATACCCAGAAACATCAATTTTGTTAAAATTAAGATTTAAGGTTTATGTTCATACGAATTAGGTACTTTTGATTCACAAGGGTTTTTGTGTTAACACTTGTTTAGGACAACTCACTAGGCCTCTAAGTTATCCCAGAAATGATTTGGTATCTATCCAATGGCTAGATTTCATACTCGTAAAATTTGAATCTTAGGGTTTAAGTTCTACGCGTAAGCATATCTTACGCATAACCTGTTTTGATTAATACTTCATATTAGAACTGAAAGGGATTGAATATGGTGTTAATGAATGTGTTATGATTCATCTGTTTCAGGTTATTACGCGTGAAATATTCTAAATCAAGGTTAACTGAGCTCCTACACATAAGGATCACCTTACGCGTAGAATGTTATACGTAAGAGAAATCTTACGCGTAACCTTTACGCGTAAGGTTCTACAAAGGGGACTACGCGTATCCTGTGAAGGATATGCGTAAACAGTAAAGCTTTACGTATAAGGTTCTCTCTTATGAGTAAACCTTACGCGTAAGCTCCCACATATGCTTACGCGTAAGCTCTATGCTTAAGGCCCTCTTTTCCTACGCGTAACATTTCTTTAGCGTATTTCAAGATCCTACGCATAAGCTTATAACTACGCGTATGGTTCACTGTTTACGCATAAGCTTGCAAAACCTATGCCTAAGCCTAATTTTAACCAAAATTGTGAATTGTTACGCGTTCAAACATGTAAATAAATAAATCATAACGTCACGTAACCAAAATATCACTAATAAGCTTAAATGTTTAATAAGTTGTGAAAATAAGTGAAAACTTGGACTTTAAAACTCCAAATTAATCAACTCACGAAACTTATCACGACGTCTTTGGACTATTGGACTAACAAGTGACATTGGACATGTAACATTCGTTAACATATCATATTCAATAATTAGACAATAAAATCAACTTTTGACTAACATAATGTCTTTCGATATGTTGGTTCGTTTGGCTAAATTTCTTTCAGATCACGATATGGACGTTCTAATGGAAAACGTGGATGCACCAAATTTTCTCACTATTGAAGACATCTTCCCCAATGGTTACCTAATGAAGATCGTAAAGAAAAACCTCAGAGTCGACTTTTATAACTTCACATGTTCCGAGTCTTCCTGTCTGATTGTCGTGGATATTCTGAAGACTCACCCTTACCAGAATATGCTCATGAATTCTACTACTGTGCCGGAGATCTACATTCATCAATTCTGGCACACAATTCAAAAGGTCAAAGGTAAAAGTGTTGTGACGGTGACATTGAACAACAAACAAGTCACAGTCACTCCTACAGATTTGAGGGTTGTTCTTCTTCTACCAACTGTCGAGATTACTGACTTCTCTGCTACTCCTACAGAAGAGGTCGTTCTCAAATTCATGGTCGACATCGGCTATGATGAAGCTGCTGGGGTTATCACAAAGCACTCCTCAGTAGATCTCAAGAACATCCCTCAACCATGGAGAACACTATACATCATGATTATTAAATCAGTGTCCGGACGTGACAGTGGATATGAGCACCCAAAGCTCATGGAACTTCAAATCTTTTGGGGCATGGTCAACATGAAACACATTGAATATGCTGCTTTGATCTGGGATGACATGATGACGTACCTGAAAAGGCCTGGCACCAAGATTCCCTATATCAGATATACAAAATTGCTGATCAAAATGATTATTGAAACCAATCCTGATATTCCCCAAAGACTTGAAGATCCGAACCATCACTCCGTGCTACTTGAACCCACACTCAATGTTGTAAGATTCAAAGAATCAACTACGAAGAAACAAGGTGTAGTGTTGCCAGATATTCTTCTCACTGATGTTATCAAATGACTTTATTCATACAAACGATATCTGGTAGCAGTGGAAGCATGCAAAGTGGGATTTATTGATGAAAAGTCTTCTGGGACACCTGTCAGGAAGACAAGGAGAGGAAGTGCTGGAAGTATCACGAGCAGTGAGAGTACGAGAAAGTATCCTAAGAGGACTCATGTTCTCAAAAGGAAAATTCCATCAAAAGATGCTATCCCTATTCCTAAACCTGAACCGCAACAAAAGCTAATCGATGAAGACTCAGAGGACACTGAAACGGACGAAGAGGTCATCTACTCTAAAACTCCAATCGATGATGTTTTGACAGTAGCAAAACCTCTAAGTCCAAAAGCTGATAAAGGTAAAACCCCGGTTGCTGAACCAGAGGAAGAGGAGAGCTCGGATGAAGAACCACTGGACAGAGACTATAGGAAAAAGCTGAAGAATCTAAGACTCCAACACGTTGCCAAAGAGTTCGTACAGCAACAAACTCGTGGCCCGTGAGGGTCAAGTGGTGGTGCACTATCTACACCAGTTTCCGATGCGGTTAATCAACCCGATAAGGGAACTGGTACCACCACCCACGAGCAATAACAAAGGCAACTTGAGGATTCTATCAAATATGACTTTGAGGAACCAGAAATGGAGAAGTCTGAGAAAATTCCTGATGAAGATGCTGAGGTTGCAACTAAAGAAAATGCAGAAAAATAAGCTCAAGCTCAAGCAGATGAAGAAGCCAGGATTAAGGCTGAAGAAATGGTTAAATCTGGAAAAGATGACGATATTGATTATGATGATTTTCTTCTAGATAGTCCAGCACGCTCCAAGGAACTAACTTCTGAGCCACCAAAGGACCCTGAGCCTCCTCATGTCTCATCATCATCAGACTCGTCTTCTCACTCTTCACCTCCATCATCCAAAGGTACAACCAGATCCAAATCCAAGTCAGTAAAGAAACCAACCGACTCTTGGATATCCCGAGCTAAGACAAAGATTGTTAAAGCTGTCAGACAAGTCAGAAAGAAAGACATGACCAACAAAAAGCTGAATCAAATCGCTGACAGGATCAATCTTCTACAAGACGGGATAAACGAGATGTTGAGTGAAAGGGAGAATATCCAGAAGCTTCTCAAAGGAGATTTCCAAAGGGAAATGAAGAAGATGGCTAGAGAATATACTCACAAGTTTCTTCTCGACGTCATCCCAGGAGTGACAAAAGAAATGTTCACCAGACAACTCTATTCGAATCTCATGCAGTTGGCCAAACAAACAATACGATCAACGCCCTTAACTGTTACAATCAACCCAACTGAGCCTACAGCTTTCTCCGATGCAGAATTGGTTTCCAAGCTTGTACTTCAAATGTCTAAATGATCTGCAACGTTTACTTCTGACGAAGGTAAACTGTTTGAAGCATTGCTGGAAAACCAACTTAAAACGAGATGCAAAGCGGCAGCTGAAACGGCTAAGCGTCCTAGAGACGATGATGATGCGGATAAAGACAAAGAATCGAAACGCAAGAAGAAGTCTAGTGAATCCTCCTCTATGCCACCACCACTCCAAAGGACTCCAACCGAAACAAGATCTCCTCCACGTTCGACTGCAACAGATAAACCTCAGGACTCTGAGTTACCACCATCAACAGAGAAAACCGGTGATCATTTTGAATACACTGGTGGTGACGATGAAGAGATCCCAGAGTCCCAACAACAACCCACCTCTCTCGCCACAACAAAGAAACCATGGTCCTCATCAAAGCCAAAGAAGAAGAAGACGAAGACCGATGTTCTCTCATGGATAGATGACGATGCAACTGAAGAATATGACTGGTTTTCTAGACTTGTTGATGCTACTCCCTCATTACCTGAAGGTCAAGAAATGGTAGATGGCCGTACTATGGAGCATGTGAAGCTGATTCAAGAAAAGTTTAGAGTGAAGAAGATGACTAAGGCTGAGCTAAGGCGAATCAAGAATGATGCCTTCCAACTGCTTAAAGACAGCTCAGAAAGTGCAATTGAAGTCGAATACCATCTCGACAACATTGCACGAGCCATGTCAAACAATATCGATTAACTCAATCCCGAAGCTAACATCGACTTCACAAGACAAGACAAGGCTCCCAATTACACTGATTGGACCAAACCTCTACCAACAATTGGCCGACCGGATCAACCTCAAATTCTATACCGTTACTTCTTCAACAATGACCTCGAGTTTCTTCTACATCGTAGCGATGTGACAAGGAAGTACGCTACATCACTTACATTCCCTTTTCCAGCGGCAATCTACTCTCACAATCCAGCCATCGAAGAAGAAGCTACACATATGTTTGCTGCCAAAGTGGAAAAGTATAACCTTGATGTGATGTATGGGATTCATCATTGGCCTGAATGCCGAAGAATCTTATACAGAAGCTGCCAGGTTCTTAAGTCTAAAAAGGAGGTGTATAGTGAAAAACGGATCATTGCAATTAAGCATGTTACCCTGTCGTCAAAGTGGGACTACACATTCCTCAAGAACATTGTGGTCAAACGACAAGACGAAGAGGAATATGACTTCTGTGAAGCAGATTTTCCAAGATTGTCACTAAATGACATTGAAGATATGTATCTCGCTAAGGTTCAAGGACGAATGAGACATTTCTCTACAACCATCCAACGCAAGTACATCAAGTCATTATTAATCTTCATCAGAAGCATCGTGATCCAAGAACGTGTAGAAGATATACAACTTGCCGTGGAATCTTATCAAAAACGGGTCAATTTCACAAAACCTCTACTAGACCTCCCCGACATCAACCGACTTCCTCAATACACACTCATCAAGAAACCATTTGGGGTAGTCTACAGAAGTGAACTACACCACAATTGTTTCATGGCGTGTAAAGAACTTCATCAGTTTGGGGATTACACTTTGAAGAAAGTTAGGGACGGGCTAGCATACAGGTTGAAAGAGATTCATGATGGCATCAGGTCACCAAAGAGATGGAATTCGAGGGAGAAAAGGAATGTTAAGAAGATCATCAAACGGATTGATGAAAGGTTGTTTAGGCGGGATCAGATCAGAACATTGGAAAGCTTCGTTGGTGGTCGTCCAAGCATTTCTCTCACGGGCTATCAACGTCCAGAACGCATTCCTGGTGTTATTGCTGGAATACCTGAGACACCTGGTACCCCTTGATTTGTTTCTCTTATAATATTTTGGATGTATGATTTTTACCTGACAGTGGCTTGTGCACACATAACAGTGTACAACCCGTACTTGTAATGAAAGGACCCTGTGGTACGCTTCAGTGCCACAATCCTTATAAAAGGAGTGAAAGCTTCTTACTTTTGAGTAAAACTTATCAAAACTTTCACTTTTCAAAGTTTTGCTCAATAGAACAAGTACTTCCCCTTATGATTTTCAAAACCTCAAAAGTTTATATCACTTGTTGAGGGGAAGTATTTGCTTAAAACTTTGTTCACAAAACTGTTCTTCGTGGTAATCTTCCCGCAAAACTCGAAATGGTCATATTCGATATCAAATTTCATCAAAAATAACATTTATATGACATTTTTTAGGAGGAGAAAAAATTATGTGATAAGAAATATGTTGTGAATTGCAAATGAATCGTTGTGCTAAAAGACTTAACCAATGAATTGACGAGATCTTAAATGTTAGTAACTCGAAAAGACTTGTCCGGGACGGGTAATAATTTCAAACTAGTTCGCTAGTGATGTAAACGTGTCTCGCAAAGGACTTGTCCGAGTAGAATGTACCATTCGAGAAACTCTTGGTAGACATGAACTTTGACAGGTTTGACAAACCTTTCGAGGTTTTTCCACACCTTCAAGGTAGTTATTAGAGCTAGTTGTCACCTAAAAGTTGACAATGTAACTCTTTAACTATGCAACGTAATTGTGTCTCGCTGGGGATTGTCTATCATGAGTTGATCAATTCATAAGTGCGCGCTCTTCTCTCACCGTGCAGATTGCTGTCAAAATTCTTAAGCACGTGTGGAGGGGGAGTATTTCTGTAAAATCCTAAACTCTCAACAGTGGTACAAAATGCTTTTACTCATAACCACTTTGAGAGATTTTCAAGATAATGGTTTTAATGGCAACATAGGTTAGTCATGGAGTTATAAGGTGACTAAGGTTAGGAATAACCGTCCTATGATCCGCCAGAGCCAGAGGGATCTACCCAAGGACTCCACCAATAGTTAGAATCTAGAAGTCCTTAGGTATGATTATAAAAAGGAGAAAATAAGAATCGGAAAAAGAAGGAGTTGAAGAATTAAAAAAAAAAAGTAAAAGAAAAGGGTGAAAAGAAATAGCCCTCCAGATTATTCAACTTAGGGCAGAAACCGGGTTCAATTCATATGCTACTGGTTGTCACTTGATGACGCCGGTATTGAAGATCAAAGTCGTCATGGACCCAGTGACGCATGCACTAAACCTTCTTAGCCACTCAAGTTTCTCTCAACAGAAGCTTGTTTCATTCTCACAG